>LPNX011150798.1:35859-93788 GCA_001517045.1 Pseudotsuga menziesii
GGAGAAAATCAAGAATATAGAGCACATTGTGCCCCCAAACCCCAAAGAAAAACAAGGAACGTCCCCAATGGAGTCGCCAATTCTGTTACGGAGAGAAATTCCTATGGCTTGGAGTACCTCAATAGACATATTAACTCCAAAAGTCAATCCTTTCATATATGCAAGAGAATCCAAACATCTAACACTAAAGGATCTCGGTTCGTACCTTATTCTGGACGGTTGATGTAGATGCCCGTTGAGCTTTCCAACTCCAGCTTGAATTGATAAATTGCTTCCTCAACATTCAATAAACAAGACAAGCATGATATATATAATTATGTTAGACCTACTCTAGCATATTTAATCAATAACATATAAGCGTTTAAAAGCATCCATGGATCAAATACTCATTTAAATACACATTATTGGACAGGAAAAGATATTTCTATTGATATAAAACAGCGATTACAATAGTGACAACCTTTGTCGGAACATCTACGAATCGGAGAAACTGAGTCCCCCACTTGGGCCTCCACCACTTCAATTCTCCATCTCTCGATAGCAAGCTCACAAGAAAAAGGCAAGCTTGGGAAGAACACAAAGTGCTCTAAGGGACAAAGGAATGCAGACTCAAGTATAAGCTCTGGCAACAATGGACTATAGTTTTCTTGCTCTTCAATTCCTCCTCCTTCAATGTATCCAAAGGGTTCCTTATATAGCTCTTCAATGGGTTAATGGAAGGTTGAATCCGAGTGATCTCAAGGCATATGGAAGGCCAAGAGACAAGTGATTTGGATCCACATCAAGGAAAACTCCAAAATAATTTGCCCTTTTGCACACATCCCGATGTACGTAGGTTTAAGGGTCAAATCCGCATATATACGCGAGAAAGGGATTAAAAGTCGCGTATGGCAATTATTGCATGTTTTTAGGGATGATCTTGGAAACATCAAAGGTAAAAAAATGGTCCATGGGGTCTAAAGAGTCTGTAGAGGGACAGGGAAGGCCATAAAGGTGTGATCCACCATGTGTGGTAAAATCAACTGTAACAACCCTCACTCCATGGCACAGGTAAAACTGCTAACCGCTTGGACACAAACGACAACTCTTTGCTTTTCCTCACAGGTATGAATCTAGTCAATCTAGTGGGTGTCATTTCCCTTTTCACTTGGAAGGTCCTCTCAATGACCAGCTACTTCGGGGTTCTTGTGGTACTCCTCACAATGAGTTTTAGGGGAAATCCCAAGTACTTCCCATAGTTAAGCAGATGGGGCTTATTTCTTGATCTGAATGTTTATTATGTGAATTGATTATTTTTAATGGCTCTGCTTAGGGTCATGAACCGAGCGTGTTCACTTAATGGTGTGAGTGTGTGTGCACCTGTATATGAAACTATTCTTCCAATATTGAAATAAATGTGTAACAAGGGATTTTTCTACAGGGAACAAGAAATGGGTTGTAACAAAAAAAGTAGGTCTGGACAGAGTGTGGGACAAACAGTGGTCTGAAAAAAGTGTGGAAAATTGACGGTTAACTGATAGTCACGCCTGTCATTGGAACAAATGTGATCTAGGTAACAAAAAACTGGAAGACAGAGGCGATCGACTCAGAAAACACACAAGTCGCACCTAATAATGGAGTAAGCATGATTGGGTCGCTCAAACAGAGGGTACAGGGGTGGCGGGGGTCGTACTTTCACCCAGGATAGGCATTACTAGGCCCTATGAGGCACATCATGCTTTACGGGGCTAACGTCACGACCTAGGTCTCTTTAACAGGTGAAACTGGGCGACTAGGTCATGGCTTCTAGCCCAATAGGAGCGACTTGGGTTGGACAGGGAAAAAATCAGAAAACAAGGTCAGCAGGGGCTGAGGGGGTAGGCATTGGTGCCGTTAAGGTTCGTATCAGCCATGTGGGGGCCCAATCAATGAGGGATGAATATAAAAGCTAAAGAAAAACCTACAAAATCGGGATCCGAGACGATCGACCAGCGAAGTCACCAAAACTGTAACGGGGTTTTCACCCTTGTTACGTGCAGAAGCACCAACCTTATGTCAATGGGACAATAAGGTAGAGTTCATGGAAGAAATATACGACAATAAACAATATCAACAATACAAATAAAATAAACATGTATGGATAAACTAAATAAATAAAAAAATACATGAAAGTTATACCTTCTTGCTTTATCAAATTGGGCCACCGTGGCCGTCTCAAAAATGGTCCACCTCTCGACAAGTTGGTTCTCCAAGTGGGTATGGAGAATGTCTCGACGTACTAAGTGGGATTGGTAGGGAGATGGGATAATGGAAAAAATGGAGTGTGAATACTTGAGGGAAAAAGGTGTCTCACTGTCTCATGGAATAAAATAATGGGAAAAAAGGTGTAAGAATCTGCTTATGGAATGGCCAAAAAGTGTTTTGGGAGAGTCCTTCACAATGTATTTATGATATTTTTCTAGGGTTTTTTTACCTTTTCTCTCTTTTAGGGTTTCGGAACCCTATTTAGGGTTTTTTCACTTTTTAGGGGTTAGAGCCCTTTTTGGGTTTTTAGCCCTTTTTCGGTTTTTAGGCCCTTTTTGGGTTTTTTGGCCCTTTTTTAGAGAGAATGAGGGTAAACCATAGGAAATAATAATGTTTTGGACTAGAAATTCTATTTCGAAGTTCAAAAGTAAGGGAAATATGGTAGGAATATGATGTATATATATGATTTAGACCATGCAGAGCTAGGTGAGCAATTTTTTGTGTTAACATGCCCTTCAAAGATAAATAATTTTGGAGTTGGACCACAAGTGGTTCAAGTACAAAGGGATCCATTCAAAGGTTTAGAAATGTTTTGATATGGTAGAGAGATAATATGTACATGATTCTTACTTCCTGTTAATGGAGTTTTGTTACCTTTCCTTCCCCAAAATTCATGTTTAAATCTTGAGTTGCTTAATCTTTGTTGGTTAAAGAATACTAATCTCTTTAATAGATTAACCAAGATGTGGTTATATCAAAGTATTTGATTTTATTTGTATTTATTTTGATTCCATAAATCTTGTGAGGAAGGTTGTTTTTCTACTTTGAAGGTCCAAAACTATTAGAGTAGATCACGTCTAATTTGATGGACCTAAGCGGCAAAAGGTCAAGCTTTGGAAATAGGTTCCCTTTGTTATATTATCTCTATCAAATGTTTTCATTTTTGTTTGCTTGGTTTATTTGATATCTCAGGTGTATTTGGACTCTCAATCTAGAAAGCATGGCCCCCCTTTTAGTCAGTTGGCGGCCATTAGGAAACTTTACTTTACAACAATTTAGACGATAAAGTCCTTAATTACAATAAAGGCATTGGTGTGATCCCTATGAAGTTAAGGTCTATCAATAAGCCACCCAAATTAAAATTCTAAACCAATTGATTTCCATAACTTCCAATTAACCATTAAATTTTGTTTAATGAATAAAATTTAAAATAACGCATAATTTTAAAAAATATTACAAATATATTACAAAAATTTTAAAAATATTTTAAAAAATATAGCATAATTTTGTATTAAAAAAATTAAATATTAACATGGGTACATAACATAACATTACAAAAACATATATCTATATTATTGATTTCTGGCATTCAAATAAAATTAATCATAATACTAAATATAATAATTTTCCTAATAAACATAATAATTATAAAAAATTATTTAATTTTTTATTTAAATTACAAAATTATAAAAAATTATGATAAATTTGTAACAAACTTAGAACTCAAAAATAAATATTTTTATTTATTTTAGAAAACATTATGTTAAATTTATTGTAAATTTGTTATGACCAAGTTGGTCAAGGATGACTGTAATTGAAGATTTATTTATTTTAATAATTAAATAGAAGAGACATCTATCCAAAGGAGACTATTGAATGAGTGTTCACTGACCCACTAGGAAGAATGAGTAGCTGTAGAAGGCTAGTTGACAAGTGGCAACACTAGCATTTCACTTTCCAGCTGTTGCAGGAAGGAAAATCTCTAAAATTATGGTCATGTTCCCTGAGAGGGTAAACTAAGCAGGTAGCTCATTTAATTTGAAAACTAACCCAGAGACCTAGGAAATCTTATAAATACCATCAAATTGAGCAGGAGGCCCAATACATTCTATTTTCCAAGTGAATGAACCTTGTGACTGCTACAAACTGAAAAGTCAGGAACACAAGGAATTTGATAAGGGGATAGCTAAAGTGGAATTGTTGAGTCAAGAATGCTACGGAGTGATAAATTGCAGCAAGTTCTGTGTGTGCTATTATATAGTGATATTCATCCTAGTTGTTCAGTGAACATGCTCGGGTGTCCTAAGCAAATAATCTTGGTTGCTTCAGGAGACGGTTGGGTGGAACAGTCTCCTTTGGGTGTTTGTCCCCCTTCTTCAAGTTATCGAGGTTCCAAATGTTTTTATTAATTATCTATGGTTTAATTCTATATCTGTATTTTTTTTATAAAAGTATGCTCAATATCTACACAAGGGTAATGATAATTGTTTATACTACTCTGAAAAAAGGAAGATGCAATTACTTTCATATGATGTTATAGTCACTTTTGATGCTCATTATTTAACGATTATAAGTCAAATATTTCTTCTCTGTCATAGATCACTAGTTATAATAACATTAACCTAATAAACTGTATTGTTTCCCAATGTTAGTCAAACCCTCTTTTAACATCTAGGTTTTCATTCAGTTAGTTTTATGATATTTTTATGCCATACCAGTACTAGGGTTTTAAAGAAATTAATTTTAAAACTCCTACAAAACTTATTCCAATACCTTAGAGTCTCTTCAGAGTTTATTAAACAAGCTAACTATATAAATATATCTTTTAGTATTAATGAAACTCTTATTTTCAAGGTTTTCACATCAAAAACGAACCTCGAGGATATTTTGGTTCACTTCACAGTATTAGTATATTTTGAATAAATATATATGTGTATTATAAGGTATTACAAAAACAAATATCGAAACAGTGAACTGAAATCAATATCAAAACCTTTATGTTTATGCCCAAAAATTAGAACATTATATCATATATATATATATCAAATTCCAATCTACGATCACATTTTGGCCTCACGAACTAATACCTAGTTACAGATAGGGTAAACAAGGTTCAAGGATAAAATAATAAATAAACCAAGTTTAGAGCCTTCGAATCCAATTAAGAATTTCAGTTAACAGAGTTACATTATAAGGGTGTTATGGCTTAACCAACTTCAAACTGTTAATACTAAATTGAGATAATCGACAGGCCACAACTCTGGTGTCAAGCTGAATATTGTCTTAGTATTACCATACGTATCTTAATCAAATAACATTTTTTGCAGGATCCTTATGGCTTAATAACTACTAAAAAATGAGTAACTTAAAAACTTGAATCGACTTGACAGTAGCCTCACGTCCTGTTAAATAACTCACATTTTTTAAACAGAATACCAAGTTCGAATCCCATAGGAATCATTACCGACATAAACATTCAAATATAACAAAAACAGAGTAACGACCTCTTGGATTAATAATTTAAATACGCATCTTCTAAAAAGTGTACATAACCCTCAGAACCTTTCTCTCAATCAAAACGAAAATAGGTTAAAGGCCTCATGACTGTAATAGTTTGTATGAATAAAAAAAGTTACAATAATGTCATCAAAACATGTTATATATCTACAAAAGCCATCATGGGTTTCTCATAAGAAAAGTAAACATTACATTGGAGAGATAGTTCGTAGCGCTTTTCTTTACATTTTAACCAATACATAAACATTATCAATGTTCAAACTAAACCTTTTTCGCATAGTCACTTCGACTCCATGGTCAAGGAGTCTTTACGAAGGAAAAAATGTAAATTCCTCACACCTACCAAATAGTATTTACCACTTTCATGCCAAAATACAAATGCAGGGATGGGTTCCGAGGCCATGCTGAGAAAACGTAGGAGTTGTTTTTCCTATCCAATTAACGCAAAGCCACATCACCCCATATCCATCACGCCACAATGAGCCAAAAGGTTACAGTTACAAGTCTTACCGAAGCCGTGGATTCCTTGCTTGATTGAAGAGTAGCCATAATCCTTTGTCATAGCCATAAATGAAGAAACCTGTTTGAAAAACACACACCAAAGGCCATTATTTTAAACCATAGCTCAAAAAGGAAAACAATGAAAATGGAAATGAAAACCATCTCAAAGAAAGTTTACCCGTAAACGCAAAACATGAAGGATATTTTCCCCAGTAGTCTATAGTTGCATTTCAAATTCACATATAATAATTTCAACTAGTAGTTTCAAAACCCTAGCAAAGACACTTTCAATGCATGGAGAATTAAGGAGCATGAACTTGTCCCAGAGCCATCGCAAACCCAATCTCATGCCAAGAACCAGAGCCGTGAAGCCATGGCTCTCACACTAACAGGATAAAAATATACAACGCGAAAGGAAAACAAGGTAATTTAAACCCTTGGGCTTTAACGATAGGATATTTATGCTTCCCAGCTGGGCATTTACACCATGACATGGCTGAAACATAGCCACCTTAACTTCGAAAACCATAAATATTTTACACGTTTTTCCATAACCTTTGTTTTGTATGTTTGGAAAAGGAAAAGCCTTTGAGCGTTATATTAACCTTGGTGGCATTTACATTATTTTAAACCATGTGCTTGACAGAACTTAGGTTCTTGTATGCATTTGAATGATCTAGGAAGAATTATCAGTTTTCCCTTGTTTAGATCCTTAGATATGGCTTAACAAGGAAAATAATCTCCTTCATAGGGTACCTACTTTTATAAAACAAAAGGTCTATGTGTTAGCTCTCAATCTAAGTAAGACCTTAACCCAACACTTTAGTTCATTGAGCAATTTAAGAAACAGTCTAAGCAAAATTAAAAAATACTATGTTTATGAATAAAGAAGGAAGTGTATGACATAGTTTTTCATAGCACAACGCAAAGTCGACATAGTCAAGTAGAACTATAACTTCAACCAGCAAATTACACCAACCCTAACTGACAGTAAATAAAAGTGGAGTGACATGAATCAAGATAGTGTCACCATAACAATAAGTTGCATGTTATCATTGTCACTTTATGACAAGTTATGTACGAAAGATAAATGACTTGAAACACAAAAACAAAGATCATACGGTTTAATGGATTTCAAGACTAAACAAAGTTGGAAATATTGTCATAACCATGTTAAATATTGTTCACAACTACAGTTAAGACTATAATAAAAAAATCTTATTTTGTGAATTTTGGAGATGTTACATGTGGTATCAGAGCGATTTTCCAAACACTAGGATTCATTGGCTCACTCACATACAAACAAGAAACAAAATATACTGATCATGTTTTAAATTTATTTCTATACAGAAATATAAACATTTGATTTGCAGGAAAATGGAAGGTGTTGAAGCATCTCCTGAAAATGGATCTCGTCACAATAATCCAAACAACATTTATGTGGAACTAAATAATTAACCCTGAGACTTACTACAAATAGTGAAAGAGTTAAAGGATGAACTACAAATTGTGAAAATAGATAATGAAATAATTTTGGAACTAAATCAGATTTTACTAGAAAAAATACACAATAGAGGAAAAGATAAAAGAAATCCGTATGAAACTGATTCTAAAACAATATCATACAAACAAAAGGGTAAGAAAGTAAAATATTATGATAGATAATTTTCTTCAAAAGTTAACGTAAGGTCACATAGAGGAAGGTATACATACACAAGTGAATGTACTGAAAGAGACTGCATGCCTAGAAAAAGGAAGTATAAACTTTATGAATAGATTTCAAGAGAATTTAAAAAAGATAAAACCTCCCATGTTTAACGAGGAAGTGGGAAAAAGTGAAGAAGACGAGGCTTGGTTATCGAGAATGAAAAAGTATTTCGAGATTTATAACTACTCCGATAGACTAAAAGCACGGATGGTTATCTACAACCTAGCAGGAAAAGATGACATATGGTGGTAGGACATAAGAAGAGTCAAAAACCTTAAGGAAAAGTATTTGACCTGGAGAGTATTTAAAAATTACTTTAAAATGAAGTTTTAAATCTAAATAGTATTATGAAGAAAGAGCTAAAGAGTTTTATGAACTAAAACTAGGATCAATTTCAATGAAAGAATTATGTAGCGAATTCCTGAGCTTACTAAGATATGTACCATATATAATTGACAAAAATCCTAAAATTCAAATATTTTTAAGGTGTCTTCCCACTAAATTCAAGGACAAAATTGAATTTGATAACCCAAAGACCCTTGAAGAGGAAATGAGAAAAGCATATTTCTATTACGAACTGAGTAAGAAGAGACAAAACATACCTAACTGGAAGAATAGGAGAACAAGTAATTTTGATCAAAAGAGAAAAGGTTTTAAGTGTAATAAAAGTTTTGGAAATAATTCTCGGAATTTCTCTAACAATAACTATCAAGGAAAATATTTTAAAAGTAAAACACAGCAAAATACTACAGCACCAAAAGGAAGAGATGTGCTTAATAATTATGTTAAAAATAATGAACATAAGGAACCTGTAAAGTGTTGGGAATGTCAAGGACCACATTATGCCAAGTATTGTCCAAAAATAAAAGGGAACTTCAGAAATGCGCATACCATTCAGGAAGAGGAAATAGTTGGAGATGTATAAAATGAAATTCCTAGAATAAATGCAGCCTTGGAGAATCGACAGGATGATCATCAGACTTCCATGGTGGATGTACAAGATATGTTACAAAACTAGTATGTTTCCATTATAATTGACCTAGGTGCTAGTTTAAGCTATGTATCACATAGCATAGTGGAAAAATGCAATTTATCTTTGAAAACGTTTGAAAAGTCTTGGCTGGTCTAGTTGGCTACAAGGACTAAAAAGAAAGTAGTTAATTATGTTGAAATCTATGATTTGTTTATGAGCTAGTTCAAAACTCAAGTCAAGTTAAATGTATTACCGTTAGGATATTATATGTTTTAATAGGTATGGATTGGATGGAAAAAATCAAGTAATTTTAAATTGTTTTCAGAAAACATTTACTTGTTTAAATCATAAAGGAGAAAGGATTACAGTCAAAGCAATACCTAGGAAATTTTCTGTGAGACAAATCCCATCCTTACAAATGAAAAAGGTTGTAAAGTTTTTTTTGTACATGTAATAAATAACGAACAAATTGATAAAGAGTATAAGCTAAAATTCGATGATATTCCAATCCTACAAGATTTCTCGGATGTTTGCCCAGAAGAAATTCCAAGATTACCTCCAAAGAGAGATCTAGATTTTATGATCGAATTAGTATCGGGAGAAGTACCTAATTCAAAGGATCCTTATCTATTCAACATTTTATAACTAAACAAATTAAAATTACAATTTCAAGAACTAATAGACAAAAATTATGTAAAACCAAGTGTATCCCCGTGGGGAGAACCTGTCTTATTTGCTAAAAAGAAATACGGTACATTACATCTATGTATATATTACCATCAACTGAAAAAAATGACAATTAAAAATAGATATCCTCTACCTCGCATCGATGATCTGTCTGATCAAATACGTGGAGCGACGATATTTTTAAAAATAGACTTGAGATCTAGATATCATCAAGTCAGAATGAAAGACGAAGGTATTTTAAAACTGCTTCTAGAACTAGATACGGACATTATGAGTTCATGGTTATGCCCTTTTGGATAACAAATGCTCCAATAACTTTTATGTGCTTAATAAACATCTTCTTAAGCAAATACTTAGATAAATTTGTAGTTGTCTTCATAGATGGCATATTAATTTATTCTAAAACAAAAGAAGAACATGAAGAACAATTGCATATAATATTACAGTTTTTAAGAGAACATAAATTGTATGTTAAATTCAGTAAATGTGAATTTTATAAAGATAAGATACAATATCTAGGGCACGTGATATCCGAGGAAGGGATATTAGTAGACCAGGATAAGATAAAAGCAATAATTGATTGGCATGTTCCCAAAGACGTAACTAATGTACGATCATTCATGGGGATAACGAGTTATTACAGGAAATTTATAGAAGGTTTCTTTAAATTATGAATCCCATAACATCATTACAAAAAAAAGGTAAAAATATTTTTTTGGGATAAAAAATGTGAAGAAAGATTTAACAGATTAAAAGAACTATTAACTATTGCACCCATACTAAATATATCAGATGCAGACAAGGATTTCATTGTATGCATGGATGCATATAATGAAGACTTGGGTGGAGTACTGACACAAGAAGGTCACGTAATTGCTTATGAATCAAGAAAGTTAAAAACACACGAAAAGAATTATGCAACTTATGACTTAGAGTTGGCTGTCATAATCCATGCTCTTAACATGTGGCTCCATCATATGATGGGTAAAATATTTTTGCTAATGTCTAATAACATCAGTTTGAAGTATTTGTTTGATCAACAAAATCTGAACGTAAGGAAAGCTAGATGGTTAGCTTTCCTACGTGAGTATGGTTTTGAAATCAAACAAATCAAAGGAAAGGAAAATAAAGTGGTTGATGCCTTAATAAAAAATGCAATAACGAGTTGTATATCTTTTATTTGCAGTTGTAAAACAGAATTATATGATAAATTGGAAAAAGGGATAAAACTGGATACAAAATACCAAAATTTAAGAGAAAAGGTAACTCATAATGTATCTGAAAATGTAAATACATATTACAGTTTAAATGAAAAAAGATTAATGCTATATAAAGACAGACTTTATGTGCCTAACATACTAGAAATTAAACTGTTAATATTAAATGAAGTACACAAAAGTCATTATTTCGGACATCTGGGGTATCAAAATATGATAACCATGTTAAGAAAAGAGTATTTCTAGCCTAATATGAAGAATAAAGTTGTTGAATATATATCTAGGTGTATAGAATGTCAGCAAGTTAAAGTTGAGCATCAACACCCAGTAGGTCTATTACAACCATTACCAATTCCAAATTGGAAACGAGAAGTCATCAGTCTTGAT
This sequence comes from Pseudotsuga menziesii, assembly GCA_001517045.1. Lineage (NCBI taxonomy): Eukaryota > Viridiplantae > Streptophyta > Pinopsida > Pinales > Pinaceae > Pseudotsuga > Pseudotsuga menziesii. Next base: position 46,853 of record LPNX011150798.1, read on the forward strand.
TTTACAACTGGTTTGCCTAAAAATCAGATACAAAATTATTCAATAATGGTAGTTGTGGAAAAAATAAGCAAGGAACCACACTTCATACCTATTAAAACAACTCATAAAGCTGCTAACATTGCTTACATCTTTATGAAGGAAATATTTAGGTTGCAAGAAATTCCAAAGGTAATAATTTCTGATAGAGATCATAAGTTTACTAGTAATTTTTGGAAATCTTTGTTTAAAGGACTAGATACTAAATTGAATTTCAGTACTACTTATCATCCGAAAACTAGTGGACAAATAGAAAGAGTCAATCAAGTACTAGAAGACATGTTACAAATGTATTTTAGAGACTTCCAAAGAACTGGGAAGATTATTTACACTTAGTTGAATTTGCGTATAATAATCATTATCAAGCTTCAGCTAAACTTAGTCCTTTTGAAATGTTATATGGTAGGAAATGTAATACTCCCATTACATGGAGAAATACAGTTGACAGATTGATGTTAGGACCTGACTTGTTAAAAGAACTGGAACTAACCGTGAAACAGGTATAAAGCAATTTGAAAACTTCTCAAGATGGACAAAAGAGTCATGCAGACCTTAAAAGAACACCTAAAGAATTACGAGTAGGAGAGCATGTATTTGTTAAGGTAAAACCCAGAAAGAGCTCCTTTAAACTAGGGAGTTGTGCTAAATTAGCACCCATGTATTGTGGACCATTAGAAATATTAGCAAGAGTAGGGCCAGTGGCATATCAGTTAGCTTTGCCACCTAATCTTACAATACATAATGTCTTTCATATTTCCATATTGAAAAATTATGTGCATGATGCTACTCATGTGATCGACTGGAATGTTATTCAACTAGAACCCAAAGGATAGTTTCAGGTGGAACCGGACTATGTTCTCAACAAGAGGGAATTTTTTCTTAGGAATCGGACCATTGGACAGGAAAATGTGTAATGGAAACACCTCAATCCATATGAAGCAACCTAGGAATTGGAGAGTCATATGTGGGAGGCATATCCAACTCTATTCCAAGAAGACTCATAATAAAATTAAGAAACATCGAGGATGATGTTGAACCTAAGGGGGGGCGTTTGTAACATGCCTAGAACTAAAAAAATAAATATTTTTATTTATTTTAGAAAACATTATGTTAAATTTATTGTAATTTTTTTATGAACAAGTTGGTCAAGGATGACTGTAATTGAATATTTATTTATTTTAATAATTAAATAGAAAAAAACACCTCTCTAAAGGAGACTGTTGAATGATTGTTCATTGACCCACTACGAGGAATGAGCAGTTGTAGAAGGCTACTTGACAAGTGGAAGAACTAGCATTTCACTTTCTAGCTGTTGCAGGAAGAAAAATCCCTAAAATTATGGTCATGTTCCCTTAGAGGGGGAATTGAGCAGGTGGTTCATTTAATTCCAAAATTGACCCAGAGACCTAGGAAATATTATAAATTGTTAATTTTTCATATTCTAGAGTAGATTCAATAGTATTCAATTCAAAATCATAGCAATAGCATATCAAGAATCATTGATAGAAACACAATCACAAGATAGACACAACATTTATCCTGGTAAACCCTCAAGGGGAAGAAAACCCAGCAAAAAAAATCGCTATATAATATGTATAAAAGACAACCCCAAAAATAGGTGTTTTTGTCCTTCTATTCTCTCTCTCTCTCTCTCTCTCTCTCTCTCATATGCGCTACACAAGTGAGTGAGCCTGTGTTCAAATAAGAACCACGGTTCCTCTATTTATACACATGTGTCAATTGACTTTTGCACTAAACAAGTTGTCCCCACTAAACTGTCTGGGTGACTTCACCTAGGAATACTCAAAACAATATATTATATTATTTAATAGGGTACTAAAAACCCAACACAAGTGGAGGCTTTACCTCATGACTTTATGATGACCAAATACAATAGTAACACCCCGTCGAAGGAATAATAACATCTCCCTTGGGTTACATCAGTAAAATATATTTAGAATATCCTTTGAATTTACAATATTTCAACACCCCACCTTAACAAGAAGTTTATTCTACTAACAACATCATCACAGACTATAGGAGAACATAGAGACAATTACAATAGTACATCGAGGTAATACATCTATATGTCACAGGAAGTTTTCACAATTAGTAACTGGAACAAATACTATTGATCTTCTGCATCACATGATCACTTGATCCTTTCTTTGCAGCGACACATCGATCTTTCAATCCTTCATAGTAGCACTTCGATCTTCTAGATCCTTTGCAGCAGTACTTAGATCTTCTCAAGCCTTTGCAGTAGTGCTTCGATATTCTCGATCCTTTGCAGCGGTACTTTGATCTTCTCGATCCTTTGCAGCAACACTTCAATCTTCTGTAGTAGCCTTTTGATCTTCTTGATCCCTCATAGTAGCACTTCGATCCTTTCAATCCTTTTGCAATAACACTTCGATCCTTTTCAACAGTCCCTCAATCCTTCTTGATCCTTTTCAGCTGCACTTCGATCTACTTGACCCTTCACTGTTGTACTTAGATCTACTTGATCCTTTTCCTCCATGCTACATGTAGTACACATGATCTAGTGATGATCAATCCCGATCACTTTAGGACATAATTCCAAAAATGATGCAATCCTCCATCAGCATGATCCGTGAAATCGATCAGCTGAATTGTCTACAACTAAATGTAAATATCGATCGCACCCAGTGTCGGCCCTATAATTTATGAGGACTTATCATAGACCATCCATACCACGTAGGTTATGACCACTCACAAGTGAGTCTTATACTAGGGTATCTAGACTTACATGTAGGCATACTCTTCCAAGAAATAGTATTGTATGCAGAGCAGATCTCGATCACATACACAATGTTGACCCATCATAAAACATCCATATCACATAGGTTAGGACCACTCCCAAGTGAGTGTTATACTACACCGTTCGTGAGGACTCATCATAGAGCATCCATACCACACAAGTTAGGACCACTCCCAAGCGAGTGTTATTCTATGGCATCTACATATGAATGTAGGAATACTCTCCATACAAGAGTATAGTCTGCAAGGTAGATCTCAACTGCATACACAATGTCATTCCTAGCATCTATGAGGACTTATCGTAGAGAATACATACCACTGAGGTTAGGACCACTCCTGAGCGAGTATTTAATATACTGTATTCACAAATGAATGTGAGTATTCTCCATGTGAGAGTAACATCTTGTAGGGTCATCCTTTAACTAGTAAGGACCACTCTCATGCACATAGTGTTATACCTTCCATCCTCAAGAGAGGATACTATCGTCAATAAATAAATGTCATACCATCATCACTATCATCCATCATCGATGTCAGTCCCATAATTACTCCCACTTTCCTAGGAAGTTTCATATTATCAACTTGCTCCTCCTTTGTCCGAGGAAATTTCATTTCTTCGACCTGATCTTCCTTTTCGAAGAGGGTCCATCATTTGTAGTCCCATCACTTTTCCTCTTTGCGATAAAACTCCTTTCGAACTATTCCAATCTTGTCATGAAAATATTTGAACATCATTTGAGATAGAAGCTTGGTTAGTATATCAACAACTTGCTCATCGGTACCTACACACTAGAGCTTGATGGCTCCCTTTTGTAACATATCCCTTATATAGAAATATCAGATTTCTATATGCTTTGATTTGTCATGGAACACCGGATTTTCTACCATCTTTATACAACTTTGATTTTCATAGAAAATTATTGTGGTTTCCACCTCCATGTCAAATATTCCTGACATCATCTTTTGAATCCATATCGATTCACAATAAGCGGAGCAAGTTGTGATGTACTATGCTTCAGCTATACTGAGAGCAAAACTGTATTGTTTCTTACTAAACCATGAGATCATGGTGGATCTTGGACAATAACATCCACCTAAAGTTCTCTTTCTATCTATGACACTTCTTACCCAATATGAATATGTATACCCATACAAATTGTAGTCATGATCTCTCCCATAGTATAGTCCCAAATCAATTGTACCTTTTAGGTACCTCATCACATGCTTTTCATATATCAATTGAACTCGTCTAGGTTTAACTAGATACTGACTCAAGGTGTTCATAGCAAAGCATATATATGGCCTTGTGTTTTTCAGATACATTAATGTCCCAATAATCTGTCTATAGTGAGTCATGTCCACTAGATCGAATGTCTCATCAGAAAACAGCCTTCAGTTCGCATACATGGGTGTGGCTATGGCTTTACAATCCAACATATCAAATATTTTCAAGATTTCTACTGCATACTTTTCCTAATTCAGAAATATTCCTTCTGGGCTCTGCAACGCTTCCAGCCCTAGGAAATAATCCATCAATCCAAGATATTTCATCTTGAATTATTCAGCTAGCTTCTTCTTGCAATCCTTGATCTATTTCTCATTTCTAGTTAGAAATAGATCATCCACATACAACAATAGTATGACTGGTTGATCATCCATAATATTCATATAAATATTAGGATCAACTTTACTCTTGGTAAAGCCCATTCTTGTCAAGAAGCTATCTATTTTTCCATACCAATCTCTAGTACCTTGATTTAGTCCATACAGAGCCTTTTTCAACCTGCATACATAAGTCGCTCTGTCTTCGACTTCAAATCCTTGTGTTTGTTTGATGTAAACATCTTCCTCAATCACACCATTAAGGAAGGTTGTCTTTACATCCATTTAATGTAAGTCCCATTTCATCATGGAAGCAACTGCCATGATAGTTTGATGGAAGTGTACCTTGATTTTGGAAAAAATGTCTCTTCATAATCGATCCCCTCTTTCTGAGAGAATCCTCTATCCCCTCTTTCTTTAGTATGGGTAGATAGAGCCTAATCATGTTCTTTGAGAAGAGCTTCTCTATTGGCTACTCTAACTTCTTCTTGTATGCAATCTTCCCATACAATCTCAAACTTCATACTTTCTTTTCTTGCACATAGAGTTTGGATGAATGAGTCCCAAGGTCTAGTGAGGCCATTGAGAGCAGTAATAACCAATTCATCCTCATCAAGGGTATCTCCAAAACTTAGCTTCTTTTTTATCTGGGAGACCCTTGTGAAGTAATCTTGAATAGATTCCCCTTTTCTCATCATGGTGCCCTTCAATTGAGCTCTCAAATTCATCTTTTTGTTGATGTTCTTTCCTTCATACATTTTGGAAAGTGCATCATACATTTGCTTAGGTGTCTTCTTAGATGACACCTGAAGGATCAAGTGATCCTTAATGGAATCATCAATGATCCTCATTGCCTTGATTAGGTCTTTTTCATGATTCTCCTTAGCTTCAGCTTCTTCAAGTTTCGCAACTTCATTCTTGATGTACTTCTCAAGACCATTATATTTCATAATGAGGCCAATCCTATACTTCCAAGCCATGAAGTTTTCTAGGCCTTCCAATTTGTCCTCAAGCTTAATGCTTGGGGCCATCTTGTCTAGTAAGTCACTCAAAATTGAAATTTATCAAAATAGGAAATTTACCCTACCAGTAGATGCACTTGGAGGAGGCGAGTTGGTTGATCCAACTACTTTCTGGAAACCCCTAATCTTCAATCTTCAAATCCTACTTGCAAGGTTGCAGCACTACATATTTTCTGGTTCTGTTTCACTACAGTTTTTCTAGTTCACTGCCAAACTAGGGTTTGGATTTCCTGGAGATTTAACCACCCAAAAAATTCGATCTAGGGCTCAATAGATGCGCTCTGGGAGGTTTCAGCTTTATATGCAAGCAAATCTTCAAAACTCCAACTTTTGCAAAAACCCTAATTTCTTCTGGAGAGGGAGGAGGGAGAATTTAACCTTGTGAAAGTTGCTCCAATCAGGTTAGCTCTGATACCATGTTAAGTTTTCATATTCTATACTAGATTCAATAGTATTCAATTCAAAATCATAGTAGCATCATATCAAGAATCGTTGATAGAAACAAAATCACAAGATAGACATAACATTTACCCCGGGAAACCCTCAACAGGAAGAAAATCGAGCAAAAACTTCCTCTATATAAGATGTATAAAATACAACCCCCAAGAAAGGTGTTCTCCCCCTTCTGTTCTGTCTCTCTCTCTCTCCTAAGTGCTACAAAAGTGAGTGAGTCTGTGTTCAAATAAGAAACACAACTCCTCTATTTATACAGATGTGTCAATTGACTTTTGCACTAGACAAGTCGGCCTCACTAAACTGTCTCGAACGAATTCACCTAGGAATACTCAAAACAATATACTATATTATTTATTAGGGTACTAAATACCCGACACAAGCGAAGGATTTAACTCATGACTCTATGATGACCAAATACAATAGCAACACCCCATCGGAGGAATAATAACATCTCCCTTGGGTTACATCAATAAAATACATTTAGAATATCCTTTGAAGTTACAATATTTCAACATAAATACCGTCAAATTGAGCAGGAGGCTCACTAAATTCGATTTTCCAAGTGAATGAACCTTGTGACTACTGCAAACTGAAAAGTCATGAACACAAGGAATTCGATGATGGGATAACTAAAGTGGAATTGTTGAGTTAAGTCTGCTACTAAGTGTTAAATTGCAACAAGTTTTATGTGTGCTATTATCCAGTGATCTTCATCCTAGTGGTTCAGTGAACATGCTCGAGAGTCCTAAGAAAGTAATCTGGGTTGCTTCAGGAGATGGTTGGGTGGAAGAGTCTCCTTTGGGTGTTTGTCCCCCTTCTGCAAGTTATCAAGGTTCTAACTGTTTTTATTAAGTATCCGTGGTTTAATTCTATATATGTATTTTGTTTTATAAAATTATGCCCAGTATCTACAGAAGCTTAATGATAATTGTTTATACTAATCTGAAAAACGAAGATGCAATTACTTTCATATGATGTTATAATCAGTTTTGATACTCATTATTTAATGATCTTAAGTCAAACATTTCTTCTCTATCATAGATCACTAGTTATAATAACATTAACCTAATTAGTATTGTTTCCCAATGTTAGTCAAACCCTTTTTAACATCTAAGTGTTCATTCAGTTAGTTTTATGATATTTTTATTTCATTCCAGTACTAGGGTTTTAAAGAAATGAATTTTAAAACTCCTATAGAACTTCTTCCAAGATTTTAGAGTCTCTTTGGAGTTTTATTGAACAAGCTAACTATATAAATATATCTTTTAGTATCAACGAAACTCTTATTTTCAAGGTTTTCACATAAAAAACGAACCTCGAGGATATTTTAGTTCACTTCACAGTATTAGTATATTCTAAGTATATATATATATATATATATATATATATATATATTATAAGGTATTACAAAAACAAATATTGAAACAGTGAACTGAAATCAATATCANTTATGTTTATGCCCAAAACTTACAACATTATATCGCATATATATATTTAAATCAAATTCCAATCTACAGCTGATTTTTGGCCTCACAAACTAATACCTAGTTGCAGATAGGGTAAACAAGCTTCAAGGATAAAATAATAAATAAACAAAGTCTAGAGATCGAATCCAATTAAGGATTTCAGTGAACAGAGTTACGTTATAAGGGTGTTATGGCCCAGCCAACTTCAAACTATTAATACTAAATCGAGATAATTGACAGGCCACAGCTCTAGTGTAGGTTGAAGGCCGTCTTAGTATTACTATCTGTATCTTAATCAAATAAGATTTTCGCAACATCCTTATAGCTTAATAACTACTATAAAAACAGTAGCTTAAAAAATTGAATCAACTTGACAGTAGGCCCGCGACCTGTTAAATAACTCACATATTTTCATCTAGAATACCAAGTTCGAATCCCATAGAATTCGTTACCCACACAAATATTAAAATATAACAAAAACAGAGTAACGACCCCTTGGATTAATAATTTAAATACGCATCTTCTGAAAAGTGTACAGAACCCTCACGACCTTTTTCTCAAGAAAAACAAAAATAGGGCAAAGGCCTCATGGCTGTAATAGTTTGTATGAACAAACTAAGTTACAGTATTGTCATCAAAACATGCTATATATTTACAAAATTCGTCATGGGTTTCTCATAAGAAAATAAAACATTACATTGGAGAGAGAGTTCGTAGCACTGTTCTTTACATTTTAACCAAAACATGAACATTATCAATGTTCAAACTAAACCTTTGCCGCACATTCACTTCGACTCCACGGTCAAGGAGTATTTACAAAGGAAAAAATGTAAAAGCCTCGCAGCTACCAAAGAGTATTTACCTCTTTCATGCCAAAATACAAATGCAGGCATGGGTTCTGAGGCCATGACGAGAAAATGCAGGAGTTGATTTTCCTATCTAGTTAACGTAAATCCACAACACCCCATAGCCGCGATGACACAATGAGCCAAAAGGTTGCAGTTATAAGTCTTGCTGAAGATGTGGACGCCTTGCTTGCTTGAAGAGTAGCCATAATCCTCTATTGCAGCCATAGATGAAGAACCCTGTTTGAAAAACACACAAAAGAGGACATTATTTTAAACCATAACTCAAACAGGAAAACAACGAAAATGGAAATGAAAACCATTTCAAAGAATGTTAGTACCTGTAAACGCAAAAGATGAAAGAGATTTTCCCCAGCAGTCGGAAGTTGGATTTCAAATTCACATAGAAGAAGTTCAACTAGCAGTTTTGAAACCCTGGCAGAGACACTTTCAATGCATGGAGCATTAAGGAGCATGAACTCGACCTAAAGCCACTGCAGACCCAAACTCATGCCAAGAACTAGAGCCAAGAAGCCATGGCTCCCACAATGACAGAAAACAAAGATACACTGGAAAAGGAAAATAAGGTAAGTTAAACCTTTAGGGTTTAACGATGGGACAATTATGCTTCCCAACTGGGCATTTATGCCATCACATGGCCGACACATGGCCACCTTAACTTTAAAAACCATAAATCTTTTCCACATTTTACCATAACCTTTGTTTCGTATGTTTGTTAAAGGAAAAACCTTTGAGTGTTATTTTAACATTGGTGGCCTTTACATTATTTTTAAGCTTGTGCTTGATAGAACTTGGGTTCTTGTATGCGTTTGAATGATCTAGGAAGAACCAACGGTTTTCCCTTGTTTAGATCCTTAGATATGGATTAACAAGGAAAATAATCTCCTTCATAGGGTACCTGCTTTTAGAACACAAAAGGTCTATGCGTTAACTCTCAAGCTATGTAAGACCTTAACCCAACCGGTTAGCCCATCGAGCAGTTTAAGAAATAGTCTAAGCAAAATTAACAAATACTATGTTTATGAATAAAGAAGGAAGTGTATGACATAGTTTTTCATAGCATGACACAAAGTCGACATAATCAAGTAGAACTAGAACTTCAACCAACAAATTACACCAACCCTAACTGACAGTAAATAAAAGTGGCGTAACATGAATCAAGATAGTGTCACCATAACAATAACTCACATGTTATCATTATCGCTTTATGACAAGTTATGTACGATAGATAAACGACTTGAAACAAAAAACCAAAGATCATACGGTTTAATGGATTTCAAGACTAAACAAACTTGGAAATATTGCCATAACCATGTTAAATATTGTGTAAAGTTACACTTAAGACCATATAGAGAGAGAGAAAATTTTTTGGAGATGTTACAAAATCCATAACATTTTTAAGTAAGTGGCATTTCTAATCATTCCATTCTAACACTTTTAAGTAAGTGGCATTTCTAACCATTCTATTCTAACATTTTTAAATAAGTGTCATTTCTAACTATTCTATTCTTTGATTTTTTATATGTAAAATGTAAGAAAAAAAAAGGTTCTACAACTTACATGTTAGGTATGACTTAACTAAAATGTTCAAAATCAATATTTTTATATGGTCGGAAATCCACTCATGGTATTCAACTTCATTTAGGAACCAGAGATTCGATATTTTCTTCTTCAACTGAACGTTGCCACGCTTTGTTTCTATATATGTAGGGAGATATTTATAATTTTCTTCAAATGTAAAGATTTTGGTAAATTTTATGTATTTTTAAATTTCAAACAATATTTTTCTAAAAAAAATATTTTTTTCAAACATTTTATATAATTTTTTTGAAAATTTTGACAATTTTTATAATTAAAAACCGTTCAATCAATTTAAAAAAATAGAAATCAGTAACTCTTTTTTAATTTGAATAAAAGGAACAAAATTTAGCCCATGTTGAATAACTTTTTTGGAAATAAGTTTCATTTGTTGAATAACACTACCGTCAAAATTAAGACCCACGAACCGCACTAACGTAAATCGGATTGTCATCATTAAAAATACCATCACGAGGGTATTCGAACGGTCTCGTGATGTGGTGGTGATGTGCTATAGGTATACGGTCCTCCACACATGACCAACCTACCCTCTATAGGTGGCAAGCTTGCTAGGATAGCTTGGCACCTAGTGGCACCGTCGTGCCACCATGTGACCACATCCGGGGAATATTGAATTGTACGACACAATAATTCAATATTCTGTTTAGATTTTTTAATGAATAAATTTTAAATTGAAGCATTCTTCTTTATTTAATAAAGACAAGTTGTTTCTCACTCTCATAAAAGACAAGTTCCTTTAAAACTACTCTAACGAATCTATCAATAAATATCCTAAGTAGATGGAGGTGCCATAAGGCGAATCGCCGTAACAGTTAGGCAAGCTACAAATGGACTGTCTCTCCAAAAATAGGTGACCAGTACTCTACCAAACTAGAGAGACATATCAGAAATAGACTGTCGCCTCCAGGCTTCAAATTTGAAGCCTTCACAGCCCTTCAAAGGCCATTTTAAACGTCATAGAAGGCCACAAGGAATTTTACCATGTAAAAAAAATTTAGTTTCATTTCCAACACTTCAATAATGAAATTGAGTAAGCCTCGATAAATTTGCAATAGAAGGGCAGCTACAAAATTTTCCTATCCGGGGATTTAGTGGACTATGGGAGAGTCGAGACTTAGAGTCTTCCTAAGTGCCCTTGAATAGTCGGATCATGGATGAGGATCTCAGTCCCAATCGACATGGACCACGGTGGGCCACTAGGATGCCTAGTGCCAAGTTCAAGTCGGTGAGTTAGGATTGTGACTCACGATTCGATGTTCACTTTCAAAGCATTTAATGGCAGTAGCATGCATTATTGATTCACCAACTTCATTAAATCTTGGTATGAGATGATGCCACCTGCCAACTCGATTTTCCATCTATCATCTTATTGTTCACCGAGTCACATTATCTCACAACTTACAAGTCACTTGAGTATTTGAGTATATGATGTGAAATTAAATTCTCATATGAGTCATATCTATGGATGGTGAATTGATTTGATAACCCTCCATTGTCAAGGCTTCGTAAGGAAAAACTAATGGTGCTATTTTTTGGGTTACAACTTACAAGTTGCAATTTACAATGCATTGAGCAATCTTTGCTAGATTTGAACCTAGCCTGGTCCAATGCAGGGTATGTAAGTTTCCATACCAGGGTTTCACCCAATGCTAGACATTTCTATTATGACCACCACAAGACTAGGACGACAAATCTTTGGTAGTAGGCTAGCAGCACGCCACCCTTTGTTTGTGCTCATGAATCATATCCTATACTATTTAGTCCAAGATTCTAGGATTTATTCCAATTTCCATTCATTTACTGGGGTCAGAATCATTTGAATCAACACTCTGAGTCTCCCACGATCCACCTAGGCCGCTTAGTCTACCTGTCTCATCGGAGGAAGGGAGTTAGGCAGTAGAGACAAAGGCAACTGGAATGGAGAGCCAACCAGAGAGAATGGTTGTACAATATGCATATAGTCATCTCTAAAAGAAGCGAAAGAATTTGTCATATACCTAATTGAATATTATCATTACTTAATTTGTCTGGATGCTTACAGTAACTCTTGCGCTCGATCTGTTTATGAGGGTTTCCTATATCTTCAATGGCTACGATTTAGAAAGGCTCGTTCCCATAATTATAGCACTAGTGGGTTTCTCCTACAAATTTTGCTATTACGTCTCCCCTCCTCACTCACCTCACCTTTTGACTTGAGTCCTCTTCTTATTCTTCTTCTTCCTCCCATGGGCTCTCTGATCTATGCCTTGAGCGCCCTCATAACAAAGAATGATCTCTGAAAGTCTTTGGAAACCTCGGTCAAACAATACCCAGTTTTCCCTCACCTGCACAGATATATCTATGTTATGTAGAAGCAATTATAAAATGATTTTTTTGTAATAATGTGAAATACACAAACATGCATTCGCCTACCTCGGGAAAGGTAAACCAACTCAGGAGCGCCAGGATATTGTGGAATTGAGATGGCGTTGCTAATTCCAATCATCTTTCTGTAGAAGGAAACAGTTTCACACTCTAATTCCTTGTTGTCTTTTGCAGTGGGAAACTCAAAGGTTCCACCTTTTTGACAGGTAGGAGCAAGAGAAGCAAAGGTAGAACGTTGGGTAGGCTAGATTGAGCTTCCCCGAACTTAAAGAGATTGGTGAAGTCTGTGAAAAAAACATTATTTTGGGTTTATGAGTATAGGACAGTCGGAGGTCGGGACTGAGGCTCTCAACTCTCCAATTCTATGCTTCAATGTCTCCCTAATTTCTATTTCCTCCAGAAGATTATGCAGAGCTAAGCTATCGACTTGGTTGTCGTGAATTTACAGGTATGTATAGCATTTTACACTTGTGTAACATTTTATATGCGGATAAAAGTTAAATGTGTTTCTTGTTGGAGTTCCTTCTGGTTCTATAAATATAAGGGTTTAAAATTTCTCCATCCAAAATGTTGTTTGAAATTTGTAATGTATTATGCGATTGCATTTATGCCAGACTAAGTATCGAATAATCAATAGATATAACCTTAAAAAACCCAATATTTAAATGAAATCAAAACCAAAATAATGTATACTTTTCATAGTCTAGGACCACAACTTCGTTTGGGCAAAGGAGCAAGAAGAAAGAGCCTTGTATTTGAGTTCCAAATATGTCAATGTTTTTTATCTGTCGTGAATTGTAAACATTAGGTTGAAAGAAAGAACAATATTTGAATATAAGTGTTTGAATTGTTCCAATTTCCTTAATGAAATCCAATAGTTGAAAGGATAAAATATTTAACAACCGACACTATAAATGTTGTAGACTCTGACCCCTTCGTTTTCCTGTTAGCCTTCCAATAATGGAAACAAGAAGTACAAATTGTCTACCAATATATCTAAACAAGGGAATCCCTCGACGGACGTTCATGAATGAGGGACTGGGAGTGAGTGCAATGATCTAGCGAAGAACATGATTTCAACATCCTCGTTGTTGCAAACCTCCCAAACGTGTGTTTATGATTCGTCTTCCTTGTTGACTTCGGTAGAAACTAGACACCCAACTTGTAGTGATATTTGTTGGAGAATTTAAAGTTCTTCCTTATAGTGGACTAATAAATACTTAACCTTTTTGATAGGGCTGATAAACTCAATATAGATTGGAGAGACTATCCATAATCTACCTAAAATTGGGGGTTTTGTTTGATCACTTCGAATTGGGGTATACATTTGATATACATTAGAGGGACTATCCATAATCCACCTAAAATCGGGGCCTTTGTTTGATCACTTTGATTTGAGCATGTGGGGATGACATGATTCAATTCTAAAAATAACTGTTGAATTTAGGGTTAATAAAAAAGTTTCTTTGTGAAAACATCAGGTATTACATTCTGGGGTTTTTCTTTTAGGTAGGCCCAATCACACTTGACCAATAGAGCCACCATCAAGCTGAATCAATCCTCCATTCAAAGGTCCTTCCAAATTCCAATGTCTTATTTTATCAACGACCTAACAACCGAGTATTTCACTGGCCCCATAGAATTGTCCCTTATATAAGTTCAATAAACTATATGCTCGAGGGATCGGGAGAGTACATGGTCTACCTCACTAATTCCATGTAAATGTTGAATCACTCAGAATTTCTTCTTATTGTCATTTTTTTCCTATACACTATTTTTAATAAATAACAAAATTCTGTTGTACACTTACAGTTTCAAATGAAAAGAATGATTTATTTTCACATGTCAACATTGATGGGTTCAATTTCTCACAACCCTTCAAAGTGAAATGGGACCCTACCCTTCAAATTTGATCCCTGGTCGCCTCCTAATTAGGATGATGGTGATCCAGACTTTGCAAATCGACTGTCATTACATATACAGGATGATTGGTGATTAGGACTCTACCAAAATTGTCATTGTTAGAGATGCGACGAAAATTACTTAGCCTGTTGGCCAATTAATGTGATCGCAGAAGACATGGTGCTCGGAGATCTAATGGACACCACGTCTACTGCAACCGCATTAATTGGCATGCACCAGGTTGGATATTAATGGCCTAGAGATGCCAGCCCTGTATTAATGTCTCCAAGGTTAAAGTTGGACTGCCTTTTTCTCTTTTTGACATTCATAATTGAATTCGATCTCAGTGCAGGAAGTTGGGTAGGAAAATTGCCATAATGAGGCAAATTGATTTGCTCTTCAGATACTGTTAAAAAAAATTAAATAACTATCATGATTCTGCTTAAAATTTGTCAAAATGAGTTGTAAGGTTGTCAAAATCATCAAACTTAAAAATATTGTTTCAAATTGAATTATAAAATTGTCAAAATCGTCAAACTTTAAAAAAAAAAAAAAAATTAAATTTAAATTAGAAACTTTCAATTTCAAATTAGAGACATGACATGAGATGTTAAAATTAAATAACAAATATCTTTTCTGGCAGGATAAAACCCTTGGGAAATTGATTTTCCTTCCATCTTCACCCTCCTGCCAATTTTTCCAATCCTACAATTCTGACGGGTTATTCAAAATCTTATGAACTTGCCAGATGCTCAAAATTGTCAAGGACAGAAAGATGAACATTAATTTTTTTTATTTATATATTTAATATATAAAAAACTGGATTTACACAAATTAGAGGGAATAAGCTAATAGATTATATTGTTAAGTGAACTTAAAATTAAGATAAATTTATATCAATAAATATATTATCGATAAATAAATATATTATATAATAAATAATAATAGAAAAATGTTAAATTCAATATAAATATATAAACTAAGAGATTTATATAATGCTTATAAACCATAAATTTTTCATTTATTATTTTATTAAACAATCTAAAGATAAAATACGTTGCTACATACAAGATGGTATTGCAAAATATTCTAATAAACACTGCCTTGAATAAAAAGCAAGTGAACACAACCAAAAACACAATTAATTTCCTAAAAGCTCTGTTTCAAGAAGATTCGATAATAATGGGAATCAAGGACATGATTACAGTGATCACCTGGGCTAAAAAAGTGGTGCAAAAACATTACCACATAGAAACTGTGTAGGCCAAGATTGATATAATGCAACATTAGGTAAAGATTTTCAAAGGATCATTTGTGTCACTTTTTCAGAAAGGTTTGCCTTCCTTTTGACAAGAAGATGGCAAACTTTTATCTCAGTCAGAGTATCAGAAATTATTGGTCAGATGTAGATTGGATCATAGGAAATTTTAAGACATGAACCAATGCTTGTGAGGGAAAATTGTGATTGATAAATTGGCAATGGATTTGAAATAATTAAAACATTCAGGACAATTTGTACCCAGCTTCCACCTATTTCATATGTAGATCATGTGGAATTGAGAGTGTTGGCGAAAGAAATGGTGAATCTCGAGTTTCCATCTGTAGACCAGTGGAAAACAATAGAAAAATTTGGCATAACAAAGCATAAATTACATCAGTGAAGAGTTCATCATAAGGTTCATCATAAGGCACATTAGTGAAGAGTTCATCATAAGGCCTAGCCAATTTGAAGATAAATTTTATTTTGAATAATGTAATAGATTCTTCATTAGTTAGTTTGTTAGGAGTCAAGTGACAAGTGTAATAAGGGAGTTACTTTTGCCTATTTTTAGTATGTAGGTAGTTATCAGCTCAAGGAGCATTTTTTAATGTATTTAAGAAACCGTTTGCAATGTAATGATGGTTGGAACCCACGAGCAAGAACAGAGATTCTTATGTTATTTATTTTATAGATTGTACTTTCTTTCTTTCATTTGAATGTGTTTCCTGTGTATCTTTCCATTTTGTTATCTTTTCATGCTTGAATAAGTGTATATTGGATCAGAATTCATGCTTTTATGCTTTGATTCTTTGATTTCAAGCACTCACAAGATTTTCCACTAAAGTTAATATTGGATTCATCTGTAGATTCACATATTAATGGATTGTTTCTTATTCTTCCCTATCACCATACAACCATCATTTTGACTGTAAAAGAGTGACTACCCTACCTATGTTAAGAACTCCATTTCAAACCACTGTCTTTAATTATTTTTCACATTTGACTCCATGCCCAATGACCACCTATTTCAACCATTATTGCCATTAAATTTCATGTCTTTCAAATATATATGGCCTTTGTGTTTCTCTATTGAGAGATCCCTCTCTGGAAGGACATAATCCAACTTTCCTCCTAAAGATTGGTTTTGTGGTTACCTTGGGATTATCCTCTCACAACCAACGGTAAATTTCGAGTGATAACACCTTTTTCCCGTGATATGCAAACCACTAGAACTGGTATTGGATATAGTGGTGCTACTTCCAGTTTCGCTAACACTAGGAAAGTGTTGTTTGTTGATGGAGGAATTCAGACTGAAGAGCAACTTGTTGATGAATGTGTTGTTGAGTTGATTGTCTCTAATGTGCTAGAAATTGAGAATGTTGTTGTAAATGGCATTACTGTTGATATGAAGGATTATTCTGATCATGTCGATGAACCAAAACCTGAGTCTGCAAACCCTATTCCAAAAAAACATAAATTTATGCCATATAAACATCCTCATTGGAAGAATCAGATGAACTTTCCTAGGAATCAAAATTCTTGGAAAGATGGAAACTATACTTTCAAAACTTTGCAGAAAATATGTGAAAGATAGAACCGAGGACCATTGTTGACTACTCAGATAGATTATGGTTAGATTGATCATTGGTCTTGGAAACATTTGAGTAGATGCTTAACGACATCATACATATGTATATATTTGACGGTATTGTCATATGATGCTCCTCTCACGTGATTTTGATTACTTTGGAAGTGGTCGACTGATGCATGACCCATGATGACTATTTATAGATAGCTCAACTACTGACACTTGACTGATATGTTTGTCGGAAAGACTAGAATGGTCATGGAGTATTTGACTACTTTTCTTTCTCGACTGATATTTGACTAATGGTGATTGTCAACTGGAAGTTTCCACTAATTTGTTTATCGAATGATCTTCTACTACTATTATTATGATTTCTATCTACTTCTCCCTTAGTTTTGTTTAATGGGGGGGGGATTTGTATACCTTTACATAAGGCTAACCCAATTGTTGTTGACTCGACTATTCTTATTGAATCGACTTGACTAGATGAATTATTGTTTGACTGTATTCCTACTGATTGATTGGGTGAAATTTATTTGAGTATTTTCTTGGATGCCAATACCTATTTGATAAACTGACAGAGGATGCCTCATTGATAAAGACTACCTTTATTTATTCTTCTATCAACTAGTTGACTACTTGACTGGTTTGTGTTGTTTTTGTCTAGTCGCTTAGATGACTAGGACTCTATTTAAGCAACAATATTACAAAACATTTTTTGACAACTACGATGGTGACAATGTTACAAAATGTTCGAGGAGTGTTTATTGTACTAGTGATTGATCTGTTTCGTACAAAAATTGTGTGTTGTTGGTCATGTTGGATTAGTGTTTTCAATTCAAATAAAATTAATGGGGGGGGGGGTGATGTATAATTTTTTATTTCCTCCAAGATGATTTTACGGGAGTGTGTTGGAACCATTGGTTCATTAGTAAGCTCAACTTGTTGGTTGCAGTAGCCGACCATTGTAGGATCTAGCTGTTGCAGGGAGCCAATTGTTGCGATTAAACAAACGTCGATGGATTCAACCATTAAGAGTGTTGACCACCAACTAAAATATAAATTAATCATTTCCACTTTGGGTACTCTGACTCATGATTTATGGATAGTTATAACTACCTTGGATTTTTAATTCACCTTTTGTGGACTCTTGGTCTCGTGATTGTTAGTTTGGGTCCCTACCCAAACCTTTTTATAGATATCTTTCTTGGTTGGTCTATCATCACACTGGATCATGTCCTCATGATATTAATTGAAATATGGTGTCTTTAGACACCACCATTATTATGGGAATCTATTTTCTCTTTATGTTGTTTAACACCTGTTCCAACATCTTGCATTATAGATTTAAATTGTTGTTTTCTTTGTTTCAATTGCTACCCAAGTCACTATTATGTCATGTAGAATTTTCAAGGGTTTTCCTAGCCTATGTAGAGAATTCCTCAACTTCCTTGACTTTGCATGTTTCCATTACCTATTGCCAAGATGTTCTCAGCATGTATCATTATAACAAGTGTTTTTGCTCATGCCAGTGTGGAAGGTCCCCATTGAATTCTCACTTGTGGGTCATGCCCCATCGACGATGACTCATTTATTTGATATTTTGACCTGGATTAATAGCATCATAGGCCTATTTACATTATTGATAGGTTAACCAGTGCTTAATATATGGCATCTTATGATTGGTTTCTAACTAATTAGTTCCCTGAACGTTTGACATCAACACATTTATTAAAAATTTTGGATTGATGATGTACCTTGGATTCCATCTTCCTCATTGGTGGAATTTTATGCCTCTAATAGTAGAGTTCCTTATTTTTTATTGCTCACAGGGTATCTTTCATGCGCTATTTAGATTTGGTGCATGTAAGGGGTGTACTCTTGGGCTATTTACATTTAGTGCATGCAAGGGGCGTACTTCATGGTTTGTATGACAATTTTTTTTATTCTTTTCAAAGTCTAATCACTTATTAATATGGGCCTCATGTTGGTTGATGGAGGATGCTTTAATTCTTCCCTTGCAATATATCTCTTCCCATTGACTTAAACAAATATTTCTATGGGAATGGGATTTAGAGACTAGATAGTACCTTGGGTATTGTAGTCATGAGTGGAAAGTTCCATCATTATTGGTAATGGGAATACATCATTATATCCTACTTGATAGATTCTACAAGTGTTCACCTCCAAGAAATTTATTCACACTTTTTAGAATGTAGTATGTACCTTGAATCCCATTATCATTATTGGTTGGTTGTCATTAATTTTTTAATGGTATACATCAATGGCTGATAATCAAATAATGTTCTCCATGTTCGACTCCACACCATCTATTCACATTTCCACGACTCACGCCATTCAACGGTTTCGATGGAATACTAATTGTTTAGATCGAGTGGTTGGAATCGGGTGTTTGTGTCTCGTGAATGACGTTAGAGTTGGATGTTTAGTATCATGTTCATAAATACCAGACACGACTTTGAAACTCAAATTGTAGTCCTAAATGGATTGTTAATATTTCTAGTTTTTCTACCTTAATTTAAATTGATTAGGATCTTTATCTAAAAGAATAACACGCACAACAAGATACACAAGATACACAAGACACAAATATTTTCCTCGGGGAAACCATAAAGGAGAAAACCCCACAAAATTCCTCGGAATAGTTTTGTCACTAATACAATATCACAGGATGGAAAATCCAAGAATCATTAAGTATTCTCCAACTCTCTCTCTTTCTCCTCTAGTGAACATTTCCTCTCTCTCTCTCCTAATGTGAAATTGAGAGTGAGAGAGTGTGTGTTCAAATAGGGAGGGTGCCTCCCTATTTATATTCTTCAGTTGTGCGACTCACTTAACTAACTAGGTCAGATAAGTTATCTATTTGGGGCCGACCTACCTAGGAAGACTCAAAAATGCATTTAACTTTATTTATCTTGGGGACTATTTCCCTGACTTAGAACATAGGGCTTACCTCAACAACCAATCATAATAATGACATCTCGAACGGATTAGAAACGTATCTGATGGGGGTAGAATAAATAATAATATACAACATATTATATTCCAAAGTTACATTTACAACAACAAACCATCTTAAATAAGGGTATTCTCTCACCACAATCATCAATACTTCTAGTCAGTCAACATTGTTAGATCATCATTATCACTGCTGTTGTAGTCCTCATCTTGTCGATCATTGATTAGTGACATCTGTCGAATCTATCTTTCATAAGAATTTTCTGTAGATCCAACCATATTTCATACTGGTTGTAGGCCTACCCCTCATCTAGGTATTCATCGTATCCTCGAGCAAGCCATCATGTAGGTACAACCCAGGACCATACAATACATTTCCACTATAATCACTTGCGTCTCCTACCATCATCTCATCATATCTGGATCATCTCATCATCACACATGGAGAGGATCCTAGATGCACACCACATGTCCAACATACCACCTGTATTATACCAGCATAGGAGCATGTTAGGAATCATTACATCTCAAGGAAAACCTATGTCTCCACTATGTGAGAATCACCTAGGAGCACACAAAGAGAATTACGTCTCTCGACGATCAGCATGTGTTCTACTAGCATAGGAGCATGCCAGGACTCATTACCTCTCAAGGAAAACCTTTGTCTACCACTTTGCGAGAATTTCCTAGGCGCACACCAAGTATTTTGTAATTGGTGGACATCTCATCGTCTCCAGCATGGGAGCACAATGGGATTGATTATGTCGAGGTACAACTTGCATCTACCACCATTCCAGAACTATATCCAGCATGGGATATCACCAATATGGATTACATCTAGGGATAACCTGTGTCTACCACCATGCGAGAACCATTTCTAACATGAGACCACGCGAGGACTGATTACATCTTGGGACAACCTACGTCTACTACCACGCGAGAACCATCTCTAATATGGGAGCATTCCAGGACTGATTACATCCAGGGACAACTTGTGTCTCCAACCATGGGAGATATCACTCTAATGCATCTGCGTCTTCTGGTATCTTGTCATCTCTAGCATGGGATCATGCTAGGAATGATTACATCCAGGAACAACCTTCATCTACCACCATGCGAGAGATATCCATTCCCTCTTTATAGGGACCTCGTTCTGGATGACACCCAATCTCTCTATGAAGTATCGAACTACACTCTAGCTAATGGCTTGGTCAATACATCAACTATTTACTCATCTGTCGCCATGTACTAGAGCTTCACTATTCATCTCTACACCATATCTCATATATAGTGATACTTGATCTCAATGTGCTTCAACTTGTCATGGAACATCGGCTTCTTTGACAACTTCATGCAATTATGGTTGGCATAGAAGATGCAAGCCACCTCTAACTAGAGATCAAACATATTAGACAGTAGATTCTGAATCCATATAGCCTCACAATTAGCCAAACATGATACAACATACTTTGCTTCTGTTGTACTCAGTTCTACGCATGATTGCTTCCTTCTAAACTAGGAGATCATACCAAATCCCAAACTAAAGCATCTTCCCAAAGTGCTCTTTCTATCAGTGGAATTTCCATCCTAATCTGAATCAACATAACCGTGCCAGTTAAGCTTCTAATTCACATCATACTTGATTCCATACTCAACCTGTACCCTTCAGGTACCTCAATACATGCTTTGAAACAATTAGGTGAACATGTCTCAGATCCGTTAGGAACTGGCTTGGGGTGTTCACAACAAAGCATATGTCTGGTCTCGTGTTCATCAGGTACATCAATGAACCAATCATTTGATGATACATCATGGCATCAACTAGCTCTGGTGAAGAATCACACATTAGCTTCAAGTTTGATTCCATAGATGTGGCCATTTCCTTGCAGTCCAACATTCCAAATCTCTTTATAATCTCCAGAACATACTTTCCTTTACCACGAAAAAATTCCATCCGTACTCCGCCACACCTTCATTCCTAAGAAGTAGTGCATCATCCCTATGTATTTCATATCGAAATCAGTGGTAAGTATCCTCTTTGAATATACAATGATTTCATCCTCTCCTATCAAAAATATGTCATCAACATATAACATGAGTATCACTGATCCTCTGCCTTCAACCTCGAAGTAAATGTTGGAGTCTTCTTTATTCTTGGTAAATCCTAAGATCATTGGGAATTTGTCCATACTATTGTACCATGTCAATATTATCGAACTCTAATATCTTCTGTGGTCACTCCCTCTTAAGTGGAGCACCATCCTCCCTTTGCATTTTGTATTCTATGTATTGGAACATTATGTACTAGAGTGACAAGTATCCTCCTATGATATTGATATTCTATGCATCCATTTATGTCATCTCTCAAGGTCATCGGATGGCAATATCCTCTATCTTGAACTTTGTTGAAAGTTCCTCTTGCACCCATATATGAGATTTTCATCCTCTATAGGATTCTATATTCAACCTTGTAACAAAGGTTGATATCTCCATCACTCTAGGTGATCTTCAAGCTCATTATGTAACTATATGTGATATCCCATGGGTGCCTTCTAAGTTTGTATAAATACTGCTAGGAACATGTGGTTCTATGCTTGATATGCTCTTATACTTTACTAGAGAAGTCTGTTTATTCAATGGAGTACGTATTACCATAATATTCTCCCTCTTTATGAGAGAAACCATGAACCTTTCTTTGTACTTCTTGATGACTCTCTACTGCATGATTGATCTATAGATCCACATGAAGGATACTACAAAGTTCCCTTCAGGTCTTAGAATCACATCCTAGACATCATTCTTCATGATCAAGTGAAACTCCTCGACCATGGAATCCTTCCATTCTTCTTCATAGTTGGAAGGTTCTGTATCAATGATGTCACTCAATAGTGCTACATAACTGGAGTGTTTTCGAGGCATGTTACTTTCTTTGGATATCCTGTCATAATTTTATTCATCATGGATGATATTTCGTTCCCAAGATGGTATTCATCTCTCGAGGTGTAGCTACTACCCTCTATGGTTTGGTCATATCACAATTCTTCTAAATCTCTTTCTTCTATCATGGTGTCTTTGTCCCTAGGAGCTTCATGTTCTTATTCATGTTGTTGGAGTGAATATTCTAAATGAACCATTGTCATTTGTTCTTCGAAACGAGTCTCATCCTTCTTTTCTTGTAGGTGATTGTACACGATATTTCCTACAAGCCAAATTTAGTTGCATGATTAAAAACATTTCACAATTTCCAAAACATAATTTTAATAACAACAAATTCTTATGTATATATGTCACACAGTCATGCAACTATCTTATTATGTGCAACATTTGTCCATATATCGTCTACATACGGTAACTTTCTGGACGCATTCCATCTCTACCAAAACATTATTAAGAGTTTGCGCTACTCCCAATATGTCAACAAAGAGGTTTCATTCTAGATAAGTATTAATGGAATTTTGTACAACACCATAGGATACTTACCCATCACATGCAAGTCAATAGTATACCATTCATAAATGCAGACACTCAATCATGCATAATACATGAACTAAATGTAAGTATGTACAAAACTAAGCAATATCATTCAAGTATATAGGAAATGGCAATTTAAGCACTTATCTTTGTTTTTTTGCTTGGTGGACTCCCTGTTTATCCTTATCTTATTGTAGGAATTATTGGAGTCTTTGACAATGTGTGATACTTCTTCATCCGATTCTTATGTCCTATGCCTATCTTCCTCATGTTTGAGAAAGTATTCTATACCAAATATCACATGGGATTTCATACTGGTTCTGAATATGAGTGTCACTTATTCATTCACAACTGGATCTCTTCTTGTCCAAATACTGAGATGGATACAATGTTCTTCTTTAGCATGGGTTGAATCCTTCTGGATTAAATTATATATTCCTCATCAATTCAGGAATCAACTCTTTCTTCTCTAATTATTTGCGTTGTTGGTTCATCATATTCAATGGTGTGATAATGATGTCTTTTCTTATTCGACTTCTTATTGGAGGATCCTTTGTTTCTAGGACAGTCTCTGGGGTAGTGTCCCTTCTTATAACATGTGTAGCATATAATATTAGATAGATCTCTTCTGGGTTTCCTTTTAATTTTGTGATGATGGTCCTACCTCTTGTTGTGATGATGGTCCTCCTTCTTGTTTTATTTTCTTCTTGTGAGGATTGTGAGAGATTTATCTTTAGTTTCTCCCATATCCTCTTCTCTTATTATGAGTCAATCTTCTTCTTGTGGAAATTCTTCACAAAGTTTGTTGAAAGTGATCAACTTATTTATGGCACATATTCCTTGAATGAATGAATCCCATGATCTTGGGAGACCATTCAAGGTGGTCATAACAATATCTCCTTATTCTACCTTCTCTTCGACTGCTTTGAGTTGTTCCTTGATTTGAGCAACCCTCATGAAGCAAGATTGCTTGGTCTGAATTCTATATCTTCACGTTCTTTAGTTGGCTCCTTAATGTCATCTTCCAATTGATGTTATTTTCTCGAAACAGCTTCGTCAAAGCATCAAACACTTCCTTAGGTGTCTTCAAGGATGAAACATGAGGGATGAGATGATCCTTAATATAATCTGCAATGATTCTCTTATCCTTGACCAAGTTCTTCTTATGGATAGCCTTAGCTTCATATCCCTCTGGAGCTAGAAATTCCCCACTTATATACTTGTCCAAATCATTCTTCAAGGATCGGTGATATCCTATACTTCCATTCTCAGAAGTTGTAATATTCCCCAAGCTTATCATCAAGTTGGGTGTGATGAGTCATTTTTAAATGTGAACCTCAAATGGAAATAACAGAGATTTAGATCTTTCCAATTTGATACGCTTAAGTTGATTCTCGAGCTAGATGACCATGGGTTCCATAGAAAAAACCCTAACTTTTAAAACATGGAATATTGGAATTTTGTGAGGTGATTTTTTTAGTGAGGTCCTTTGCCAACTTTGGTGGAGGTAAACTCCAAAAACTTGATTCCCTAGTTTCCCTAAGCAACAAAGATGACGCCTAAAGTGAAATTTTTCAGAACTCAATTTTGAATCCACATAAATACATGCCCTTCTAGGGTGAGTTTCCTAATGTACTCATTTTTCCATATTGATGGAGGAAACCCCCAAAACCTTGATTCTCTAGTTTTCTCCCGGCACTAGTGTATGGGTAAAAAATTAAACTTCTTCAAGTTTAATTCTGCTTCCTCCAAAAGGTGCGCCCTCCTAGGGAGAGTTATCCTATCCCTCTTTTCTTGATGATCTATGGAGATAAGACCTTGAACTAAGAATCCATATTTTCCCACTGCTACATAGTTCCTTCTTTCAGAGAAGCTCTGATACCATGTTAGTTTTTCTACTTTAATTCAAATTGATTATGATCTTTATCTGGAAGATTAATAAGAACAACAAGATACACAAGACAAAAATATTTTCCTCATGGAAACCATAAAGGAGAAAACCCCACAAACTTCTTCAAAATAGTTTCATCACTAATACAATATCACAAGACGGAAAAATCCAAGAATAAGAAGTCTTCTGCAACTCTCTCTCTTTCTCCTCTAGTGAACTTGTCCTCTCTCTCCTAATGCGCACTTGAGAGTGAGTGAGTGTGTGTTCAAATAGGGAGGGAACCTTCCTATTTATATTCTTCACTTGTGTGACATATTTAACTAAGTAGGTCACCCAGGCTATCTCTTTGGGGCCGACCTACCTAGGAAGACTCAAAAATACATTTTACTTTATTTATTATGGGGACTATTGCCCCGACTTACAACAGATGGTTTACCTTAATGACCAATAATGATAATGACACCCTGAATGGAGGAGAAACATCTCCAACAGGGTTGCAACAAAATACAATAATAATATACAACAAGATATCTTTTGAAGTTACATTTACAACAAGAGATACCCTTGTTGAAGTCAAAGTCAAATCTATTTGACCTTCATATCGTATTTATAATTAGCATAAGGATACCATATTGGGGACCAGATTAGGATGGTAACTAAGGAAGGGTCACTTTCCTTCTTTAAAGCGTCATAATATGAATCTTACATAAATACTTATTTTCTAGAATATGATTCCATGGTAGACTATTTGTTCATTTTTTCAAACTTTCCAAGCAATGTTTCTAAACTTCTACAGATTGCACCTCTTTAAAAGGATTGTACAAAATGAAAATGTTCCATGGTTTGATCTATGGATATGCACATATAATATACCAAAATTAGTATGGATTATAAAGAGACGTCCTCTCTATAATATTCCATTAGTGCGATGAGAGAGCATGAAGTAATTGATTTCTACCGGGCCTGAATGCTGGCGCCAAGTAAGTGGCTAATATTTTTATTGTCCTTTAACACATGAATTGTCTAGGAAAAAATGTTATATAGTGTGATTGTTATTGGGAAATTATATTTAATAGTTATATTGTATATTGGTCACGTTGTATTTTTATCAATATAAGTACATCATAATACATGTTCTATTTACCACTATATAGCCAGTTACCAATGACTATAAAATTAGTTTAATGAATGTGTTATTTGTAATATCTAACTATGATTATTACCAAACCCCAATCATAAGAAGATCAATCTCTACTTAAACTCTATGATCTATAAAAGGTATAGATAGATCTATAAATTGGAGAACAGAACATGATCTCTGCTATTTTCCTTTCTAGTAGTTTTACAAATATTTTAAATTGATTAAAATGGGAAGTATGATTTCTCTTATGTCTTAGTAGTTTTCAATTTTGATTCTACATAGTAATCTCATTGATCTATTGAGAAATCACTTTACCATCTACTTTCAGAGTATGATCTAGTTGAAGTAGATTAGATGAAATTCGCATGGTATAAGGTAGTAGGTTTTTAATCAAGACTTTCCTTCCCCATCCATCTTCTTTAAGAATATGAGATAGTCTAACTGAATAGACCTTTACACTTATTAATACTTTTAAAAATCTAAATCAATGGGTCAATCAACAAAACATGTTAAGTGAAGAGAAACCTATTGAAAAATACAGATTGTATGTGTAGTTGGTTTTAGTTAGGGAAAGAAATGCTTTAACAAGGCCTCCTGTATACTATGAAAATTACTTTTTATCCTTCCTCCATTTTTATAGGGGGGTTTATTGATCAATATCAACCTATGCACTTTCCTACTTTCTCTAGGCTTTATGACCTTTGATTACTTGATATCATTCTAGTAATATCTGAAACTAAAACAATCTCTTCAACATAATAGGCCTTTAAATTTGGATGTTATGAACAACGACTACTATCTACACCTTCAAAGAACTACTCTCTTCTTATAGGAGGATTATAAATACTAATATAAGGATTTTAAGTCCTTTGCATATACTTAATAATTATTCAAGACTTCCAAACTGAGCTACCTGAACCACTTTTCTAAAGGAAAATATGGAGTAAAGGGAAAAGAGATAGAGGAAAAATGGTGTAGTTACATATCAACCATCCATTGAAGCATCTAAGTGGTGAATTCAAGTTAAATATCTATATGTCAAGGTAAATCCATATATCAATAAATCAAGTGTCAAACCTACCACTTCTCCTTAGATTATTCTTGAATACTAGTTCCTCTAGTGTGGGTATGCACTTTAAACTATTGACCGGGGCAGTATCAATATTGAGTTCCATTAGATACAAATTAAGTAATTTATTGATGGTTGTAGTGGGTGGAACTGCCTACGTAAATTTATCATGTTAGAAGACCTGAAGTACCTAAGATGGGGAAAAGAAACTCTAATAAAAGAATCAACCAAAGGGAGACAACCATAAGGGAGAGTGGGGATCATGACCTCAATAGTGAAAAATACCCCCAAGGAGGAGCCAAAGAGGGGGTAGGGGGGAAAATTAATGTGCGGATTGTAGGTTTCGGTAACTAGAATGGTAGGGAAGTTTAAAGTATCTAACAACATTCAAGGATTAATTTGGATCTATCAATCATGGATAATCATTATGTCCTGGGAGATTACTCTTAATTCATTGGTTATTAATTGATAAGACCGGTGGACCCATCACTTGTAGGAAGCAAAGGGATCTCATTCATTTATTGTTTGTTGCTATTTTTTCTTTGTGAAGGAGATTCGGGAGGGTCCCCACATGGAGAAAGAGCTCAAAATGTTGGTCTACTCTTTAGTTTTGATTCTTAATGAGAATTACGACATTTTTTCAATATATATATATATATTGTCTACATGATGAAACCTAATGAAACCCTAACTTCTTTTTGAGCACTTTCGAAAGGTGCATACCCAAAAGAAAAACAACAATGCATGAAAAACTATATATTTAGTGGGAAGATATGACTTACTTCCATTTATATCTTTATAGGGGTTGATTTGTGGTTGATAATCTCATTTGGTTTTTTGAAGATATGTTCCTTGGTGTTGATTTGTGGTTGATTGGTTGTTATTTATAGGGGTTGATTTGTGGATGATAGTCTCATTTGGTTTTTTGAAGATATGTTCCTTGGTGTATTGAATATAAGATGTCATTGAACAAATCCATGTTTGGAAAATGATAAAGAGATATACAACTCATATAAAAAAAGTGATCAGTAAATTTATTTGCATTTAGTCCATAAATTCAATGCCATGTCCATGTCTTGAACTATTAATGAAACATGAGAATAATTGAATAGGGGATAAAGGGCCAAAAAAAGAACACCCACCCACCGAACAATCCAAACTTTCTGCAGAATAATCACTTCTAATTTTACTTAAGAAATCAAACCAAAATCTTATAATCTTTAAACATTCTCTTTTGCAATTTCAAAATCCTACACTTTTTCATTATATGTTTCATAATTTGAAACTCAAAATAAATCAATATTCTCAATTTTTTTGTAAATTACCTTGTGCCAACTATGACCCAAGAATTTAGTCATGGAAGTGGCATTATATCCATACATAAAGGGTGATATCCGGTAACACCATATCCACCATCTTTTGATGCCATCTATTAAAATAAATTATTATATTAGGATAAATTAACTTATTGAGCTAATTTTAAATCAAATTAAGGTCCATAATACCATTTTGTCATGATCTAAACTAATATTAATGCCCAAACACCTTTCCTAAGAACTCCACCCTCACAAATATTTGAATTAAATTATAGAAAATTGGTAAAATGGTGGTTTTAAAATTACTACTAACGTATAGAGAGAAGGAATCCACCAAGTAACAAAACAACCAACAATGCAAAAGAACCAAATGTATTATGTGCAATCATGTTTCAACCCAAATATTACGATAAACCAAAATAGTGAAGTGGAAACAAAAACCGACAAAACAGCTTGCAAAGCAAAACAAATATAAGATTTATGAATAGTGAACTCAACACATAATCATCTCAGAACTGATGAAACTATAATGTAGTGGGGATCCTCATATTCCACCTAAACGGTTGAAACCAATGACATAATAGGTTGTGAAGATTCATATTCTCACCTCCAGAAATGAAATTGGATTTCTCATCACACAAATGGGAAATGAGTACGCCTAAGTAGGGGAAAAAAAGGAGGTCTCTCTATTTGTCAAAACAGTAAGCTTTTGAGTTGTCAATTAAAGATCTGCAAACTCATTAAGCATGCAATTGATCAACGCAAAGAAGATCGAACCCATGTGATGCATCTTCATTCGTAAGAACCAAAACATTAAGGTATTAGAATATATTAGAGAAGTACCTAGTACAGTTATTCAATTGGGGAATAATGTGCTTGAATTTTAAATTCTATGGATCAAAGCCAATCACTTTCTTAGAATGACCCAAAATTTCATCTTAGTAATGAGGATTAGGTTTTTGGAATATTATTGAAACAATATCTATTGCAGTAACACTTTCTCCTTAGAATGACCCAAAATTTCATCTTAGTAATGAGGATTAGGTTTTTTGAATATTATTGAAACAATATCTATTGCAGTAACACTTTCTCCTGCAAGATCTGATCTAGGTTATGATGAGCACATTAAATCATTCAAGAGATATTGATAGATCCAAGCCTTCCTTCGAATATCAATATACCCTTATCTATTTATCCCTAGAACCTCTCTAAAATAGGATCTCTTATAACTAAACATATTTCTTTGATATTACATGGAATTTCAAGAAAACTAAATGAATTTAATTTAATAGTCGTTTCAAGAAAACTCAATCAATTTAATTTAATACTCGTTACAAGAAAACTAAATAAATTTAATTTAATACGCATTTACCTTGTAATTATTCTAGGCATAGTTTCAATGTTATGTTTTGTTCCTCGGAACCCAAGTCTACGGTTTGGAAAAATGATGGTTTTGGAGATAAGACACACTTCTCCAATTTATTTACCTAAATTTTTCTTTCCCTTCATATAAATTTGAATTTTTAAAATTTGTTATTATTATTCTATTATAATATAATATATTTATATATTAAAACATATTATATTAATAATAAATATTATATATACAATATAGGCCTATAATATTAATATACTGCTAATCTTATCTTTTATCCCCAAATTAAATTAGTCATTTTTTAGTCACTTTTAGTTGTTTGCTTAAATTTGGCAGTATTTAGCTTAAAAAAAGTGGTGTGACTAGCTTTTTTAATCATCTAGTCATTTATTTGCCAAATTATACTAGTGAGTTGGTGATCTCGATGAGTTTGATTCTTTTAGTAGATTCCTATACTCTTGCAATGACGATTCTACTCCCAGAGAATTGACTATTTCTTTCATCTTTGATCTTTCTCATGAACTTGATATTATTGATTGTAGGTTCTGAGTCCTTGGAGCTCTTAAGTCTTTACTGGTAGACTCTACCTTTGTAATAAATATTGTTGAAGACATTCAAGTTGAAAATACCCCAACCCAAGTGAGCTATATCTGATCTTTCTTTTCATATTTCTAGGTATGGTCATGGTATTGTTGTTTCTTGGATACAAGATTTTAAGAAGGATTCATGGTTCCTTAGGGATCATTCTTTTCATGTTGCTCAATCTTGTAAGGTATTTTTGGAAACTTACATATAGGTTTAGGCCTCCCTTTTGTTACAATGCATTTGAACCTTTTTCCACCCAAATTTACCATGAGGTTGAACTCGTTGGATATTGACCAATGCATCATCCATCTCTATCTACATCTTGCACTAGTCTGACAAAGGAGACTACCTAACATGGGACATTGTAGTCAAAACCCTTTTTTCCATTTTGGTTCCCATGCTAAGTTTTTTCTATATACTTGGGAGCCTTTTTAATTTTACTATGTCTTTGAGAATAATATACATGCCTCTGTTTCTCATCTACTTCTAGACATTCCCTTTAAGGATCCTATTTTTGTTCATTATGCACTTTCCTTTTCTCATCGCTACTTGCACAACTATTCCTAATGCTTCGTTGTAGCTCTCATATTTCCATTGCATTCATTATGTTGCTTATCACTTACATCTATTGCATCTCAGTTCTGGATTATATCCTTGGAATAAACATGCTCATGATTGTCCGCTTCTTACCCAACACCCCTTTTTCATTTTACTTTGCATAGGTTTGTTCCATGTACTTGGAACATAATTGCATGCCTTCTAACACTCATTTATTCCATTTTACTATAACATTATTTTATCTTTTTTTTAATGCTTTATAATATGAAAAATAAAATAAAAAAGTAAATGTTTTTTTTAAGTGTATGGGGGGGATATTTTAAATATATGTTATATACTAGAAGCAAATCATGTCATCCTTGGACAAAGAACTAGACTTCAGTTTACTTAACAAATTGTGTATTAATACAACCTTAGGAATTGGACCATGATGCTAGAGTTTCTACTCCTCTAGTTGGTGATCTTCCAATTATTATGAAGAATTTGTCAATGTCTCTTGTGTTGGAAGCTTTGGTTCATTAGTAAACTCATCTTTTCGGTTGCATGTGCTGAGCGTTGTCGAAGCCAACCGTTGCAGGGAGCCAAC
Organism: Pseudotsuga menziesii; assembly: GCA_001517045.1. Lineage (NCBI taxonomy): Eukaryota > Viridiplantae > Streptophyta > Pinopsida > Pinales > Pinaceae > Pseudotsuga > Pseudotsuga menziesii. Next base: position 78,767 of record LPNX011150798.1, read on the forward strand.
CACTACAAGTATCCGACTGTCGATGGATTCAACCATTAAGGGTGTCGACTATCGACTAAAATATAAATTAATGATCTCCACTTTGGGTACTCCAAACCACAATCTATGGACAATATAACTACCTTGGATTTTTTAATCTACCTTGTATGGACTCTTGGTCTGGTTATTGTTAGTTTGGGTCCCTACCCAAACCTATATATCTAGACCCAAACCTATTTATAGATATACATCTTAGATGGTCTATCATTATGCTAGATCACATGCTCATGTGATTAAGTGCAATCCAGTTTCTTTAGACACAACCATTATTCTGGAAATCTCTTTTCTCTTTCTATTGTTTAACACTTGCTCCAACATGGTATCAAAGCTCGATGGTGTTCATGATCTAGATTTTGTAGAATGAGGAGACTTTCATATGTGGTCTAATGAGTTATATTTTGGGTTGATGAGAATGGTGAATTACTGGATTTAACCGTCGCACCCTAACTTTTGTGTGATCAGAATTTTATGGGTATTTCAAGATTAACGCATTTCTATGGGCATGAATATGTAACTATCAGGAGGATGGTGAATAATGGTGTGCTCTAGATGATGAGTTTTGGAAATTTATTTAGTGTTATTTCTTCATATGTATGATTCCCTATATTTATTTTTGTGGAGCATTCATTTGGTCAACAAAATATCGGTCGACGATAAAATTTTGACTATAAATGATTTTGTCATATGAATGACTGAATGGTAAATGGACCAGATGAATGACTTGCATCCTAGAGTTGTCAAGTTGCATGAATTTCTAAAGGTCATCAATTGAGCATTGACTAGAGACTGCACTTGTGTTGGTTTCCTTTGAGTCATCGACTATTTGGTATTTGGTCAACTAGTATATGCTTGACTTGGTATAAGTCAAATTGAGATAGTCATGTCTTGATTGTGCATTGAAATCCTATTTAAGATGGGTATGATTGATGAATGAGAATCTCTAGTTTTCCAAAAATTTCATGAGATTTGGGAAAAGAAGGCCATTGCCTTAGAAGAATCTCAGAACCAACTTTGAAAAAGTAGAATACTTGGAGAAAGTTGTTGCAAAGTTACAAACCAAAAATTAACGACTGAAAAACAAATTGGTGATAGCCCATACCCATCAACAAGAAGAGGCTACCATTTTTGAAACCAATGATTTGCAATGGTTTGATTAAAAATATCAATAGAATTATGTGCTAGAAAGTACAATGGAAATAATTTTCCATCATCTTGCAGATAAATTTGAAAATAAGTCAGATTTGGTTGGTGACTTAGAAGCAGAGATGAAATCCATCTATCGTGAAGATATTGATGTCTTGAAGAAGAAGATTAGTTCTCTAGAATCAGAAAGTGTACAACTGACTAATGAGGATGCTCAGTTGCATGCTTGTGTTGATGAGCTTCGTGATGAAGATACCCCTCTTCAAGAGAAAAAATCATTTGTTAGAGGAATATCAAACTTTGAAAGAATATTATGATGCTCTATTGTTGTAGTTGGATGAAAAGGATGAGGCTATCAAGGAATTTCATGATTATAATCATAGTGTTGAACTAGAGGTGTGTATACTATAGACTATTGAGCAGAAAGTTGTTGATAAATGAACTATTAAGAAGAAGACTGTCGTGGTCCTGACTGTTGAGCAGTCGACTACTGTAATTGAGCCGACAGGCTCACCCATTACATCTTCCACTTTTGAGGCTCTTTCTTGTATCCCATTTATTTGTGAAATAATTGATATGTTGGATACTTATTACTATTGATGTTGTTTCTCCTAGTTTTAAAAAGCATAATATAGGTATTCGGTTTCGACTGATGAGAAAAATGGGATATACCAGAGGAGTACTTGGAAATAATGAACAGGGTATTGATGTTCCTATTTCCCATGAGACACATACAACTAGGATTGGACTTCGATACAGTGGTGTTACTTGTAGTTTTTATAACACTAGGAAAGTGTTGTTTGTTGTTGTATGATTTTAGACTAAATAGCAACTTGTTGATGAATGTGTTGTTGAGTTAATTGTCTTTGATGTGTCATAAATTGATAATGTTGTTGTAAACGACATTACTATTGATATGTATGATTTTTGTTGATCTTATCAATGAACAAGAACCCTATCCTACATTCCATGTTCCGTTAGAGCATAAATTTGTGCCATACAGACATCCTCATAAGAAGATTCAGAGGAATTTTTCCAGTAATTAGAATTATTGGAAAGATGAAAACTATTCTTTCATAATTTTGCAAAAAAGATGTGAAAGACATCATCGAGGACCATTGTCCACTACTCGGATATATTGTCATTGGATTAATGATTGATCATGGAAACATTTGAACATATGCTTGAAGACATCATACATATGTATATCTTCGATTGTACTGCCATAGAGTGTTCCTCTTACATGCTTTTGATTAATTTGGAAGTGGTTGACTAATGATTGGCCGATGATGGTTGTAGACATACAAATAGACTACTAATACTTGATTGAGTTATTTGTTGAATCGATTGGAATGATCATGGAGCATCCACCAACTTTTCTTGATTGATTGATATTCAACCAATGGTGATCGTCGACTGGAATTTTTAGCTAATCTTCGACTACTATTATTTTTAATTCTATCTAATTATTCCTCAGTTGTGTTTAACAAGGGGAGATTTGTATACCTTGACATGAGGTTTATTCATCTATTTTTTAATCGACTATTCTTATTGAATTGACTTGACCAAAATAAAAATTGTTCAACCATGTTTCTTATCATTTGTTGGGAGAAGTTTATTTGAGTACCTCCTTGCGTGCCAGTACCTATTTGATGAATGGAAAAAGACTCTATTGTTGATAGGGACTACAATTATTTATTATTCTATCGACTAGTTGACTACTTGACTGGTTTCTGTCGTTTATTGTCCAGTAGATTGGCCAACTAGGACTCTATTTAAACAACAATATTGCAGAACTTTGTTTATGACTATGATTGTGACAGTGTTCTGAATTCTTCGAGGGGTGTTTACTATACTGATAATTGATCAATTTGGTACAATAGTTGTGTGTCATTGGTTTTGTTTGATCAGTTTTTTCAGTTCATATCAAATTGAATGGGGGGGATGATGTATAATTTGTTCTTTTCTCCAAGATGAGTTTACGGGATGTGTTGGAACCCTTGGTTCATTAGGAACATCACCTTCTCAGTTGCAAGCGCCTACTATTGCAAGGATCAAACCATTACATGTAGACAATCTCCAAGGGATTCAGTCATTAAGGGTGTCAACCACCGACTAAAACATAAATTAATTATGTTGACTTTGGGCACTCTAATCAATGATCTATGGTAACTACCCTATATTTTTTAATCCACCTTTTATGGACTCTTGGTCCCGTTCTTGTTAGTTTCGGTCCCTACCGAAACCTGTTTATAGAGAGCCTTCTTGGATGGTCTATAATCATGTTGGATCATGCGCTCATGTGCTTAAGTGCGATTATTTTTCTTTAGACACCATCATTATTCTAGGAATCTCTTTTCTCTTTATGTTGTTTAACGCCTACTCCAACATATTTCATTATAGATTTATATTATTGATTTAGTTTTGTCAATTGCTACCCAAGTCACTATTGTGTCATGAAGAATTTTTAAGGGTTGTCCTAGCCTATGTCGATCATTCCTCAGTTTCCTTGAATTTGCATGTTGTCATTGCCTATTTTTGATGTATTTGTAACTTTGATATTATGATGTATATTATCATTGTATGTTTTTGTACCCCAATCAAAGATTTATTTTCCTCCTTTTGGGATGTCATTATTGTTTATGGACCTTGAGGTACAACCTTCGTTATAAGTTGGGGAAATAGACCCCAGTGTAACAATTTGTAATGTATTTTTGGAGTCTATCTAGGAGAATTTTTCCCTATTAGGGTAAGAGGTTGACCCCATTCATGTAATAGGTTAGTCACTTGAAAGGTATAAATAGGGAGGCTCCCTTCCTCATTTATACACACACTCACTCTCTCAATTTTGCATGAGGAGAGAGAGAAAGATAAGGAGGAGAGATAGATAGTTGCAGAAGAATTCTTCTTATTGGGTTTGATCATCTTGTGATACAATATTTGCGATGAAACTAGTCCAAGAAAGTTTTCCAGGTTTTCTCCTTTATGGTTTCCTTGGTGAAAATATTTGTTTCTTATGTATCTACTCTATCTTGTGTATCTTTTTCTACTTGTTACTATTTCATATAAATATCTTAATCAGGTTAATTAGATTATAAAAACTAACATGGTATCAGACCCTCTCTGAAAGAAGGCACTATGCATCAACGAAAAATAGGTCTTCCTAGTTCAAGGTATTCTCTCCACAGACCATCAAGAAAAGAGGGTTGGTATAACTCGCCTTAGTAGGGAGCATATTTTGGTGGAAGAAGAATCAGATTTGAAGAAGTTTCATTTTTTACCCTAACACTAGTTCTAGGAGAAACTAGGGTATCAAGTTTTGCAAGCTTCTGACCTTAGTCTTCAAAAATGACCTTGTTGAGAATCTCTCCTCAAGGAGTTGCATCTTTCTGTCCAAACAAAATTCTCAAACTCTAAGTTTGGAAATTTAGGGTTTCTCTAACAAACCATAGGTCAACTAGCTTTGGAACCAGGTCGGACACCTCAAATCAGTAAGATCTAAATATTTACTATTTCCATTTGAGGTTCTAATTTGAAAAGATGACTCACCATACTCATCTTGAGGACAATCTTGGAGCAGATGATAAATTCTAAGCATGTAAGTACATAATATCCCTAATCCTTAAAGAGAATGATTTGTACCGGCACATCAATGGAGAAGTTCCAGAGCCAGAGGTAGATGAGGATAAGGCTACTCATAAGAAGAACTTGGTTAAGGCTAAGAGAATAATTGCATATTCTATTAATGATCACCTCATCCCCCATGTTTCATCCTTCAAGACACCGAAGGAAGTATATGATGCTTTGATAGAGATGTTCAAAGGAAAGAACATCAACCAGAAGATGGCATTAAGGAACCAAATGAAGAAGGTGAAGATACATAACGCGGAGACTATATAGTCATACTTAACAAGGGTTTCCCAAATCAAGGAACAACTTGAAGTAGCCGAAGAAAATGTAGAAGAAGGATAGATTTTGATGACTACCTTGAATGGTCTCCCAAGATCATGGGACTCATTCTTTCAAGGAATTTGTGCAAGAAGGAAGTTGATCTCTTTCATCCAACTCCGAGAAGAATGCACACAAGAATAAGGTTGACTCGTAACAAGAGAAGAGAAGATGGAAGCAACTGAATATCAATATCTCATTGTTCACACCAAGAAGAAATATAAGAATAATGAGAACCACCATCACAACAAGAAGAAGGACAAGAAATAAAAGAAGTTTTGAAAAGATACTTCCAACATATGATGCTACACTTGTGATGAAAATGGAAACTTTTCAAGAGATTGTCCCAAGAACAAGGACCCCTTCAACAGAAAGAAGAGACATCATGCTCATACCATCGAAGATGATGAACCAATAAACAAAAGATTCAGAAGAGAGAAGGACGATTCAGATGAAGAGTATGTGCTGAAATCAACACTCACAGGAACTATCTCACATGGAATCAATGATTGGCTTGAGGATAGTGGAGCATATAAACACATGACGGGATACAAAGAATCATTCATGAAAATCTCAGAGCATGATTCACCTCACAAGGTGAAACATGGGAATGATTATCAATACCCCATAAAAGGAAGTTGAGAAGCTTCGCACAATCTAGACTCTAGAAAATATTTAAAGATGAAGGATGTGCTATATGTTCTAGGATTGAAAAATAATATTCTCTCCATATTTGCACTAGATGTAAATGGAATTATATTTGCATATGTTGATGGCCAATTTCTAATGTGGCATAAAGGAAAGACAATATATGATGCAAAAGTAATTGGAGAACAAGATGGAGGCTTGTACAAACTAAAAGGACAACTTGAACAAGAATTGGTTCATGTGTCAATAGAACTATGTGAACTATGGCACTGAAAGCTTACACATGTGCATTACAGAACACTACCGATTGCAAGCAAAGAAAACAAAGCATGTAGGAATTTGCAAAGAATGTGTGGAAGGAAAGAATGAAAGGAAGACATTTCCCAACAATGAAAGTATAGATAAAGGAATACTGGAGAAAGTACACTCATATGTGTGTGGGACCATGTCTTCCAGCTCACTAAGCCGGTATGTGTACTATGTTTTCTTTATAGATCATTTCTCACATAAGACTTGGATACATTTCTTGAAAGGGAAGAATGAATTATTCAGTAAGTTCAAGGAATAGAAATCCTTGGTCGAGAACCACACTGAAAGGAAGATCAAGACTCTATGGTTATATAATGGAGAAGAGATCAGCTCAAAATAATTCAAGGAACTTTGTAGAGAGTTTGGGATTAAGAGAGAGTTAAGCACTCCATTCAATCCTCATCAAAATGGTGTTGTGGAATAGAAAAACAAAACCATAATCGAAGCGACGAAGGAAATGCTACATGAAGAGGATATTTTAGTGCACCTTTGGGCAGAAGCATCAAGGAAAATTATGTATGTATAGAACTGTACTCCTCATTGAGTACTTGAAAACAAGTCTCATGAAGATGTTTTCTTAGGAGAGAAACCAGAATCCAACCATATCAGAATATTTTTCTTCCCGTTGTGCATACATATACCAAAGGAGAAGAGGACCAAGCTAGATCATTTTGGGAGGAAGGGTATATTCGTAGGATTCAGTGATACATCAAAGGCCTACCAAATATACTTCCCAAGAATCAAGAAGATCGATATAAATAGAGATGTAACCTTTGATAAGGACTCAAAATATTCTAGATCCAGGAGGATACCTATTGAAGAGGTCGAGGAACCTAACTGAACAAGAGTCTGAGGTATGTAAATTATAGAATAAATTCCAGAAGACCATGAAAATCATGACATGGAAGAACCATAAGAGCTTGTAGATACACTTCACAAAAGGGACTCCAGTAAGAGGAAAACAACATGGGAACGAGAGCTCATACAAGAAGCAGAAAGGTATGGAACTCCAAAAGGAATGCATAGGGAAAGGAAAATACCAAATCCTTACAACAACTATGTGGCCCTACTGTGTGACATCATTGACAAGGAACCTTCCATGTAACACACCTAGAACTGAAAAATAGATATTTATTATTTATTTCAAAAAACATTATGTTAAATTTATTGTAATTTTTTTATGACCAAGTTGGTTAAGGATGATTGTAATTTAAGAATTTATTTTAATAATTAAATAGAATAGACACCTATACAAGGGAGACAGTTGAATGAGTGTTCACTGAACCACTAGGAGGAATGAGCAGCTATAAAACGCTAGTTGACACCCTAAAATTGTGGTCACGTTCCTTGAGAGGGGGAACTGAGTTGGTGGCTCATTTAATTCCAAAATTACCCAAATACCTAGGAAATATTATAAATACCATCAAATTGAGCAGGAGTCTCACTACTCATTATGTTTCCAAGTGAATGAACCTTGTGACTACTGCAAACTGAAAAGTCATGCACACAAGGAATTTGACGAGGGGATAGCTAAAGTGGCATTGTTGAGCTAAGTCTGCTACTGAGTGATAAGTGGTAGAAATTTGTTGTGTGGGATATTATCTAGTGATATTCATCATAGTGGTTCAGTGAATAGGCTCGAGGGTCCTAAGCAAGTAATCTTGACTTCTTCAGGAGAAGGTTGGGTGGAACAGTCTCCTTTGGGTGTTTGTCCCCTTCTGCATATTATCCAGGTTCTAACTGTTGTTAATTATATGTGATTTATTTATATATATGTATTTCTATTTAGAAGTACGCTCAGTAGTTACAAAACTTAAATTGATGGTTATTATATACGATCTGTACTTCCTATCTGATATTTATTTATATATAGGTTATCATCTACAAAATTATTAAAACTTAGTTTGATTATTTTAAGAAGAGAAACCTGCAATTTAATTTAGTCAAGTGAAGGTTTAAAGCTTTCTAATATAAGTGTTTATGTTAGGTTAGCCTTTTCTTAATGATGTTTTTTATTTCCCTTGTTATATTAACTATAGTTCTTTATCTCAGTTATATTAATCTACTATATTGTTGTTTTAGTGATAAGTTATATATGAGCGAGGTTTAAAAGAAGAGAACACATAAATTAAATAAAGACTAGGAAGGACTTTATAAAAACCTCTTGCAGTGTATATATCCATTTTGAAAAGTTTATAAGTAACTACATAAAACTGTTGAATATTAATAAGGAACAACTTTCAAAGAGTTTTCTAATGTAAAATAAGAAATACCTTTAAATAATCTAGTTAATGTCATAATCAAAACAAATAAGAGGGTTGAATCTATAACCCAAGATAAAGAAACTATACACAACATATAATTATAGTCAATATCTTACAAGATAAATAGTGTATGGAAACCTGCATCAAAACTATATAATTTTAACGATATAGTATATATATAGATAAATCAACGATATAGTATATATATAGATAAATCAAGATTTTGTTCTATGGTCAAGTTATGGCATAAACAACATAAACTATAGTTTATAGATAGGGTAAACAATCTCTTTAAGTATTAAAATAATATTGAAACTAGGTTTAAAGATCGAGTACAGTTAGGGTTAGGCTTTTCTTCTAACAGAGTTTCAGTATAAGTAATTAGGGAAATTTTTCTACAAACTAATTTAAATTAATACCAAGTCGAGATTATCGATTGGCCACAACCAGGTTACGGGTTGAGGGTCGTATAGGTATTGTCATCTGTACTAAAATTGCACAAAATAAAAACATAACAGCCTTAGGGCTTAATTCATTTGCTATAAAAACTAGTATTATGCACTAATAAAAACAGTAAATCCATTTGATAGAAGCCTCATGATTTTATTTTAATCATTCATTCTTGTTATTCATGAAACCAAAGATTGAATCCTCTAATCATCTTTTCCGAGCTAGAAATTAAATTATAACTAGAAAAGAGCAGAGCCATCTTGGATTAATATTGCTTTTAAAACTGTAAGAAATTCTTTTAATAATGGAAATTATTTCGACAGTGGTCTATGACCCTTTTCCAAAACAAGAATGACAGAGTGAAGGCCTCACGACTGCATTCCAATTTTATAAAAATAACAAACTGTAGCATCAAACATCTAAGTGTTTAATTCATGTAAACCCTCACGACGTTCTTTTTAGAAATATACTAATTACATATAGTCACAGGACTTTTTCTTAAAAGAAACAAAAATGATAACTGTGAATGCAAGCTCCCATTTTTACAGTCACCTCGACTCCATGGTCGAAGATTGTTCATTTCATGTTCCAACCTTTAAAAAAGGGGCCCTACCACCAAGAAACTTATCACTCTCATACCCAAAGTCAAAAGGAGAAATGGAGTTCCAACTCGCCATGGAAACACAGTACAATCCATAGTGCCACAAGCTGTCAGAGCGACAAAAGACAAGGTAAAAGGTCTTACCTAGACCGTAGGATCTTCCAAAACAATGGCCAACCAAGATTCAATTGCAGAGGTCTATTTGTTTCTTCCTGCACACCACATCCATAGGGGTCAAACTTTGTTATGGTAAGAACTGTTATAACAATAAAAATCATTAATATTTGTGAATAATAGTTTACATGTCTCTGCGAGCTTCAAGAATTTAACCAAAACCATCAACAGAGTTGCAAGCATGCAGGAAAGGAGTAAGGGTGTCGAGGACCGAGTAACTCAGCTCCTCCACCTTGGAACCACCAGTAAACTACCTAAAATACCAAACAGAAACCCAGCAGACCTCCGCAAAGAAAAAATCAAAAGAGATGAAGCTTCTAGGACAAGTTCCCATGGTTTTCGAAATGCCATTAAACCCCTAGGGTTTTTCATTATATGTAACTGCAAACAACTGTAGCAATAAATGCCTCCACATGGCCTACGTAGTCAACCATTAATTTCACATTGCATCAATAAAATTTCATGGCTAACCATCGTGATATTTTATACCTTTGCAATGTTTATGTTATGATTAGTTTATATCATCTTTTGTGTCCCACTTTTGCATAGTCTCACGAGATAGCTGATGTTTAACTTTTATCACAAAGTGTTGTTAATGTATATACCTTGTAAGGGTTTGTATATGCATGTATAGTTTACAACCATTTTGAAGTCCCACCTTTGATCTTAGGGTAAATTGTGTCCCTAGCTCAGGATTTACCTTGTTAGGTAGGAAGTTTAGAACATGGTCACTTCACCTACACAAGAAAACCAATAGTTGTGCGTTAGCCGAAGAGTCTAAGTAAAATATTTAAACCAACCCTTATGATCATCAAGAAGTTTAACAAACAATCAAGAGTCTAAATGACAAGTAAAAATTTATGACTTAGTATTCACAAATTGACGCTAATTCAAGTGTGATCAACATAACATATAAGACAAGGAGGACTAGAATGTAAACCAGTATAACTAACAGTAAATAAAGGTAGCATAGCCTGAATCAAATTAGTGTCACTATAATGAAATTGTTTTATGATAAATGATGTACGACAGTTAAAACGACTTAAAAATCAAAATAAAATAAAGACCATATGGTTAAAGTGTTTCAAGACTAAACTAAAAAAAGGTTTTCGTATTTTTATTAATATTGTTACAACTGCAGTTAATACTATTTTTCAAAAAAAAAATCCAAAAATAGGAGATGTTACATGTGGTATTAGAGTGAGTTTCCAAACACTAGGCATGATTGGCTCACTCGCATGCAAACAAGAAGCAAATATACTGATCATGCTTGAATTTATTTCTGTACAGAAATATAAATTTTGTTTTGCACGAAAATGGAAGGTGTTGAAGCATCTGCTCAAAATGGATCTCAACACAATAATCCAAACGACATTTATGTAGAAATGAATAATACACCTTCAGAGTTACTACAAATAGTTAAAGAGTTAAAATATGAGCTACAAAATGTAAAAATAGATAGTGAAAGAATTCTGGAACTGAATAAGATGTTATTAAAAAAAATTACATAACAGAGGAAAAGATAAAAGAAATGTTTATGAAACTAATTCTAAAACAGTATCCTACAAACATAAGGGAAATAAAGAGAATATTCTAATAGTGAATCTCCTTTAGAAGTTAATGCAAAGTTGCATAGGGGAAGGTATAAATACAAAAGTGAAAGTAGTGAAAGTGACTATAAACCTAGGAGAAGGAAGTATAAACCTTATGAAGATATTTGAGGGGAATTTAAAAAGATGAAGTCGCCCATGTTCAACAAAGAAGTAGAAAAGGGTGAAGAAGTTGAGGCTTGGTTATTGGGAATGAAGAAATATTTCCAGATCTATAACTAATCTGACAGACTAAAATCCCAGATGGCTATCTACAACGTAACCAAAAAAGCTGACAGTTGGTGGCAAGTCATAAAAAGAGTAAAAAATATTAAGGAGAAGTACCTAACCTGGAGAGTCTTTAAAAAGTATTTTAAAATGATTTTTTTATTTGAACAGTACTACGAGGAAAGAGATAAAGAATTTTATGAACTAAAACTAGGTTCAATGTCAATTAAAGAACTAAGTAGCAAATTTCTAAGTCTGTTAAGATATGTACCTTATATAATTGACAAAAAACCAAAAATACAAAGATTTTTAAGTTGTCTTTCCACTAGCTTCAAGGACAAAATTGAGTTTGATAACCTAAAATCCCTTAAAGAGGCAATGAGAAAAGCTTATTTTTGTTATGAACATAGTAAAAAGAGAGAAAGCTTACCTAACAGGAAGACTAAGAGAACAAGTCACTTTGACCAGAAGAGAAAATGGTTTAAGTCTAATAAATTTTTTGGAAATAATTCTCGAAATTTATCCAAGAATAACTATCAAGGAGCAAATTTTAAAAATAAAACATAGAAAAATACTATAGAACCAAAAGGTAGGGATATGCCTAACAGTTTTGTTAAAAATAATGATCATAAGGAACCTCTCAAGTGCTCGGAATGTCAAGGACTACATTATGCCAAGTATTGTCCGAACAGAAAAGGGAACTTTAGCAACATGCATACCATTCAGAAAGAGGAAATAGTGGGAGATGTAGTAAATGAAATTCCGAGAATAAATACAGCCTTGGAGAACTAACAAACTGATCAGCATACTTCCATGGTAGAATTGCTTGAGGTATGATACAAAACCAGTCTTTTTCCATTCTTATTGATCCAAGTTCTAGTTTAAGTTATGTGTCACCTAGCATAGTGGAAAAAAACAATTTATCTTTGAAAAGGTTTGAAAAATATTGGCTAGTCCAGTTAGCTACTATAACTGAAAGGAAAGTGGTTAATTATGTTGAAAATTGTGATTTTCTTATGAGTCAATTTGAAACTCAATTCAAGTTAAATTTGTTATCGTTAGGATCTTATGATGTCCTAATAGGTATGGAATGGCTGGAAATTTGAAGACATTTAGATTGTGGTATATCGACATTTAGACTGTGGTATATCGACAGAAGCTGTTTAACCATAGTAAATATGAAAAAGTGTGGGAAAACAAATAGGGCAGAGCCCTCTGACGTAAGCTGGGTGAAGAATTTTCCACAATGTGTACAGTTATTTTCAGATGCAGGATGGTTAACATTCTTTAAGAAAATTGAAGGTTATCATGATGAAGTGTCATACAAATTTGCTCAATGTCTAGACAAATACATAGTGTCTTTTGACAGCTTAAAGTTCGAATTGACTAAGGAAGTAATAGCTAAGGCAACAGGGATCTTGGACGAAGGAGAGTTATGGTTTAAAAAGGTTCCATTCACCTTCAATGCTCAAAAGTACTTGCTTCCTGGTGTGATTGCAGATTGGGGAAAAGGTGTTCCAATCCATAACTTTAAACCTGATTGGATTGAGCTCATTAAAGTCTTGCAGAGTTATGTTACCTGTGAGGCTAGATATGCTTTCATTTTCAAATATCACTTAAGGTTTCTTCAGCATCTTAGTGATGAGTCCAAAATGAACTTATCTTTCTTCTTTCTGAAAAGTCTACAAAATATGTCATGTAGAGTTAGAGAGCACCAAGATCATACAAAGCAGTCTGTTTTCCATCATGGACTCATCAAGCTTATCATAAGCACTGTCTTACATAATAGGGGGAAGACTTGGGAGCATTTCATTTTTTGGTCAGGTTTTAAAACTGATCAAGAGGGATAGTCTCATAGAAGACAAGTAGATAAAGGGCACACTTTAATTAAGAAGCTCAGGAAAAAGGTAACAGTCAAGGATGAAGAGAAGGTTAAACTAGAAGAAGCTTCAAACCATGAAAATAAAAAATCTCAATTTGAAAAGCAAGTTAATAATAATGAAAGAAAGACTTTACAATAAGAAATTAAGAAAGCCGAGCCTATTGAAGATGTTGTACCTGCAAAGACAATTCAAGATGTAAAAGAAGATATTGAAGTGCAAAAGCAAAGCCCTATCACAGTTCTATTAGAGGAAGAAGAGAAATACTTATTTGATGATGATAAAATTCCTATTACAAACACAGCTAGGGTTTCTGCTGAGAAAAAGCTTCACACTCATTGTGATGAGGAAGCATTGTCAAAAAGAAAGAAAATGAAATTTGTTGAGTTTACCTCAATTACTCATCAAGTAAAGACTCTCAATATTTTGGGAGAGATTGCTGCAGTATGGAGACCTAAAACAAGACCTAAAAATAAACTTAGACTGAACATGAAAAAGCTACTGAAGCCCAAATTGGCTAAAGAAAAAGTGACAGTGATAGAGGATTCATCATCTAAAGACAAATTGGATGATGATAAAGATGACAATAAGGGTAAAATGCCAATTGAATAAAAAAGAGAGTCTATCATGACTGATACCAAGATATCTGATATATTTGTGGAGATTTGAAATCAAATGTTGCAAGAGCAGCAACAAAGTGAGGTAAAGAGTTCTTGCTTAGAAAAGAAAGAGATGGTTGAAGAAAAAGTTCCATGCAAAGCTGAAAGTGAAGAACATATAGGGTTTCTTGGAACATCCACAGAACTTATGGAAGAGGATGAGGAAATTTATAGGAAACTGAACATCCCATGGATACCAAATGAGATGCAAACAATAGCAGGAGACAAATGTATTGATTCATAAAAATAAAATCTACAAAGAAGTATAAAGCAATACAAGTACCAGATCGAGTATATGCAGGAAACTAATGATGGGATAGTTACAACAAACAAGAAACTTAGAGAAGGTTTGGAGGAATTAAATAGCCATTATCAAGAGTTGATCACAGTTTCAAGAGAAGCATTGAAAAAGAAAAGGAAAATAGAAAGTTAATTCACAGTGTTAAAGCAAACCATCCAGGACCTGCAACAGCATAATAAAGAGCTCACAGGGAAGATTCCAGACATGGAGACAGATCAATTGAAGGCAAGAAGAAAAGCTAAAGCCTTGGAAGGAATTGCTTTATTGGCTGAAGTAGCTAAAGATTTGTGAAAGTTAGTCAAGAAAGTTAGTTATTAGTTAAGTTTGAAAAGTTATTTTATTTTTTGTAAAGATGTTTTAAATTGAACTATTCGATAGGTAGTCTTAAAAGTAGTTATAATTCAATTATCTAACTGAATTTGAAAGTAAGATAAATGTAATTCTGAAAGAAGACAATGGGTTCGATTTTTGGCTGACAAGGGGAGGTCATTAGGCTAGTTTATGAGCTAAGTAAAGACTCTTATGTGTATTTTGAGGACTGAATTATGAAATCTATGCACTATATGCCCTTCAATTTATTGTCTGGTTTCATTTATAACTTGTGTTAGTTACTCAGCTGGTATATTCATTGCTTGTTTAATGTTTTTATGCTTGGAATGCTTGCCAATTCTGGGTGAAATTCAGTATTATGTTTTCTGTTGGATTATGGTTTATATGTTATGCATCTCAGCCATTCAATGCTCATGATTTAGTGTTTACTTTGGTTTTATGAATGTTTTCCCTCTTGTC
>LPNX011150798.1:93837-119905 GCA_001517045.1 Pseudotsuga menziesii
CTCTATTTTACTTTATTGAGATTATCGATATTGTGTTGTCTTGTTCTCTTGTAGTTTGGGAACAATTTCTGGCACTAACAAGAACTATTAACCACTGCACCCATTTTAAAAATAGCAGATCCAGACAAAGATTTTGTTGTATGCACTGATGCATGCAATGAAGGTTTGGGTGGAGTACTGACACAAGAAGGTCACACAATTTCTTATGAATCAAGGAAGTTAAAAACACATGAGAATAATTATGCAACTTATGACGTAGATTTGGCTGCCATAATCCATGCTTTAAAAATGTGGCGCCATTATCTAATAGGTAAAAGATTTATGCTAATGTTTGACAACATAAGCTTAAAATATTTGTTTGATCAACAAAATCTAAACACAAGGAAATCTAGATGGTTAGCTTTCTTTAGAGAATATGATTTTGAAATCAAACACATTAAAGGAAAAGAAAATAAAGTGGTTGATTCCTTAAGAAAAAATGCAATAACAAGTTTCGTAACTGTCATTAGCAGTTATAAAACTGAATTAGATGATAAATTGGAAGAAGGAATAAAACTAGACACATAATGTATCTGAAAATATGAATACAGACTACATTTTAAATGAAAAAGGATTAATGCTGTATAAAAACAGACTTTATGTGCCTAACTTTACCAAAAATTAAACAACTAATTTTTAATCAAGAACACAAACGTCCATATTCCAGAAATCTAGGGTATCAAAAGATGATAACAATGTTGAGAAAGGAGTATTCTTGGCTTAATATGAAGAATGAAGTTGCTGGGTTTATATCTAGGTGTATAGAATGTCAATAAGTTAAAGCTGAACATCAACACCCAACATGTATTTTACAACTATCACCAATTCCAAATTGGAATGGAAAGTCATCGGTCTTGATTTTATAATTGGTTTTCCTAAAAACTAGAAACAAAATGATTCAATAATGGTAGTTGTGGATAAACTAAGAAAATCAACACACTTTATACCTGTTAAAACAACTCATAAAGATGCTAACATTGCTGACATATTTATGAAGGAAATCTTTCAGTTGCATGGGATTTTGAAGGTAATCATTTCAGACAGAGATCCTAAGTTTAATAGTAATTTTTTGAAATATTTATTTAAAGGACTAGATACTAAATTGAATTTCAGTACTGCTTATCATCCGCAAATGGGTGGACAAACATAAAGGGTCAACCAAGTACTAGAAGATATGTTATGAATGTATGTTAGAGATTATCCCAAGAAGCAGGAAGATTATTTTCACTTAGTTGAATTTGCATATAATAACCATTATCAAGCTTCAGCTAAACTTAGTCATTTTGAAATATTATATGGTAGAAAATGTACCACTCCTATTACCTGAAGCAATCCAATTGATAGATTGATGTTAGGACCTGACTTGTTAAAAGAACTGGAAGTAACAGTGAAATAGGTACGAAGTAATTTGAAAACTGTTAAGGACAGACAAAGAGTCATGACGACCTTAAAAGAACTCCGAAATAATTTCGAGTAGGTGAGCATGTATTTGTTAAGGTAAACCCTAGAAAGAGCTTATTTCAATTAGGGAGTCGAGTTAAATTAGCACCCAGGTATTGTGGACCATTCAAAATATTAGCAAGAGTGGGGCCAGTGGCATACTAGCTAGCTTTTCCACCTAATCTTAGAATACATAATGTCTTTCATATTTCTATTTTGAAAAAGTATGTACACTATGCTACTCATGTGATCGATTGGAATGTGATTCAGGTAGAACCCGAAGGATATTTTCAGGTGGAACCGATCTATATTCTCGACAAGAGGGAAAGTTTTCTCTGGAATCACACCATTGGAAAGGTAAAGGTGCAATGGAAAGACCTCAGTCCAGATGAAGCAACCTGGGAATTGGAGAGCGATATGTGGGTGACATATCCGGCTCTGTACCAAGAAGACTCAGAATAAACTTAAGCAACATTGAGGATGGTGTTGAATTTAATGGGGGTGTTTGTAACACACCTAGAACATAAAATTAAATATTTATTATTTATTTCAAAAAAATTATGTTAAATTTATTGTAATGTTTTTATGACCAAGTTGGTCAAGGATGATTGTAATTGAAGAATTAATTATTTTAATAATTAAATAGAAAATACACCTATCCAAGGGAGACTATTGAATGAGTGTTCACTAACCAAATAGGAGGAATGAGCATCTGTAGAAGGATGGTTGACAAGTGACAGCAATGGCATCTCACTTATAGCTATTGCAGGAAGCATAATCCCTAAAATTGTGGTCATGTTCCCTAAGAGGGGGAACTGAGCTGGTGGCTCATTTAATTTTAAAACTGACCCAAATACCTAGGAAATCTTATAAATACCATCAAATTGAGTAGGAGGCTCACTACTCATTTTGTTTCCAAGTGAATGAAACTTGTGACTACTACAAACTGAAAATTCAGGGACAAAAGGAATTTGATGAGGGGATAACTAAACTGGAATTGCTGAGCTAAGTCTGCTACTGAGTGCTAAGTGGTAGCAAGTTGTTGTGTGGGATATTATCCAATGATATTCATCCTAATGGTTCAGTAAAGAGGCTCGAGGGTCCTAAGAAAGTAATCTTGGCTGCTTCAGGAGAAGGTTGGGTGGAACAGTCTCCTTTTGGTGTTTGTCCCCTTCTAGATATTATACAGGCTCTAACTGCTGTTAATTATCTGTGATTTATTTCTATTTCTATTTAGAAGTACGCTTAGTAGATGCAAAACTTAAATTGATGGTTATTTTCTATGATCTGTAATTTCTATTTGAAAGTTATTTATAGATAGGGTATCATCTACAAAATTATTAAAACTTAGTTTGACTATTCTAAGAAGAGAAACTTGCAATTTAATTTAGTCAAGTGAAGGTTTAAAGCTTACTGATCTAAGTGTTTTTGTTAGGTTAGCCTTAGCTTAATGATGTTTTTTCTTTCTCTTGTTATATTAACTATAGTTCTCTATCTCAATTATCTTAATCTACTATATTGTTGTTTTAGTAATAATTTTTATGTTAGTCGGGTTTAAAAGAAGATAACACATACATTAGATAAATACTGGGAAGGACCTTATTAAAACCTGTTGGAGTGTATATATCCATTTTGCAAAGTTTATAAGTAACTACATAAAACTGTTGAATATTAATAAGGACAAAATTTCAAAGAGTTTTATAATGTAAAATAAGAAATACCTTTAAATAATCTAGTTAGTGTTATAATCAAAACAAAGTAGAGGGTTCGAATCTATAACCCAGGATAAAGAAGCTATACACAACATTTAATTATAGTCAAGATCTTACAAGATAAACAATGTATGGAAACCTGCATCAAAACTATATAATTTTAATGATATAGTATATATATATATATATATATCTAGATAAATCAAGATTTCATTCTACGGTCAAGTTTTGTCCTAAACAACCTAAACTATAGTGTACAGATAGGGTAAACAATCCCTTTAAAAATTAAAATAATTTTGAAACCAAGTTTAAAGATCGAGTGCAGTTAGGGTTACATTTTTCCTGTAACGGAGTTTCAGTATAAGTAATTAGGGCAATTTTACTACAAACTATTTTAAATTACAAACTTTTTTAAATTAATACCAAGTCGATATTATCAACAAGAGACGACCAGGTTATGGGTTGAGGGTCATATAGGTATTTTCATCTATACTGAAATCACACAGAATAAAAACATAACAGCCTTAGGGCTTAATTCATTTTCTATAAAAATCAGTATTATCCAGTAATAAAAATAGTAAATCCAATTGATAGAAGCCTTATGATTTTATTTTAATCACTCATTCTTGTTATTCAAGAAACCAAACATTTAATCCTCTAATCATATTTTCCCAGCTACACATTAAATTATAACTAGAAAATAGCAGATCCATCTTGGCTTAATATTGACTTTAAAACTGTAACAAATTATTTTAATAATTGGAATTTTTTCGATAGTGGCCTACGACCCTTTCCGAAAACAAGAATGAAAGAGTGAAGGCATCACGACCACATTCCGGTTTTATAGAAATAACAATCTATAGCATCAAACAACTAAGTTTTTACATCATGGAAACCCTCACATGGTTCTTTTTAGAAATAGACTAATTACAGACTGTCGCGGGACTTTTTCTTAAAAGAAACAAAAATGATAACACTGAATGCAAGCTCCAATATTTACAATCACCTTGACTCCATGGTTGAAGGTTGTTCATTTCATGTTCTAACCTTTAAAAAAGGGCCTTACAGCCACCAAGAAAATTATCACTCTCATACCCAAATTAAAAAGCAGAAATGGAGTTCCAACTCGCCATGGAAACACAGTACAGTCCACAGTGGCACAAGTTATTAGAGCCATGAAAGGCAAGGTAAAAGGTCTTACCTGGACCACAAGCCCTCTTCCAACACAATGACCAACCAAGACTTAGTTGCAGAGAATAGTTTGTTGCCTCCTACACACCACATTTGTAGGGGTCAAACTTTGTATGGTAAAAATGATTATAAGTACAAAAAATTGTTAACATTTGCGAATAATAATTTAGTTATCTCTGCGAGCTTCAAGAATTTAACAAAAACCATTAATGAATTTGCAAGCATTTAGGCAAGGAGTAAGGGTGTCGAGGACCGAGTAACTTGGCTCCTCCACCCTGGAACCACCAATAAACTACCTAAAAGGCCAAACGAAAACCCAACAGAGCTCCAAAGAACAAAAATAAAAAGAGACTACGCTTCTAGGATAAGTTCCCATGGTTTTTGAAATGCCATTAAACCCCTAGAGTTTTTCATTAAGTATAACTGCCGACAACTAGAGCAATAAAGGCCTCCATATGGCCTGCGTAGTCAACCATAAAGTTCAGATCGCATCAATCAACTTTCATGGCTAACCGTCGTGATATTTTATACCTTTGCAATGTTTATGTTATGATTAGTTTATATCATCTTTTGTGTCCCACTTTTGCATAGTATCACGAGATAGCTAGTGTTTAATTTTTATCACAAATTTTGGTGAATGTATATACCTTGTAATGGTTTGTATATTCATTGTATAGTTTACAACCATTTTGATGACCCACCTTTGATCTTAGGGTAAATTGTGTCCCTAGATTAGGGTTTACCTTGTTAGCTAGGAAATTTAGAACATGGTAACTTCACCTGCACTAGAAAACCAAGAGTTGTGCATTAGCCGTAGAGGCTAAGTAAAACCTTTAAACCAACCCTTGTCTTCATCAAGCAGTTTAAAAAACAATCAAGAGTCTAAATGACAAGTAAAAATTATGACTTAGTATTCACAGCTTGATGCTGATTCAAGTACTGTCAACATAACATATAAGACAAGGAGGACTAGAATGTAAACCAATATAACTGACAGTAAATAAAGGTAGCATAGCATGAATCAAATTAGTGTCGCTATAATGATATCATTTTATGATAAATGATGTATGATAGTTAAAACCACTTAAAAATCAAAAGAAACTAACGACCATATGGTTAAAGTGTTTCAGGACTAAACTAAAAAAAGGTTGTCGTATCTTTTTAATATTTTTACAACTGCAATTAATACTATTTTTCAAAAAAAAAAAAAATCTTTTCTGAAAATAGGAGATGTTACATTCCACCTATGAATAGGCTACAAAAAAGAAACAATGGAAGGATTCCATGATCAAGGAGTTTAAGATGATTATGAAGAATGATGTCTAGCAGATAGTTCCAATACTAGAAAGGAAGTATGTCATGACCTCAAAGTGGATCTACAAGATCAAGCATGTTGCAGATGGAAGCATCGAGAAATACAAGGAAATATTTGTAGCAGGAGCCTTCTCACATAAAGAAGGCATAGGTTGCGAGGAGTCATTTGCACCAGTAGAGAGGTACACTTTCATTCTATCTATACTTGCATCAACTGCAGCTATAAGATGGAATATGTACCATATGGATGTTAAGATAACATTCTTGAATGGTGTAGTTGACGATGAAGTATATGTAGAACAACCACTGGGATTCGATGTTGGAGGTTTTGGGGTCATGTGGAAACAGATCAGAGTGTGATTTGGTTTTCATTGATGGAAACATAATTCCAAGCATATGATCCAGATATGCAGAAGACTCAAAGGAATATTGGATAAGATCGACGTCGGTAAAGACATTTCGCTAACATAATAGCGAGGAATATAAAGGAGGGGTTGGCTTGCGAAATTGGAAATAAATCGTTGTAAAGAAGATCGAGATCAATACATGAGGTTGATCTCGAAGGAAATCAACATATTTGAGGCATTTTAGTGGGTGAACTAGCACAGAGGAAGAAAATTCTGGCGGGCGTGATAGTTTATGAAATCTTCCCTATGTTGGTTGAAGTCCACCATTGATCTAAATATGACAGTTGTTAGTCCATTTCGTTGATGAACTAGAAAGGAGGTTAATTACAAGAGATGGGAGCAAAAATCTAATGTAATATTCTCTATAACATTTGGAGTCCACCATAGATATGCATGGATTCAGATCCAATGGTTATCAATCATTTCGCTGAAATAGGAGGTGAGTTAACATAGAGGATGGATGCAAAATTATTGTGAGAACCAAAAGTTTGAAGGGTAATCTGATGAACAGATCTGACGACCAAGAGTAAACCCGCACAATAAATCAACAGTTAAGAGAAAATCCACAAAGTTTGAATCTGATGGAAAAATATGACAGTAAGGTATGAACCAACAAAAGAAATCAATGATCAACATCAAATCCGCAGAGTTAGGTCGTGATCAGCATCAACAACAGATCCGATGGTCAGGAGTGAACCCACACAAGAAATCAATGGTTAAGAGAAAATCCACAAAGTTTGAAAAGTAATCGGATGAACAGATCCAATGGTTAGAATTGTACCTACATAAGAAATCAACGGTCATGAGAAAATATGCAAAGTTTCAAAGGTAATCTGATGAACATATTTGATGGTCAAGAGTGAATCCGCATAAGAAATCGATGAAATGGAAGGAGTTTTGCTAGCGGAAGTCAGAAAGAGGAAATTCTGGAATTTGTTCAAACCAATGTTGGAAACCCAATATCTGCATCTCGCACGAGATCCAAGATCGATGGTCGGGGAAAAGTGCAAAAGAAATTGATGGCGCGGAAGGATTTTTACAAGCGGAAGGTGGAAAGCGAAAATTTCAAAAGTTGTTCAAACAAATTTTGGAAACCCAAGATCCACATCTCGCACCGGATCTAAGATCGACGTTCGAGAAACAGTGCGCAAGAAATAGACCACATGGAAGGATTTTTGCAAGCAGAAGGCGAAAAGTTGAAAAGTATGGAAGTTGTATAACAAAATGTTGAATACCTGAGATCTACATCCCGCACTTGATATAAGATCAACGATAGGTAAATGTTGTACAAGAAATCGAAGACAAGGATTGATTATGCAGAAAAGGATGTGCAGAAGTCAGAAAATGGAATTCATGGAATGATATCTGGAAAAATCACATATCTAAAATCCGATTTTCTTCTCATATCAATGGTCATGAATATCTCAAAGAAGATCAATGGTGCAGAACCGGTACTGCAGAACCAGAACTATAGAACCAGGAGTGTGGAAACTTTAATTTGTTGAAGAAAGAAAACTGTGGAAGAGCTGAGTTGCAGAAAATGACCAGTGCAGAAGAAGCCAAATGGCGAAGATGTGTTGCAGAAACTCATGATTAATCAGGGATAAGAATTCTTGTCTATCATAAGGCATCGAATTCAATCATTTATGGGAATGGACCATCAAGAATACGAATAGGTAAAGATATTAAGAACTGATACATATAAAAGGATGTGTGTGATGAATGGATGGGTGTGTTCTCTACAGACAGGGACCCGGTGCATGGATTGTCGTTAAAGTGAGGATTGCAGAATGACGGAGGACTCTGATTTCTTTCAAGAATATCCAGAACAGAGATAGTGAGGGAAACCAAGCACCATAAGCAAATCCAGAAGCAGATCAGAACATGGTTGGTATACATTGTTATATCTATTTTTCTACATACTGTACTGAACATGCTTAATCTGAGAAATAAGGGTGGTAGGGTGGTTCTAGGGAAAAACATGTTTTTTTATTTGTACAGTCGGAGCCTGTACAAGTGGAAGCTAGTGCTTCCATGTAGTAGTAGCTGGAGAAGATTATCTTAGTAGGTGCTAAGAAAAACATAAGGGTTGGTGCTCTCCACAAGAAGGAATTTGTAAACAGAGGTTGCAGCCTCATTTGAGTAGGTTCTCAAATAAATATGAATATTTGTCTCTCTCTATCATGTGTATGTGATTGATGATCATCATTCATTCTGTTATACTTGTTACATTATCATAACTGTAAATATGTAATCAATAATAATACTTTAAATATTTAAAATGGTTTAATCTTTAGAACACATTGATTCACTCCCCCCCCCCTCTCAGTGTACCATTGTGTCTAACAATTGGTATCATATCCAGGACTTCATCACGAGCCTAACTAGATTGAAGGAGGTCCTTAGACACATGGATTATTCATAAAAATGGAGCACCTCTCTTTGATGAGAACATATATGCAATATGGAGTGTAAAGATGAAGTGGTACTTGCAATCAACTGGGTATTATGGAGTTCAATTGTAACTGGTTATATCCCTCCAAAGAAAGTGAAATCAACAACTCAAAAATAAGTTAGAAGTTACAACTCAAAAGCCAAGGAAATTATACTAGATGGATTACGTGATTATGTCAAAGGAATGGTAGGACAATGTGTTTTAGCTAAAAATATTTGGGACAAACTAAGGGATCTGTATTCAGCCAAAGGATAGGAAACTGAAGACAGTATGATCTTGATGAACTCAAACAACCATGAAGGTAAAGGTTCTCCTAAACACTATGTCTGTAATAACTCAGAATGTGACGATTTCTCTCATATGAGTGAAGAAGTTGATGAAGGTATTGTGAATTATGAGGCGGAACTTGTAGCTTCACTAGAAGAGATAGATGACTCAAGAAAGACAATAAAAAAGCAAGCTGAAGAAAACTGTCAAGAAAGAAAAGAAGCACGGCTACTTGAAGAATCCATGTCAAGACAATTAAATGACAAAGAAAAGGTATGTAATACTCAAAAAACGGAAATTGATTCCCTTAAATAATAAATAGAAAGATTAAGCATGTGTCAAACTCTAGTTGCTAAATATGAAGGAATTCTTGAACAAAATAAGAAAGAACTCTCAGAAATCATAGTAGAAAACCATTCTCTAAAGAATCAATTCCAAAAATCTCAAGAGGAATGTCAAGGCTTGTTAAGACCAATTGAAAACAACCTTGAAGAAGATATAAGAAGGAAACTCAATATGAAAGGTGAAATTTGCCTAAGATAGGAATAGGAAATTCTTTCTTTAAAAAGTTTGGTCAAGGAAAAGTATGAATTAATAACCAAGTCAAAGTTTGGAAAAGTTTCTATGATCTTGGATCACATTCTCACCCATCAAAGATCTCAACATGACAACACTAGGATAGGATTTGACAAGTCATAGAATAATTCTGAAGAAGGAGAAAATACCCAGCCATCTTAAGAAAAAAATGAAGAGAAATCTATAAGTCATAAATACAATAGAGAAAAGTTTATGATCAAAAAGGATCAAGACGGACACAATCATCAAAAAGGTCTATGTTACAGAAGGGACCAGTTAATTCTAGGTATGAAAATAATTTTAATGGTTATTTCTATGCATGTAGTGTTTTTAGTCACAGGGCTATGGAATGCACATTCCATGGAAGAAGAAGTGTTGGAAGTCAAAGTAACACAATTAAATGTTGGACATGTGACCAAATTGGACATCTTGCTGCTAACTGTCACACATTAATATACTTCACCTGTGGTTTCTTTGGTCACAAAGCCCAAGAATGTGCAACTCCAAGAAGAAAATCCACGAGGAGTCTTTCACATCCATCAACAAGGAAAGTAGATGAATCTTGGAAGAAGAATAATGCAAAAATATTTGAATACCAAAGGAGAAATGATCACAACCAAAGATATTCTCAGGTATGGATGAAAGATGGCTTACATATGGCAAGTCATGTTTGAGTTCTTTCAAAGACCTTGATACATCCTGAGTCCATGAAATTGGAGGGTGGACTCAAGGAAATTGGATGTCTACTCCAAGTAAAATAACAAGTCCTAGGATCAGATTGTAAACATTGACATAAGGAAGGAAGGCAGACATGGATGAGGTTTGGTAAAACAAGATGTATATATGATGCAACAAGTTGAAGGCATATCTTCTAATCTTAAGTGGTTCAATCTCAAGCTTCAAACCATGAAGTGGTGTATACTATAACTTAAAACAATAGTAAGTTTGAGAGAAGAAGTGAATCTTTGTATCAACAAGAATGAATATTAGGAGAAGAAGGATGAATTCTGAAAAAACATTTGTATGTAGTTTGTGAAGGCTTTTGATATAAAGAAAAGATAATCTCAGTTCTAAAAAGTATGATGACTGTAGAAGAATACTTAGGAACAAGACACAACTTTGGTTAATAACAATTGAAGGGTGACTGAGCCCGAATAAGTGTAGAAATCATTTCCACAACAAAAAAGGAAGCAACAAGCTTGTGTGAAGACATTGCACAGAGGAGCTTGTGTGAAGACATTGCACAGAGGTTTAAATCATTGAGCCAATATTCATATCAGATGATGCATTTGATAGAAGCAGACAAGACAAAGGCACCCAGATTAAGAATGCTGATTGATAGGGGGATCAAGAGTAATTCCCTGTGATCTCATGGACTCTCTCTAGTTGAAGCAAATAAAGTGAAGGGATGATTTTGATGCATGCATACCTTTTATGAATTTACTAGATGATTGATTCATTTCTTAAGCGTAGCTACTAGTACTGTCATGATAAGATTTGTCGGAAATCTACAAGGCAGCCAAAGTATATAGAAGACATGTGTGTAAACAAAAATTGAATATGAATGTCACATGATTGAGGAAATAAATTGAAGAATTAGATGAAAAGGATGAGACCTACGAAACTATTGGGAGAAAGTCTGATTTTTGCGTGCAATCACAGTAAAGACATATGATTTTACTTGTTCACTCAAAATTTTAGAAATCAATTATTTTGACAAAACCCTTGAAGGTCAAATCTTGTGAAGGATTTTGAAGACATATCTTCTTGTTGAAAAGATGAAGAAAGAAAATCTCATATCTACATATGATTGAGGATTTTTGGTTGTGGTGACTTTTGTTTTTCTAGAGCATAAAATTGATGATGACCATGGGTAGGCAGATGACCTAATTGTGACAAATTGAAGACAAGTTTGTGGATAGATTGAAGACAATTCTGGTGAAGCAGAATTGATGACAACACATTAATGATAAATGTTGAAGTGATGACATGGAGTACATGATCAATGACAAAACAAGAAAAAAGTTGAAGACATGGCCATGGAAGACAATGAACAAGGACAAATTGTGAGGAATAAAACCCGATTGGTCTGTAAAGGGTATGCCCAAGTTGAGGGACAATATTTTGATGAAACTTTTGCACCAGTAGCAATATTGGAAGCTATCATAATGTTTTTGCTTGTGCCACTCACAAGAACTTCAAATTGTATTAGATGGATGTTAAGTTGGCTTTTCTCAATGAAGATCTATAAGAAGAAGTTTATATAGAGAAACTTGAAGGGCACAATGAATTATGGTATTTGGTATCCTAGAAATCAAAATATTCAGTTAACTACATATTCAGATGTTGATTGGGAAAAATGTTTGGGTGAAAGAAAGATCACAAGTGGAGGTGCATTCTTCTTAGGTTATTCTTTAGTTGCATGGATGACTAAGAATCAAGGCTCAATATCTTTATCCACTACAGAAGCTGAGTACATTGATGCTGACACTTGTTGTATACAAATACTCTAGATGATTCAGATACTAGCAGATCTGGAGAACAAACTATTGATATCTTCACTAAACCCTTAGAAAAGACACAATTTGAGTACCTATGCCATAAGCTAGGTATCATATCTTATTCCAAATAACTTGATCACTTTCATAGGGGAAGTTGTGCTATAGAGTCTTATTTGACCTTCATGTCAAAGGGGGGGAAGTTGTTTGTTACAGATGACAAATAGATTGATGATTATGAGTACAACATGCATCCAAAAGTTGAAGATTGCCATCAATTCCAAAGGGGGAGATTGTTGGAGGTTTTGTGGTCATGTGGAAAAAAATCAGAGTGTGATTTCATTGTCATTGATGGAAACATAGTTCCAAGTATATGATCTAGATAAGCAGAAGACTCAAAATAATCTTGGAGAGGATCGACTGCGCTAAAGACATTTCTCTCACATTCTAGTGAGGAAGATAAAGGAGGGGTCGGCTTGCAAAATTGGAAATAAATCATGGTAAAGGATATCGATATCAATGGATGAGGTTGATCCTGAAGGAGATCAACGACTGTGAGGAATTTCACTGGGTGAACTAGCGTGGAGGAAGAAAATCATGGTGAGCACGATAGTTTATGAAATCTTCCCTATGTTGGTTGAAGTCCATCGTTGACCTAAACATAAACGGTTTTTAGTCCATTTCGTTGATGAACTAACAAGGAGGTTAATTACTAGAGATGGGAGAAAATTTTTAATGTAATATTATCTATAACGTTTGGAGTCCACTGTAGTCTGCATGGATCCATATCCAATGGTTATCAATCATTTCTCTCGTTGAAATAGGATGTGATTTAACATAGAGGCTAGACGTGAAATTATTGTGAGAACCAAAAGTCTGAAAGGTAATCTGATGAACAAATCCGATGGTAAGGAGTAAACCCAGATAAAAGATCAACAGTCAAGAGAAAATCCAAAAAGTTTGAATCTGAGAGTCATGTATGAACCCGCAATAAATCAACGATCAACAACAAATCTGTAGAGTTAGGTTATGATCAGCATCACAAACAAATTCGAGGGTCAGGACCAAACGCGCACAAGAAATCAATGGTCAATAGAAAATCTGTAAATTTTCAAAATAAATCGAATGAATAGATCCAACGGTTAGGAGTGAACCCGCATAAGAAATCAACAGTCAAGAGGAAATATGCAAAGTTTCAAAGGTAATCTGATGAACAGATCCAATGGTCAAGAGTGAATCTGCACAAGAAATTAATGGCATGGTAGTATTTTTGCAAGAGGAAGTCAAAAAGAGGAAAGTCTGGAAGTTGTTCAAACAAATTTTGGAAACACGAGATACGCATCCCACACCGGATCTAAGATCGACGGTCGGGAAAGGGTGTAAAAGAAATTGACGACGTGGAAAGATTTTTGCAAGCAGAAGGCAGAAAGTGGAAAATATGGAAGTTGTTAAAAGAAATGTTGGAAACTTGAGATTCACATCCTGCACCGGATCTAAGGTCAACAGTCGAGAAAGGGTGCAGAAGAAATCGACAGTGTAGAAGGATTTTTGCAAGCGAAAGGAAGAAATAAGAAAAGTATGGAAGTTGTTTAACAAAATGTTGAAGACCTGGGATCCACTTTCTACACTTGATCTAAGATCAATGATAGGGAAATGTTGCACAAGAAATTGACAACGTGGATCGATTATGTAGGAAAAGGATGTGCGGAAGATGAAAAGCGAAATTCATATAATGATTTTTGGAAAAATCACATATCCGATATCCAATTTTCTTCTCAGATCAACAGTCATGGAGAAAAGAAGATCAATGGTGTGGAACCAGGACTACGGAACCAGGAGTGCGGAAACTTTGATTTGTTGAAGAAAGAAAATTGCGGAAGAGCTGAGTTGTAGAAAATGACAAGTGGGGAAGAATCCAACTGGAGAAGATGTGTTGTAGAAACTCATGATTACTCAGCGATTGGGATTCTTGTCTTTTATAAGGCATCGAACGATTTGATCAATTATGGGAATGGACCTTCAGGCATACGAACAGGTAAAGGGTTTAAGAACATATAGGTATAAAAGGATGTGCCTGATAAATGGATGGGTGTGTTCTATGCATACAGGGAGCTGGTGCATGGATCATTGTCAAAATGGAGATTACAGAAGGAAAGAGGAATCTGAGTTTGTTCAAGGATATCCAGAACAGAGACAGTGAGGGGAACCAAGGTGTATCAGAAAATCTAGAAGCAGATCATAACAAAGTTGGTATACATTGTTATATTTATTTTTCTACATACTGTATTGAACATGTTTATTTTGAGAAACAAGGGTGGTAGGGTGGTGCTAGGGAAAAACATGTTGTTTTATTTGTAAAATTCAGATCCTGTACAAGTGAAAGTTTGTGCTTTCATCCAGTAATCGCTAGAGAATTTTATCTTAGTAGGTTCTAAGAAAAACATGAGGGTTGGTGCTCTCCAAAGGAAGGAATTTGTAAACAGAGGTTTGCAGCCTCATTTGAGTAGGTGCTCAAATAAAGATGAATATTTGTTTGTCTCTATCATGTGTATGTTATTGATGATCATCATTCCTTCTGTTATACTTGTTACATTATCATAACTATAAATTTGTAATCAGCAATAATAATTTAAATATTGAAAATGGTTTAAGCTTTAGAACACACTGATTCACCCCCCCTCTCAGTGTATAATTGTTTCTAACAGTCAAGACACATGACAGGAAGAACCATGTGTGCAAGTTAAAGAAGGCCTTGTATGGATTGAAATAGGCACCGAGGACATGGTGCGACAAGATAGATAGCTTCCTAATGATCTTAGGATTTACTAAGAGTAAAGTGGATTCCAAATTTTATTTCAAGGTTGAAGGAGGAAGACCAATGATTCTCTTGCTATATGTAGAGGACTTATTCTGAGCGGAAATATCCTGGTGTAGTAGGTTTCTCGGATGTAATCAGTCTTGTAGGTTGTCTTTGGATGTAATCATTCCTTGCAAATATCCCAGGTTATCCTTGGACATAAGAATTCTTGTAGGTTGTCCTTGGATGTAATCATTCCTGGAAAATATCACAGGTTATCCTTGGACGTAAGTAGTACTGAGACAGGTTATCCGAATAGAAAATATCTTGGTGTAGCAAGTTATTTGGATGTAATAAGTCCTATTGGTTTTCAAGAGTGTAAAAGGGGTCTTGGCATGGTATGCAGGTTACTCAGATGTAATAAGTACCAAAGGTTGTTCGAACAAAAAATATCCTGAGTGCAGGCTGTTTAGATGTAATAAGTCCTTGAGGTTGACCTAAAAAGAAAGTATCCTGGCATGGTACATAGGTTGTTCAGTCATAATAAGTCCTTATATGTGTGTGTTCCCAAATTGGAGATGATGAGGTCACAAGGAACTTGGTGTGCACCTGGGCAGTTCTCTTATGTTGGTAGAATGCAGGTTGACCATAGAGAGATGTAATGTACTTGGTGTGCTCCTAGGCGATTCTCGCATAGTGGTAGATGTAGGATACATCCATACATGTTCCTATGTTGGTAGAACGCATGTGGTCTGCATCTGGTCTATGCTCTGTGTGCTCTATGTGTTTGTTGACTTTCTTTTGTGAATTAAAAAGAGATGATATGGATATGACAAATGAAGATATGAGATGCAAGTTATTGTAGTGGAAATGTAAATAAAATCCTAGGTTGTACCTACACAATGGCTTGCTCGAAGATATAATTAAGACTTGGATGAGGGCTAGGCCTACACCTAGCACGAAAAAGGGATGGCTCTGTAGAAAATTTCGATGAAAGATAGTACCATTCGATGATCAACAAGAATATTACTATGGAAACGACTATGACAATGAATCCATGATGATGATGACTGTGGAGAGAGAGAATACCTTCCTAGTTAAGAGGGAGTGTTGATGTATTTGTAACTTAGGAAGATATTTTGATGTATATTATCATTGTATGTTGTTGTACCCCTATTGAAGATCTATTTTCCTCCTTTCGAAATGTCATTATTGTGTATGGACCTTGAGGTACAACCTCTATTGTAAGTCAGGGAAATAGTCCCCACTGTAACATCATGTAATGTATTTTTGGAGTCTCTGTAGGAGAAGTCGGCCATGTTAAGGTAAGAGGTTGGCCCCATTCATGTAATAGGTCATCCACTTGAAAGGTATAAATAGGGATGCGCCCTCCCTCATTTATACACACTAGGTCACTCAAGTTTGCATGAGGACAGAGAGAAATTGTAACAAACTTGAAGTTCCTCAATGTAAATTATGAGAAAATGGGGGTAAATTTTACTATAACCAACAATTCAACCATGTTAATCTCTTGAGAGTGTGAAATCACATAATTGTAAAAACTAATGCATATATTAAAAGACTAACATCACAAGTTCTCATTATTTTATCTTAACTCTTTGGTTGTACTTCATCTTTCTCACATTCTAAACATTACTAACACTTTACCCTAATCTAATGCCATGGTAATAAGATCTTACAAATTATTAATTACTTACTTATAAATCCAGATATTGAAATCAAATTGTTAAACAAAGGTATGGAATCATTTAACTATCCAAATAGTTGTCCTCCATAAAATATATACCTTTAATTGTATGCTTGTGAGAGTTTTTCATAGACCATTGCACCAATAAAGATAATGTATCATAAGAATTTATTGTGCATCATCCATACATTAAATACCATCATGGAAATGAGTATATACTAACATAAAAAATAGAACAAAAAGAGAGACATCATATACGCGGTTCACCCCATCCATGAGGCTACGTCCACCAAAGCTTATTAGTCTTTATATTATTTCATCAAGAGAAGATTTACAATTTCGTGGCGCATCCACTGCCAATCTCTTCTACCAAGAATACTCGCCAATTACTATTTTCCTTCTTTCTAAGGTTTTCCTTCTGGTATATTCTTAATATACAAAAACTATTTAAAAGCATTGATAATCTTAATCCACTGCTGATATATTCTCAATATACAAAAACTATTCAAAGGCATGGATAATCGAAATCCAATGCTGATATATATATTTTAATATACACAAAAACTATTCGAGAGCATGGATATTCTTAAATCAATGTTGGTATACTCTTAATACATGAAAACTATTCACAAACTATTCACATGCATGAATAATAGTAATCCAATGCTGATATATATATACACAAAAACTATTCGAGAGCATAGATATTCTTAAATAAAAGCTGGTATATTCTTAATTTCTCCAAACTAACATTATAGCTCTTTCCAACCAACTAATACCAACTAAAATTATAGTTCTCTATTCCCTTTTAACCTATATGAGAGTTATAAACTCCATATAGTAAAATCAACTGAAAGTAACATATTGATATAAATTTATAGTCTTAACAAAAGTTACTTTCATATCAAATAATCTCTCTTTTCCTAAACAATTTCTTTAACCCATTATAATATTTAACCTAAAGTAATCAACATATAGCACTGCGCTATATGGTGAGAAGAATGAATTATCTTTTCTACCTTTCATTCATCTTTATTTTATATACTTTTACAACTTCACCGAGATAGCTGCTTCCACTCATAATTACGTATTGGTTTCCCTTCCTTAATAATTACCTAACTAAAAAATACTATAAACAAAAGAAAGATATAGAAGCCATTTACTTTAGAAAACACATTTCTGGTATTTATTAACAAACACGAACTAAATAGTTTTAAAATTCATTAATCCTATTTGCATTTACTTTATGTAGAATGCCTCGAACGCTTATAGTTTCCACATACTAAAATTCTTTTTATTAAATATGTTTACTTCCTTTAACATACCTCAACGACTTACCTATTCCACATGAAGACATGAAGGTATGAAATATGGAAATAATTTTCCAGAACATAATTGTCCTCTTACATGAATAATTGGCTTCACAAAACTTCCAGTTTTATGCATAAGCAATATAACTTAAAACCCAATAATGGGCGAAGCCCTCTTTCTTTCACGAAGAACTTAAAGTACGAGGTATAGCATAGTAGCACATACGTTCTTAAATTTACAAAGGATTTTTTTTATCAATAAGATTATTGAAGACTCAGCTCTTTACGACAAGAGACTAGAGACTGTCCATCATTTTCATCATACAGGGAAGGGATATATAAACAAGTAGATATAAAATGAAATATTGGCTGTGAGTGATATCACCGTCTGCCAAATGGAGACACCCAGCCAAAGAATTACACACAGTCACTAAGCTTTGTTTTGGCATGTGATGGCTCTGCCAAATGGAGACAACCAACCAAAGAATTAATTTAACACACAGTCACTAATATTTTTTTTGGCATGGGATTTCTCTGTCAAATGGAAACGCTCAGCCAAGAACTAAAATTAACATGCGGTTAATGAGATACTAAATACTTAAGATTTCAAAGGACACATTCTATCTGAAATTGGGATCTACTAGGGATTTTTTTAAAGGCAACACACCTTCAACAAAACCAAAGCATGCATGGCACCGGCTCCCACGCACACAGGATTGTATTACTTATTTATTTAGCTTAGTTAAAAAGCAAGACTGGAAGGGTAGAAGCCGTATCAAAGCCCTATCACTAAGGCTTGGATACAATGGAATAAAAGCCGGATCTTGGCCTCCAACTAAGTGATCCAAATGCTGGTTATCCCGTCGATCTGACGTTAAGTGAGGGATGTTTTTTTCTTAAAAGGAAAGGGATAAAAACCCACGTAAACTATTTCTGTTCATAATTTCAAAAGCAATGCAGCAACCAAGTTCAGAAAACAGTACCTGAAACAATTCGACGCACTAAATAAATGATACGCTTCCCTCAAATCGACCAGACAACTAAACAATTTTCCTTCACCATAATTTTCAAGGGAAAAGAATAGTAGAAACGACACCAACAAATATGCATGTCAAAACAAAACACATATCTCCATAATTGTTTGTGTTCCTACCATTTTTCGCAGAAAAAAACCTTTCAAAACTAATAATGAATCACCCCCTGGTTGAAATATTGTAACTTCGAAGAATATTCTATATGTATATATTTGTGGTCCTCGATGGTCCTACCGGGAGAACCACTTGTATTACTTTGTACCTCGATGCTTCTAATTGGAAGAACTAATAAGAGTCATGCGGCAGTCCCCTCTAATTGTAAAGGTGGGTCATTAACACCCCAGTGTGGTTACTTGAGCCTACATGTGTAACTCGAGCATACATGATTAACTCGAGCCTACATGTCGGATTTAATTATTAAAGTGAACGGATGAATATAAATAGAGGTGTGGCGCTTCTCATTTGGAGCACACACTCTCTCTGGTGTAGCGCATTAGTGGAGGAGAGGAGTAGTTGGAGAAGGAGGAGGACGAGGCTTTGATCTCCTTTTTGGTTTTACCTTTTATCTTTTGGGGCATCTATATTGAGGAAGCTTTTGCTTGGTTTTTCCCTTTAGGGTTTTCCCAGGATAAATCTTTGTGTTCTTTTTGTATGGTTGTGCTTGTCTATCTTTCAGTGATCCTGTTTATATGCTTTTGTTATGAAATTCAAATGAAATACTAATGATCTAGCTTAGCATATGAAAATTCAACATGGTATCAGAGCCACCCTAAAAGAAGATATTGTGCAACTACAGAAGCTAGGACTTCTTACTTTTTGGGTCTCTCTCCACAATCGATCAGCAAAAGAAGGCTAGGCTAACTCTCCATTGAAGGGCACATCTTTCTGTCAAAGCAGAATTCAATTCCAAGCATTTTCAGTTTTCAGTGCGAGAAATCAGGGCTTTCTATAGAAGAAGAATTTTTGAGTGAGCCCAGCATAGGATTTCTCTTCTCATCAAAATTGAAGTTTAGAGACTTGGATCAATATTGTTGGTTGGGTGAAACTCCGGGAAAGTCAAACCCTAGTTTGACCCTAAGCTAAAAAAACCCTAAATACTAAAACTGATAAGTTTTGGTACATTCGCTATATCTCGCGATTGGAAAAGGACCAAGAGCTGAAAATTGCAGAAGTCAAATATATAATCATTATGTACACTGTATCCAAACTTCAGCCTCAGATTCTCTATATTCTGGGAGATATGATCCCTCCACGTTAGGGTTCTAGCCTCTTCCACGATTCATCCCTAAACAGAACACCTCGGGAGAATTGCTATATCTTGGGTTACAAAGGTCCAAATGAAATTTTGGAAGATGTTCCAGAAATGGCACGGACTATGATTTCTATGATCTGAGTGTTAGACTTAGAAGATGAAATAGTGACACGTGGAAGTCCATACAACTTCATAGTTCTGAACAGTCATGTAACAGGTCACCTTGGGTAAATGACCATAAGTCCCAATTGGTGGAACCAATTCTGATGAAACCTATGGTGTTGGAACAGGGACATGTAAGGTTACCTCAGTACGAAGTTTTAGACACAAAGGGGCCGAAATTTTTGATATAGAATAGAAACAGTATCGGACATTTCTGCAAGAGAAATTGGAAAACTAGGGCTTCCTGTTTCGGGAGCTTCCCTCCACAGTTTTCAGAAAATGAGTACATTGGACAGCTCAAATTGAAGAGATATATATTTCTATCCAATCAAATATAAAAGATTCCATGTTTTGAAAATTAGTGTTTCTCTGACAAACCCTAGATCAACCAGCTCTGGAACTAGGATAGACACCTCAAATCGGTAAGATCTAATCTTTTGCTATTTCCATTTGAGGTTCTCATCAGCTTGATGATAAGCTTGGTGAAGTTGAAAAATTCCAAGCATTGAATTATTTGATCTCTCTGAAGAAAATGAATTGGACACCTACATGAGTAGAGAGCTTCCAGTTCCAGAGGGAGATGAGGCTCAAAGCCTTGGACCAAAAGAATTTGGTTAAGGCCAAGAAGATCATTGTTGATTCAGTCACGGATCAACTTGTACCACAAGTGTCTTCCCTAAAGACACTGAAAGAGAAGTTTGATTCCTTGACCAAGCTATTTGAAGGAAAGACATACATCAGAATATGACCTTAAGAAACAAATTGAAGAGGTAAAAGAAGAAGTGAATAATGCAGAAGTGGTGATAGCCACCTTGAATGGTCTCCCCTGATCATGGGATTCATTCATGCGAGGAATGTGTGCCAAAAGGAAGTGATTACTTTCAGCTGACTCTGGGAAGAAGAAGAAGCTCGAGAAGAATAAGATGGGAGCAATTGAATATCAAGCTCTCACCATTCAAATAAGATCCCTCAAGCGATGAGGAATATGAAGAAATCAATTCTTGAAGAACCTCTTATCCATCTTATCATTTGGATAAGAAATGATGATGTCATGAATGAAGAAGATGATGAAGTAGAAGGATCAAGAAGGAGTCTACCCATGAAACGAATAAAAGATAAGTATTCAGTTATCATTTCATGATATTTTTTTGTTATACATTTGATTATATTCAGTTGATTTGTTATGCATGATAGATTGGTTGAATTAATGACAGTAGTGAGATATGCATGAATGTTGTGTTGGCTAAACAGTTGCATGATGCATACGAATTTGTCGTTATGCATATGTTTTATGAAATAGTTCTAACCATTCAACTGGTGCATTTGAATTGTAGGAAAGGTCATGTACAACCGCCTACAAGAAAAGAAGGATGAGACTTGTTCCGAAGAACAAGTGATGACAATTCAATAAACATGAATCTGAAGCTCCCAGGGTCAGAGACATCATGACAAAGGAAAGAGCTTCAGAGAGCGATAGGTCCACCTCAAAGGATGAATACCACCATGGGTACGAGATATAACTCAAGATGAAGAAAAGAATGGCGAAACTTCCAAACCAAATTAAGAGACTTCGGACACACTCTAGTGGTGACACATAGTTAGGTGACATCATTGATGCTAACCTTTCCATCTAAGAAAGAAGCTATGATAAAAGAGTAACAGTTGATCATGGGGAAGGATGTATATGATATGGTTTTGAGGCCTAAAGGAAAGTACGTAATATCTTCCATATGGATCTACAAGAACAAATGTACAAATCAAGGTTCGTGATTTGCCTCAGAAATAATAGACTATGACATGACATACTCTATTGACCAATATATATCAAGCATAGAACCACCTATACAAAATGAAGAGGGAAGATGATACTCCACTTCAGGGGGAGTTACTACAGAATATATTTGAGTTCGACATGGTACGACATGATGGATAGCTTCCTGATGGATCAAGAATTTACCAAGAGTAAAGTGGATTTCAACCTTCAAGGTTGAATGCAGAAGACTAGGATATGTTGATGACCTAACAAGACGAACTCATGGAAGATGTTGTTATACACCTCAATGGCACCTCTTCGTCCGAGTGACGACATCCCTCATGTTGGCACACAAAAGGACATCTATGGATAGAGGTTTGCCCAAACCACTATAGGTTGGCTTATTATAAAATACATTTCTCCTCCATCCAGCTGGTTACTTTTCCATTTTTCTATGTTAAGTTGTATTCGCGACTCTCTACATGTACAACTCGCAGATCATTCGCGAGTGTTGGTTGCTGCAAGTCGCGAATGGATGTATTCACGGGTTTCTCTCATAGCAACTTGCGCCGGATCATTCACGGGTTGTCCTTCTCCATACCCGCGAATATGTCCCTTGACATTGAAAAATAAAAACACGTGATGATCTGAGATTAGTTAAGCCATTTACCTTAATCCTCTTAACTGTCTCAACCTTCGAAACTGCTTTATTTCCTCCATATAAATACAGGCCATGGGGAGGGTGTTTGATATATAGACTTGGAGAGCAAAGTCATGCTGGTGGATTTTATACAGAAGTATTTGGAGCAGTGGAACTCAAAATCCTTTGGTTGCAGAGGAGTCCTTGTCTCAGGCGTTGGGTTGTAATCTGAACTATTTCCATTATTGTTAATAAAGAGAATCCTTCTTCCATATGTGTTTCATGTATCTTGGTTTGATGAATGTTTATGTTTCTGCATTTTATATATGATTTATCTAACCTACTTATATATATATGAATCATCTTGTATCTGGAAGATTGACTCTTGACAGGTGAAAGAGGAGCAACCTTGAATACTTTGGAGAAGAAGTAGAACAGAAGAGGACTAGCAAGGACTGACCTTCATTAATTGAGTAAGTCTTTCTCATCCTCTTGTTTCCTTTACTGCACTCTAGAGTCAATTGTCTGCAAGTTGATTGAGTATGTTGGTAACCCCAGACCTTCGGTTATAAGGTGTATAATCCTTTACAACAGAACTGGAGACTCCGCTAGGGATGCCTAGACTGTTGTAGGTTGTTTCTGTCACCCCTGACCAGTCTTTGCTTGAAGTCTGTATGTGATCTTACATCCTAGTTCATACTTGCCTCAGTATTTGAAAGTCTTTGGAATTTTTCTTGTACTTTGAGAAAAATTTTATGCCCATTCGCGAGTTGCTCTTCTGAATAGTCGCGAATCCAAGTTTGCATTCGTGGGTTGCTGTACTGGACAGTCGCGGATCTTCCGTGGGTTTCTCTTATATATAGTCGCAAATCTGCCTGGAATTAGGGATTTTTTAAGTTAAAGTTTACTTGTTCCTTTCTTTCTGTAATCCCTGTTGGTGAGCTGATTTTCTTTATGAATGCTGTGTAGCTTGTTTGAGTGCCTTTGTTGATCACACTTTGTGCTTTTTCAACCGCTTCATGAAAGTCACTCTTTGAAGGGAGAGTGGGATTGACCAAATATGACATTGGTTCAATCACATTAGGATCACTCTCTGAAAGAAGAGTGGGATCGACCAAATCTGAGATTGGTTCAACCACTTGATCAACCAAAGGTTGAGTAGGTTGTTGAGAAACTATAGATTGTTCAGGAGAAGGAAATTCTTGAGTCTTGGACCACACTCTTCGCACCTTTGGGATAGCAGGGCACTGATGAGTAAGATGATCTCCCTCGCATAGCATACAAGGAAACTTAAGTTTGCACTTCGAACGACCAGTTTTCTCAACTGTGTCAACATGACTAGCAGTGGCTGACTGTTTTCTCTCAACATGACTTGCAGAGGATGAGAGTTTGCCCCCAGCATGAACACCAAAGGCTGGGTGATTGGGTCTAATCTCACTAAGAGAGGTTGGTTGTTGAGAGACTTGAGAATGTTCAAAAATGGGATGACCATGAGACCAAACTCTTCGTACCTCCACAATAGAAGGGCATTTATAAGTAAGGTGGTCGTCCTCACAAAGCTTACAAGGAAACTTGGGCTTGTGTTTTGAATGAGTAGTCTTTTCAACAGTGTCAACATGACTCGCAGTGGCTGACGAATTGTCTTCAGCATGAACCACAGAGGCTGAGAGACTGCCCCCAACATGACTTGCAGAGGCTGAGAGACTAGATCCAACATGACTTACAGAGGTCGGATGGGCACCACCAACATGAACAAAAGAGGTTGAATGGTTAGGATCAACATGCTTCCCAACAGTTGAGTGTGTGCCCCCAGCATGAACCACAGAGGATGGGTGGATGGATCCAACCTGACTTACAGAGGTTGGATGGGAAGGTTCAACTTGAACAATAGATGTTTAACGGGTGCCCTCAGCATGAATCGCAGAGGCTGAGTGACTAGATCCGACATGACCTGAAAAGGTTCGAAGGATCCCACCAGCATGAACAATAGAGGCTGGATGGTGAAGATCAACTTGACTTGTAGAGGTCGATTGCTTAGATCCACCATGACCTGCAGAGGTTGGATGGGTACCCCCAGCATGGAAAACAGAGGCTGGGTGGTGAGGTTCAACTTGACTTGCAGAGTTTGAATAGGTTCCCCCTTGCTTATGTGCCTTCTTCCTATTCCTCCTTCTTTTACTCATTTTATACTGTCAGTTACTAGTATCAGTACTTTCACCACATGAGGTAGAAGGAGGAGAAGAATCAACCACAGGTGAAGGGGAAGCAATGTTTTGATTCCCCTGATATAAGGAGCTTACTTGAGAAGCATCAGGAGCATTCAGGACAGTTGGGGCGGAAAACAACCACACCGGTATCCCTAGGGTGAATCTAGGTAGATTCAGGGTGGCCATCAAGGGAACACCAACATTCCCCGTGAGAGGAATATTACAAGGAGTTCCCATCATGGGGATCTCTTGGTTGGTGTTCAAAGGGGTGCTAGCCATAGTTTCAAACTAGGAGTCAAATTCCGAGGTTGATAAGCAACCAAAATTACAAAGCACACACCTAAAGGCACACTAAGTACAGACAAACCACACAGCACTCACTAAAAATTCCTAAGGCCAAACAGACAAATAGGTATAAGAAATACTTTCCAGAAGAAAGCTGATAGACAGTTAGTTAGCATCCCTGTAGATGTTCTTAGGCATAAGCGAAGGAATCACCCACCTCCCTCCCACACTTTTTACCAGGGTTACCTTCCAATTCCGTCCAAGGTCAACCAGAAATAACCTTTCGGTGTACCTGTGTATGAACCCTAGATGTCAAAGAGACTAAAGGATACCTTGGCTATACCAACAGTCTGGGGGGATAGTCGTAAGCCAGACTCGTACGCATGGGCAAGGTAGCTGAGCCCGAAACTCTATCTAGGACAGAATCCCCAGATGCATAAAATTCCTGAGTTACGCTTTGACAAGGATTCAGAGGGTTATCTCCTCTGTCTAAGCCTCCACGTAGCCTTGTGCTTAACTCCTGTTTGAGAGGAGCTTCCCAGATACAGTCGATAAAGTCAAGGATTTACCAAGTGATAGGCCAACTACGTCTGAAATTTTAACACTTGTGGGGAGTTTAAACTCTCTATCCCACAAGTCTAGCCTAAGCTAGTTGGTGTATGACCCTCTAAAATAAAATTTACTAGTAATTTTTAAATTATATCGTTTATTTT
The DNA here is from genome assembly GCA_001517045.1 of Pseudotsuga menziesii. Classification (NCBI taxonomy): domain Eukaryota; kingdom Viridiplantae; phylum Streptophyta; class Pinopsida; order Pinales; family Pinaceae; genus Pseudotsuga; species Pseudotsuga menziesii. Next base: position 119,598 of record LPNX011150798.1, read on the forward strand.
AAGGGTTGTTTTTAGTCAGAGGGTAAATAGCATGAAACTTATGTGGTGTTTTGAGTCAAAGTTGAAACAAAATGACTGAGCAAAGAGATATGAAATGCAAAAAGCAAAAACTATTCTCTTTATTTTTCTTTTCAAATAGAAACTTGAAAGCCACAAAAGAACAAATTCTTTTTATATTTCTAATTTTTTCAAAAACAATGAGATGCCATGCAATCTAGACTAAAAACCTAATCTACATGCATATAAAGCAAACATGTGTTTTTGTATTTTTCTTTTATAAATGCAAAAGAAAAATCAGCCTATCAACT
>LPNX011150798.1:154613-170168 GCA_001517045.1 Pseudotsuga menziesii
TTCATATTTGTCTCATATATCTTGGTTTGATAATTGTTTATGCTTCAATATGTCATATTTCATTTATATACCCTGCTAACATATATATATGAATCATTCTATATCTGGAAGATTGTCTCTGAACAAGTGAAAGAGGAGTGAACCTTGAAGACTTTGGAAGTGAAGCAGATCGGACGAGGACTAGTGAGGATCGAACGTCGTTAAACAAGTAAGCTCTTCTAATCCTCCTATTTCTTATTCTGCACTTTAGAAGTCAATTGTATGCAAGTGTTTGAGTATGTTGGTAACCCCCGACCTACGATTATTAGGTGCATAATCCCTTACAACAAACCCTAGTTATAGCATGCAAAGTGGTGTTCATGAAAGCCTAGTTGGTTTCTGATTTGTACATGGCCATGTGTTTTTAGTTCCCTCTCCTAACTTGCAAATTGCTCACTAAACCCTAGTTCCATTTCATACCTTGTCAACCCTAGTTGGAGCATGCAAATTGGTGTTCATGAAATCCTAGTTGGTGCATGCAAGTATTGGTGATCATGTGTTTCTAGTTCCCTCTCCTAACTTGCATGATTGCTCACTAAACCCTAGTTCCATATCATACCTTGTCAACCATAGTTGGAGCATGCAAATTGGTGTTCTTGAAATCCTAGTTGGTGTATGAAAGTATTGGTGATCATGTGTTTCTAGTTCCCTCTCCTAACTTGCAAATTGCTCACTAAACCCTAGTTCCATCTCATACCTTATCAACACTAGTTGGTGCATGCAAATTGGTGTTCATGAAAGCCTAGTTGGTGCATGCAAGTATTGGTGATCATGTAAGCCTAGTTGGTTTTCAATTTGTACATGGAAATGTAATTAAATGTATATTAAACTAAAAACATCAAGAAATGTAAATTTCAACAACTCAAGAGCTTGTTATTTTTCGAACTCTATTTGGTGGTGTCTAAAGACACCATTCGTGGTGCCTCCAATGTGCCGTAGATGGTGTTTGTATCCTAGGCACATGAAAGGCTATACATTAGTATCATCATAAGAAATAAAAGAGAACCCAATGAAAATGTGCAGACATGATTTATAGATAACTCACCCGAGGTTGTACGATCGTGTTTATAGTGTCCAGTATCCTCTGAATAATATTATGTCTATGAATGGTATCTGTCAATCATAGGTTTATGACATTTGGAATAAAGTAAGGCTAAATAATTCAAATTGTGCTTCAGAATTCACTTTAAAGGTTAAATAACGCACCTGACAATGCACTCATACAAGTAGGCCATCCAGATCATCTCTGGTGCCAATGGTGTCCATGAATCTTTCGTGCTCTATATGAGGTAGCAAGTATCGTACATGTGACCTATTTTTGTTACCAAGTGTACGCAACTTGATGTTTACCCCAACTACTAGGTTGGTGAAGTGGTATACAATAGCTCCTGGTCTATAATCCTGATATACATACCCACCCTTCCTTTTCTATTGTGCTGCAAGTGTCAAGTACTCCCCTTTTATAAACATCGAGCCGGTTGGGAATTCAATATTTTCATCATCTGTAACAGGTTTGAGAATGGTTTGTTTCCTCTCTAAGCAACGTGCCAACCAATAGTCAGAACCCCATTCATTATTTTTTGGGGCAACCACTGCATATATCTGACCTGTGAAAGGAAATAGGTCAAGTTAACAATACATTTTGTAAATAAGGTCTTGCATTTCTAATTTCTTATTTAGGTACTACTCATGTACCTGCTTGTATGAGATTTGATATGTGATCATAGTCTGTAGAAATATGTGTCTAGTCATCTTCCAAATGGTCTATTTCATTAACCCCATTGAAATTGGTGCCAAGTGTCACTCGATCCCATGTATCAATGGTATTCGTATCCTCACAATCATCCCATTCACCGATGCTATAGGAACTGCAAAATAAATCCTTCAATCTTGTCCAAATTTGTAGGGTCGAGTTGTATGAGCTTCTAATTGAATGAAACTACTGAGTTCCATGCACTGTGTTCACCCAATGTGTTTGTGATCGGTCCACATTTGTCACCTTCCAGAATATTCTTTGCATTAAGTGTTTCCTTGTTGCTTGTTCTCCCATGACAGATGCACACCATTCGACTATAGATGTAGCGTCTCCAAGGAAAGCACCTGTAAACTTCATCTCTTCCCTTCGAATGGCAGTTTTAATGCATGCACCAGCACCATCGTGCTCTCCTTTTACATGACTAGTTTCAAAGTAGTTCCATACATGTGGCACCTTGCATTTTATGTGCAACAAACACAACCATTCAAATACACATGCATTCTTGAATTGTCCAGCACAACTATCTGACCAAATGAAATTACGATAAAATGGTATATCCATAGCTATCACGTGATCATAGAATAATTTAAAGCAATGTTGCACGTAATGGATGTCATGGGTCCGGTCGTCACTTATGTAGAAGTGACTTTCTTTCAGTATCACACGTTTCTCTTCATTGCTATCTTGCCCATGTCGATACGTGATATGCACCATTATGCTCACCTACTCCGAGTAATAGTATTGACTTTGAATTTCATTTTGTGGTTGTAGGGTGTAATTTTCCGCAAAGTCAACCACTAATAGTATTGTTTTGAGAGGGAAGGTGTCCCGGCATATTCTGAATTTCTCATCTTGCCACCGTGCCATATCGACATGTTGAATGTACTGTTGGATCTTTCCACGAAACTCTGGAATAAAATCACATACTCGCACCGGGTACATGAATATTAATATGTCAATAAACCACATTAAAAAATGTGTACATAAATATTAATATGTCAATATTCAGCAATTTACCTGTGAAGTCACCAATTTAATCTTCCTGCTTTCTTTCCCATCATTTAGCTGATATGTCTCATACTGATAGTTCTGCTTCTCGACAATTGCATTCCCAAATGCAATCAGACCATAATGATAGCCCACCACAATTGTTGCAAGAACTGTCTACACATTGTTTTAAGTAATGTGTCTGCCCATCTTGCCTCGGACACATTATGCTATGGATGAAATCTCTGGATGACATTCTTGGTACTGTACTTGAGCATTCCTGCACATGGTTAGGATGCAAAAAACGACGTATATGTGAAAATGTATGGTAATATAGGTCAAACTCTATGTGGTCTCTACAACAACAAGTGTTCCGGATGGTATTGATTCTAACATACCAAGGCTTGCATTTTTTAAAATATCTTTGCCCGAGCCTTAGCTCTACGTGGGAAACTTTAAACATCTCAAAGAGTTGAGTTTGCGTCATGTCAAGATAATGTTTAACATGAGGTTCAGTGTTTCTAGAACCCCTACAATGTTTTAACACATCCTTCGTGTTAGAAGAAGGCCTAGTGTTATCATGCCAAAACATTTGCACTAGGCCCTTCACTACTTCGACTAACTTCATGTCTTTGTGGGGAAACCTACCGCTAAATGCCCATAATGTTTCCATTTGTCCCTCTACATCAAGGTTGTCTCTTCTTACTGAATATTTTTTAAGTGTATTTGGATGTAAAGGCACAATTTGTGATGTGCATTTAAGTAAACGATGTTGTCTTGTGGATCTACATACAATTGATTCAGCCAATACACGACGAGCCACATTACATTCTTGTGAACGAGTTTTTTTACCAATCGATGTGAATGCAGCAGCAAGATATTTAACAATGTGATTACTTGATTCAATATTCTTCATTGTTGTTATGCCTAAATTTCTTCTAACAGTTGCCATATTTCTAGATTTAAGCAAAGCTAAAAACAAATAGCATTTATCGGCTTCGGATTTGTTATCAAAATATTGTTTCATTATTTGAGAACAATGACAAAGGATGGTGCGTTTAGCCACCTTACCTTCCATGGAAGTCAATCCACTCTCATCCACTTGTATTTGTTTAGGAGTTCTCTTTCGTTTTGATGCAAAATTTGTTGCCGTTTGAAATGCTGGAGTGACATTTACATCCACTACAGGCTCACAACTTTGATTAGGAGATTGAACCACCGACCATGGTTGTTGATGAGTCACATTCGCATCGGGAGTAACATAATTATTGAACTCTTCACAAGATTGTATGTTTACTAATGGATCAATAATATCAACTTCCATAGAACCATCTTCCTTTAATGTTGCATTATATTCCTCAGCCTCTACGTCAGGTATTTGTTGAGGGGGAATGGAAACTATTTGCTCATGTAATGAATGCCGACGATTTCTTGAATCTTTCCTCTCTTTTTATTTTTTTATTTTTTGCTTCTTCCGGTGTAAGCACCTTCCTTGTTGACTTTTGTCCTCTATTACGTACATTCCCCATTGAAATCCACCCAAACCTGTACAAAACTATGGAATTATGTAAGTAATGATAAAAAATTGCTTGTTGAACAGTTCTCTGTGTGCGGGTTCAAACGAATTATGTCTTTTTCTACAGTAAACCTCGCCCACAGGACGGAACCCAACATTTTGTATACAACACATATCGCATATGCGATATAACACACCTCCAATATATCGCATATGTGATATTGATAGAATGCTTTTTAATGAACGGGAAGGTCTTTTACATGTTCTCCAAAACGCATATGCGATTTAGTGCATATGGTATATATCACATATGTGATTTAGTGCTCACTGAATATATGCAATTTACATTTATCTATGCTTATGAAGATGATGATGAACAATGATGGTGATGATGAGGAGGATGATGACTATGATGATGATGATGAGGATGAGGGTGATGATGATGATGATAATGATGATGATGACCATGATGATGATGATGAGGATGAGGGTGATGATGATTATGATGATGAGGATGATGAGGATGATGGTGACAATGAAGATGATGATGAACAATGATGGTGATGATGAGGAGGATGATGACTGTGATGATGATGATGAGGATGAGGGTGATGATGATGATGATGATGACCATGCTTCAGATGATGAGGATGAGGGTGATGATGATGATGAGGATGACGATGAGGATGATGAGGAGGAGGAGGATGAGGATGAGGATGGTGATGATGATCAGGATGAGGGTGACGATGAAGATGATGATGATGGTGATGACCATTATGATGATGATGAGGATGAGGATGATGATGATGATGGTGATGATGATGAGGATGAGGGTGACGATGAATAATAATGGTTATGATGAGGAGGAGGATGACTATGATGATGAGGAGGAGGATGAGGGTGATGTTGATGATGATGATAATGAGGATGAGGGTGATGAGGAGGAGGAGGAGGAGGAGGATAATGATGATGATGATGAGGATGAGGATGGTGATGATGATGACGATGATGACGATGAGGATGATGATGGTGATGATGATGATGATGAACAATGAGGAGGAGGAGGAGGAGGAGGAGGAGGAGGATGACTATGATGATGATGATGACGATGAGGGTGATTATGATGATGATGACAATGATGATGATGAGGAGGAGGAGGAGGAGGATGACTATGATGATGATGATGAGGATGAGGGTGATTATGATGATGATGATGACAATGATGATGATGAGGATGAGGATGAGGGTGGTGATGATGATGATGATGATGATGAGGTTGACGATGATGATGATGAGGATGAGGATGAGGATGATGATGGTGATGATGATGATGAGGAGGAGGAAGAGGATGGTGATGATGATGATGATGACGATGGTGACGATGAGGATGATGATGGTGGTGATGATGATGACGATGACGATGGACAATGATGATGGTGATGATGGAGGATGATGGTGATGATGATGATGATGATGAACAATGATGGTGATGACGAGGAGGACGAGGATGATGACTATGATGATGATGAGGATGATGATGATGATGATGATGATGAGGATGAGGGTGATGATGATGATGATGAGGATGAGAGTGATGATGATGAACATTGATAGTGATGATGAGGAGGATGATTACTATGATGATGATGATGATGATGATGATGAGGGTGATGATGATGATGACCATGATGAAGCTGGTGAGGATGAGGGTGATGAGGAGGAGGAGGAGGAGGAGGAGGAGGAGGAGGATGATGATGATGATGATGAGGATGAGGGTGATGATGATGATGATGATGATGATGACCATGATGATGATGATGAGGGTGAGGGTGATGATGATGATGATGAGGATGAGAGTGATGATGAAGATGATGATGAACAATGATGGTGATGATGAGGAGGATGATGACTATGATGATGATGATGAGGATGAGGGTGATGATGATGATGATGATGATGATGATGATGATGACCATGATGATGATGATGAGGATGAGGGTGATGATGAGGAGGTGGAGGATGAGAGTGATGATGATGAACAATGATGGTGATGATGATGAGGATGAAGGTGATGATGATCATGATGAATTTGATGAGGATGAGGGTGATGATGATGAGGAGGAGGAGGAGGAGGAGGACGATGATGAGGATGAGGGTGATGATGATGATGATGATGATGACCATGATGATGATGATGAGCATGAGGGTGATGATGATGAGGAGGAGGATGAGGGTGATGAGGATGATGAGGATGAGGGTGACGATGAAGATGATGATGAACAATGATGGTGATGAGGAGGATGATGATGACTATGATGATGATGATGAGGATGAGGGTGATGATAATGATGAGGATGAGGATGATGATTAAAAGAACAATATAACTATAACAATGTTGATTAAAGTCACCTATATCCTATCGACGAATCATCACTAGCAGTTTGCAGTGAGAGCGTACATTGATCCATCAGTACTCATTCTGGATTTTTTACATCCAAAAGAGCTACCAAAGAAGCATTCTCGTGACTTTATAATGTCCTTTGAGCACTGACATAAATCAATCTTCAATCTCTCTATTAATGTTGCAAATTTTCCCTTGAAGCTGAATAGATCGAAGGATGGGAGGAATTATTGTTTTCTTGGATGCACAACCCATGGCTTCATTCACCGCCCTATTTTCTTGTATGTACGGCCCATGGCTTCATTCATCTCCCTATTTTCTTAGATGCACAGCCCATGGCTTCATTCACCACCCTATTTTCTTGGATGTACAGCGCATGGCTTCGTTCATCGTTAAAAAGAGGAATTATTTGTGTCCATCATAGTGTTGTCTAAATGGTATTATAATGGTATAAGGATGCCATTACTCTTTTTTACTCTCGTACCAAATTAGTTAAGAAAAAATGCATATGTGTTATAGCTTTATCACATCGCATATGCAATATGAATAAGCTATAATGCATATCCGTTATAACGCATATGTGTTATAGCTTATTCATATCGCATATGTGATATGAATAAGCTATAACGCATATGCATTATTTTAAAATTAAAATAATCGGCGGGAAAAAGGTTTGGCATTAGGTTCAGAAATAGCTTCGAACTATCGAACCTATTGGCTAGGACAAATAAACCAGGGCTATTGCTTGTCTTTTAGAACTCTATCAATATGCTCAGTTTAGATGGCACGTTTTGCTATGACATACACAATATTTTTTTATGAAAATCTAGGATATTGTAAACTATGATCTTACGATTCTGAATATGTAATTTTTTCCTTCAAAACTATGTTTTATTTATTTATAATTATTTTTCTAAATGACACACATTAATTTAAAAAATACATACATCGATTGTTTGTTATATAACTTTTGATTTTCATCACCATTCCCCAATAAAACTATATGGTGCACTAGACAAGATCAAACTCTATGGTCTTATATTTAGAAATCAAGGATTTCATTAATTTTTGCCCCTAAAGTGTTGTACCCGCACATAAGGTTTTAATTTCAAGCTTTTGTGACTTCAATAATTAATAATAATAATAAAATTCATGAAAAACTATGAATAAATAGTGTTTCACTAGGCCCATATGTCCTTTATATGTCTACAGGATTTTATCCCAAATTGACATCATTTACCTCATATATTGCTGCACCCGCACAAACATATATGTTAAGATGTGCTGAAAATTTGAAAACCCAATTTCACGGAAAATAATTTTATAATCATTTACACAAATTTTATCTGCATAAATGCTATATATTATGAAATCTGATTCAATTTCCTATATTTTCTCTTTTTACTTCATCTTCAAATAAGTTAGGTAAGTACCCCTAATTTTCACCTAAAGTCGGAGTTTTCTGTTTATTCTAGTATTATGTGGCATCTAAAGTGTCTTTAAAGGAGTCCATGATTGTGCATCAGCCCTAGTGCATTCATCATGACAATGAGAAAGACATATATAAAATAAATAATTATTTTATTTTATACTCCCTTTAATCTGCATTCTAATGGTCACATGAGTGAGTTCAACACGAATTTGTTATATACTTACAATTCATCCCTTAGAATACAAATGACTCATAGTATGAGAGGAAAAGTCTTCCCCAATATTTACCTTATTGCTTTTTGTTATTTGTAACCACCCAATCATTATTGTATCCAACTTGTACCTTCTTATTTGTGTTCCGCCCATAAAGGCCCAAGTGTTGTAACTTGGGATCTGATACCATTTGTAACAAACCTGAAGTTCCTCAATGTAAATTCTAAGAAAATGGGGGTAAATTTTTCGCTTTTACTATAACCAAAAAATCAACCATGTTAATCTCTTGAGAGTGTGAAATCACATAATTGTAAAAACTAATGCATACATTAAAAGACTAACATCATAAGTTCTCATTATTTTATCTTAACTCTTTGGTCGTACTTCATCTTTCTCACATTGTAAACATTACTAACACTTTACCCTAATCCGATGCCATGGTAATAAGATCTTACAAATTATTAATTACTTACTTATAAATCCAGTATTGAAATCAAAATGTTAAACAAAGGTATGGAATCATTTAACTATCCAACTAGCTTTCCTCCATCAAATATATACCTTTAATTGTATGCTTCCAAATGTTTTTCATAGACCATTGTACCAATAAAGATAATGCACCATAAGCATTTATTGTGCATCATCCATATATTAAATACCATCGTGGAAATGATTATATACAAACATAAAACATAGACTAAAAAGAGAGACATCATATACGTTGGTCACCCTTTCCATGAGGCTACATCCACCAAATCTTGTTAGTCTTTATATTATTTCATCAAGAGAATATTTACAATTTCATGGCACATCCACTGCCAATCTCTTCTACAGAGAATACTCACCAATTACCATTTTACTTCTTTGTAAGGTCTTACTTCTAGTATATTCTTAATATAAAAAAACTATCCAAAGGTATTGTATATTAATCCAGTGCTGATATATTTTCAATATACAAAAACTATTCAAAGGCATGGATAATTGAAATCCAATGCTGATATATATATTTTAATATACACAAAAACTATTCAAGAGCATGCATATTCTTAAATCAATGCAAGTATATTCTTAATACACAAAAATCTATTCACAAATTATTCACGGGCATGAATAATCGTAATCCAATGCTGATATATATATTTTAATATACACAAAAACTATTTTAGAGAATGGAATAATGGAATAATCCATATACGGGAATGGTAGAATCCGTATCAAATCCCTATCGTTAAGGTTTGGATATAATGGAATAAGATCTTCGTCTCCAACCAAGCGATCGAAATGTCAGTTAGCCCGTCGATCTAACTATAAGTGAGGGATGAATTTTTCTTACAAGGAAATGGATCAAAACTCACGTAAACTATTTTTGTTCATAATTTCAAAAGCAATGTAGCAACTAAGTTCAGAAACACAGTACCCAGAACAGTTCGGCGCACTGAATAAATGATACACTTCCCTCAAATCAGCCAGAAAACTAAACAATTTTCCTTCATCGCAATTCTCAACGGAAAAGAATACTAGCAACGACACCAAAAAATATGCATGTCAAAACACAGGACACATCTCCACAGTCGTTTGTGTTCCTACCATTTTCACAAAAAAAGGCCCTTCAAAACTAACAATGAATCACCCCTGCATCCAATGGATTCCACGAGCTTTTAAATACTTCCCAGCATCTGTTTGCCACCAAAATAGGCTCTTGGTGAGTGATTTGTGCGTAAAGAGTTACCTTCACCCCTCTCGGCAACCACCCAACAAACCGAAAGGAAAAGAGTAATTAATAGAGCCGGTTTATCCCACTTGGCAACCGCTTCACCATCACGAAAAATCATGGGAAACTTGTGAAAAGATCTTCGTGGATATTTCCAATCCAAAATGAATCCCTTTAAAACCGCTATTGGAAATTCTTTCTATATATAAATATTTCACTTGTTAATTATATGAAAATTTTCCATGTAAAAATAACGCAAAGTCATGTTTGCATAATTAACCGATATATATATATCTTTTAATTGAAGTCGTCATGACCATCTCTTAAGGATAATAAAATATTTATTAGAAGTTTTGGGTACAAATATTTGGCACAAGATACCAATATAATAATTTGGAATGATCATTAAGTAAAAAAATAATAATAATAATTAGCTTTGCGCTAATAGATAGTTCATTGGTTCTTAAGAATATTGTGGTTAAAATTTAGATTCCTCAATGAAGTAGAACATTTAGACGTTCTAGGTTATTTAATAAGAATGAGTTTCCTTCGAGTAATGTGAAGCACCTAGATGTCATTAGTCATTAGAAACTAGACTCCCATGGCTTCCTTGCCATCAACCTCTACCCCTAGTGGATTCGTCCTCAATCATTGTTTTTAGTCACGCACGCTTTCAGTCTCCTAGCAATATTAGTTTCATATATAATTTGATGATGCTAAGATAGTACTTACAGTGCCTGTTTACTTACACTTCATGTTTTCCAGTCATGCTATGAGGGGATGTTACATATTTTCCTAATTAGAAGTAACACTGCCCTCGGTGTTACCTATTCATCCAAGGTTTTGTGTTCATTTCCCTTTTGCTTGCTTCTGCATCTCAAGCGATATTTTTCATCTTTTTTTTTATCATCTTCAATCTTTTGTGATTCCTGCAATCTTTTATCCTTCATAACCTATACTCTATAAGGAATCACAACGGTATTGTCATATTCATACATACTTCTAATGTCAACAAAATATTGCATAAGTAAAAGCATGTTTTACTCGTCCTTTTTTTAGAGTGTCACTCTTATGGAAATTCTTCATGTGTACTTTAATCCTTTAGACTAACAGTATTCCATCATGTTTTTTTAGGCCACCAACCCGAAATATAGAACATACCACCGTATGTCTACTATGATCAACATCAACCCTTTATGCATAAATCAATAATCCAACACTATTTAAATTTAGGATTTATATTGGTTCAAGTATTCCTATTTACTTTATTTATCGATAGATAAACACACTACCTCATAGGAAGGAAAACGCATATACTTTTTACAAGTATTATTAAATACCTTCTGGTTCCTCTTGGATTCCCTCCATCCAAACAAACATCATTCCAACATTACTCCAAGTACTAATCCAAGCTACCCAACACGAGGACGATACCCCTTCTCGGGCATATCTCCTACCTGTGCTATTCATGGTGCTTCACCGGGCTCAAGCGCTTCCTTTCCCAAACACCATGATATCTGGAGGTTCTTCACAGAGCCCCTACTCTCGTGATAGTCTCTTATGACGTAAATTCATGCAGAAGGAAGTCTAACTAGATGTCTTACACCTGGGCGTTCCCATAGATGCATACTGGTGCTTAGTTGGACGAGGGGAAACATGTACCTCCTGTGCATTCTTCTTTTTAGTTTCACATTTGCAAATGTCTCTCGTATCATCTGGTTGTTTGTGGTCATGGAACTTTGGTTCCCATTATGGCTCTCTATATTATTTCCATAACCAAGTCCCTAATGCCTGCACTTCGCCATGAAAAGTTAGTCATAATATTAAATTGTATAACAATTAAATTTCATGTAACGATTCCCACCGATGAACGATTTCAATCGACTTTCTATGTTATCCTTATTCATTAGACATAGGCAATTGATTTCTTGCCTAATTATAATTCATAAGTGCAATAAAATTATTTGAATCACCCCATTCTTTGCATAACAAGTGATATAATATTATTATTGATACATGTGCACTTTTAACATGATTGATATTCATTTTATTTGATTTGTATTTGTACAATCGTAAAGGTACATGCCTCTATCATCCTTACCCAACTTTCCAAATGGGATTCCTTTGTTAAAACTCAACTCACAATAACGAGTAGTTTCAAAGATATCATTTTTCATAACATCATGGGAAATACGAATAGTATCCAAAAATATTTTTTAATGCAATATTTCATAACATAGTCATAAGGTGAACATTTTAGTCCTAGAATACATCCTCTTAGCTTCTCATATAATCGTATACCCATACCAAGTCAACTAAGACTAAAATCGCCACTTACCCATAAGTGGTTTTATCTCTAATAATCAATTCCAATGTGCTATATTTAGTCACTTACTTTTACGACACCATTAATCTGTTACCAACAACATACACAAAAATGGGTCAGTATTTCTTCATACTGAAATATTAAGTAGTCGCACACCTATTGTCTAGACTAACAAGATCTTTTACTATGTGTTCAATCAACACTTTTACAATCATGTGTGAAAATGGAAGTGTTATAACTTAGCATTTGAAATTTTTAAAGAGGCACTCCATAAAACATTAAGGACACTTTGAAACTATAACCACAATTCCTATTAATCAATGTTTAGTGTTCCCAACAAATGCTTTTTCCTAGAAATACATTTTTCTAAAGACATGCAATTTTCCTTTGATCTGACACCTCCAATTTGTCACGGGTTATCATTCAAATACTTGAGACACAAGGGATAGGTCATGTGACTAAATAAGAACGGTTGTCCTCTTTTTTTTAATATTTTTACAAAGTTTGTTGTGGCTATAATGTCTAGATATTTCTTCTTAGGGTTTTGCCTTGTATTAGTTTAATTGGAATCTAAGTTATTCCTTTCAAATTCCCAAAAGATAAACACTCTATTTAGTGGTACAAAACACTATATTGTAGCAAATCTATGTACTATGCATTTAACAATATTCTAAGGTCCTTTTTTATAATGCTTAACCAAATTTCTCTTTATCAAAATCATGTTTATACTCAAAACCTGAAAATGGTACTTATCTTGTTTTAGATTACCAACTGGTCACTCTAGTATGAGCATAATCCCTCGTTCATCCATAGATTTCTTGAAGTAACTTTGCACCCCTCATTTACTTCCTATAACACAAAAGCTGCAAGATTAGTTCACCTTCGCCATTGCATCTCCTACTAAATGAATTTAAAAATTTATCGTGCATTCACCATGAAAAGGAGAAATACATATATAAAATAAATAATTATTTTATTTTCTACTCGCTTTAACCTGCATTCTAATGGTCACATTAGTGAGCTCAACACAGATTAGTTATATACTTACATTTCATCCCTTAGAATACAAACAACTCATAGTATGAGAGGGAAAGTCTCCATCGATATTTACCTTATTTCTTTCTGTTAACTATAACCACCCAATCATTATTTCATCCAACTTGTACCTTTTGATTTGTGTTGCGCCCATAAAGGCCCAAGTGTTGCAACTTGAGCTCTGGTACCATTTGTAACAAACCCGAAGTTCCTCAATGTAAATTCTGAGAAAATGGGGGTAAATTTTTCGCTTTTACTATATCCAACAAGTTAACCATGTTAGTCTCTTGAGAGTGTGAAATCACATAACTGTAAAAACTAATGCATACATTAAAATACTAACATCACAAGTTCTCATTATTTTATCTTAACTATTTGGCTGTACTTCATATTTCTCACATTGTAAACATTACTAACACTTTACCCTAATCTGATGCTATGGTAATAAGATCTTACAAATTATTAATTACTTACTTATAAATCCAGATATTGAAATCAAAATGTTAAACAAAGGTATGGAATCATTTAACTATCCAACTAACTTTCCTCCATAAAATATATACCTTTAACTGTATGCTTGCGAGTGTTTTTCATACACCATTGTACTCATAAACATAATGTATCATAAGCATTTATTGTGCATCATCCATACATTAAATACCATCATGGAAATGAGTATATACAAACATAAAACATAGAACAAAAATAGAGACATCGTATACATGGTTCACCCAATCCACGAGGCTACGTCTACCAAAGCTTGTTAGTCTTTATATTATTTCATCAAGAGAAGATTTACAATTTCTTGGCACATCCACTACCAATCTCTTCTACCGAGAATACTCGCCAATTACTATTTTCCTTCTTTCTAAGTTTTTCCTTCTGATATATTCTCATTAGAGGAAATTTCAACTCAAAATGGGCCTTTTAACTTTTATTCAAATTCCATGTCATCATGTGTTAGCCAATGAAATTGCTTTAAATTTGAAATACCGTATAGCTTTTAAACATTTTTTTAATATAAATTTGGGGATAGGTATCATAAAAAAAACTACTTTTTTTGTTTGTATTTTTGACATATCTCTCCGTGTTTTTACTCAAATTTCGATCGAGAGAGCTCATTGGATGCGGAATTAAATTCTGCATCCAACGAGTACCCACTCGACATACTTTTGACGGACCCTGCTACCCCAAAAACAAGAAATACCTGAAAAAATGAAATGATGATGTCATCATTTCATTTTTTTCAGGTATTTCTTTTTTTGGGGGTAGCAGGGTCCGTCAAAAGTATGCCGAGTGGGTACTCGTTGGATGTGAAATTTAATTCCGCATCCAACAAGCTCTCCCGATCAAAATTTAATTAAAAAAACGGGGAGATATGTCAAAAATACAAACAAAAAAGTAGTTTTTTTCTTTTCTTCCTCCAAAATTAATAATTATTATTTTATTATTTTAACTATTATTTTATTAGTTCATTTTAAGAGGCCCCGTCGATTTGACTTTAAGTGAGTGATGGATTTTTATTAAAAGGAAAGGGATCAAAACTCACAAAAAAAATATTTATGTTCATAATTTCAAAAGAAATGCAACAACCATGTTCAGAAACACAGTACCTGGAACAGTTCGACGCACTAAATAAATGATATGCTTCCCTCAAATCGACCAGACAACTGAACAATTTGCCTTCACCAAAATTTTCAATGGAAAATAATACTAACAACAACACCAACAAATATGCATGTCAAAACACAAGACACATCTCCACAGTCGTTCGTATTCCTACCATTTTCGCATAAAACAACTCTTCAAAACTAACAATGAGTCACCCCCCCCTATCCAATGGAATCCATGAGCTTTTAAATACTTCCCGTCGGCTATCCTCCACCAAAATCAGATCTTAACGAGTGATTTGTGCATAAAGAGTTACCTTCACCCCTCTCGAAAACCGCCCAGCAAACCAAAAGGGCAAGAATAATCAATAGAGTCAGTTTATCCCACTCAGCAACCTCTTCGCCATCATGAAAGATCATGGGAAACTTGCGACAAGATCTTCGTCGATATTTCCAATCCAAAACAAATGGAGTAAGCTAGCTGTGGAGCAATCCTCCCTCATTGGACGGAGGAGGAGCAAAGTTAGCAT
>LPNX011150798.1:175618-189646 GCA_001517045.1 Pseudotsuga menziesii
AATATAATAATTTGGAATGGTCATTAAGTCAAAAAATAATAATAATAATAATTAGCTTCAAAGCGCTAATAAATAGTTAATTGATTCTTAAGAATAATGTGGTTAAAAGTTAGAGTCCTTAGCTAAGTACAACATTTAGGCGTTCTAGGTTATTTAATAAGAATGAGTTTCCTTCAAGTAATGTGAAACACCTAGATGTCATTAGTCGTTAGAAACTAGATTCCCATGGCTTCCTTGCCATCAACCTCTCCCCATAGTGGATGCGTCCCCAACTATCGTTTTTAGTGACACACACTTTTAGTCTCCTAGCAATATTAGTTTCATATATAATTTGATGATGCTAGGATAGTACTTACAGTTCATGTTCACTTACACTTCATGTTTTCTAGTCGCGCTCTGAGTGGATGTTATAGAAAGACAAGGAGGAGAGATAGATAGATGCAGAATACTTCTTCTTATTGGGATTGATCATCTTGTGATACAGTCTTTGTGACATAACTATTCCAAGGAAGTTTGCACGATTTTCTCTTTTATGGTTTCCCTAGTAAAAATATTTATATCTTGTTATACTTGTTATTCTTTTAGATAAAGATCCTAATCAAGCTAATTAGATTAGAAAAACTAACACCTGTTGGCAAGATGTTCTTAGCATATATCATCATAACAAGTGTTTGTACTCATGGTAGTGTGGAATGTCCCCATTGATGTATCACTTATAGGTCATGCCTCATTGATGATGACTCATTTCTTTGAGATTTTGACGTGGATTAGTAGCATCCTAGGCCTATTTACATTTTTTATAGGTTACCTTGTGCTTAGTATATGACATCTCATGATTGGTTTCTAACTAATTAGTTTCCAGAATGTTCGATGTCAACACCTTTATTTACATTTTGGGAGTGATGATGTACCTTGGATTCCATTTTCCTCATTGGTGTAATTCTATGCCTCTAATAGCAGAGTTCCTTATTTTTTATTACTCAGAGGATCTCTTTCTCGCGCTACATTCGGTGCATGCAAGGGGCGTATTCTTGTGCTATTTACATTTGTTGCATGAAAGGGTGTACTCCATGTTTTTTTCGACAATTTTTTTTATTCTTTTCTAGGTCAAATCACTTCTTAATACTTCCTTGTGTTGGTTGACGGAGGATTCCTTAATTCCTCCCTTCCAATTGATCTCTTCCCATCGACTTCAACACATCTTTCTATGGGAATGGGATTTAGAGACTAGATAGTACGTTGGGTATTGTAGACATTATTGGCAAGTTCCCTCATTGTTGGTAGTGGCAATACATCATTATATCCTACTTGATAGATTCTACACACGCTCACCTCCAAGACATTTATTCACACTTGTTAGAATGTAGTACATACCTTTGATCCCATTACATCTGAGCATGGTTATTCCCACGTTAGGGAAGAGAATTTTTGGACACCTTCACCTTTGTTACAATTACCTTCTTAATCCATTGTTTGGGAAGCTCCACCTTGATACCACTTGGTTTCCCTTCCTTAGAATTATAATGTATTTCAACCATTAGCTCCCCTTTTGATATCGTACATTAGGGGACACCTATTTTAACACAAATTGACACTTCAACATCTGTGATGATGACCTCATAAACCAACACGCAATATTCAAGAATGATTATCCAAATTTACTTAATATCATGGAAGAAACCCTAAAAATTATCCTAAACAAGGGCCATAACCCTTAAAAGACAATCCCATTTTTTCCTAGCTGACATAATTAAGTTACGAGATAAATTGAGGCCGCATGAACCTTTCCCTTTTGTAAAGTGAGTGGCCATTCTCCTTTCCCTTCACTAGGGAACATGGGTCAAGAAAAGAGAAAAAAATGAAAATTAGTGAAATAAAGAAATTTTATGGTTGTTGGCCTTTGAAACGCCCAAAACTACTTGGTAACCATTCTAACTATATCCCATTAAAAAGTGATGTGGTGAACTTACCAAGTACAGGGAACAAACCCTATTCTCTTCTCTTATTAACCTACATGCCTAGTCTCCCCTTAGTGACCCCTGTCCCTAAGTTGTCCTTCAACAATATTGTTGTTGAAGTGATCTTCCCTATATGACTTCTTCATTATATACCCTTCCAAGATAAAGCATTTAGGAGTTCAGTAATTTTTTTTATTAAATTACTGATTTATAATAATCAATAACATTTTTAAGTAAATGATATTTCTAACCATTCTAATTTTTTTATTTTTCTATGTAATATGTAAAAAGAAAAGAAATTTTGTTCTTTAACCTACATACTAGGAATGACATAACTAAAATATTCAAAATCAATATTTTTATATGGTCGGAAATCTATTTATTTGGAAGAAATAATATGATAAAACGTTCAAAATCAATAATTTTATATGGTTGGAAATCTATTTATTTCAAAGGATTAATATAATGAGCAAAAATGAAAGTGAAAAAGTAAAATTTTATTTTAATTTTTAAATTTTAATTAATATAAATTTACCGGAACAAACAACTAGTCAAGAAGACATCTTCGCCTCTTGATCTTGAAAACTGGAAACATCTTTGCGTCTTTATCTTGAAAACTGAAAATATCTTCGCGTCTTGATCTTGAAAACTGGAAATAACGGCAGTACATGACAAAGCTGGTCATAGCGTCTGAAAATTATTATAGCTGCATCATTAGTAAATTAACAAACAATAAAGCTTAGTCTAGTCCAATTAATGGCCAAATCATAAATAGCATGATAAACATTACCCATACGACCAGAAGAAGAACTCGCTCAAATATTGTCGCCGGTTGTACACGGAGGTGCCATAGGGCGAATCGGCGTAACAGTTAGGCAAGCTACAAATGGATTGTCTCTCCATAAATAGGTGGCCAGTACTTTGCAAGCTACAAATGGACTGTCTCTCCAAAAATAGCGAGACATATCAGAAATAGACTGTCGCCCCCTAATTAGGATGATGGTGATCTGGACTTTGCAAATCGATTGGTGATCAGGACTCTGCCAAAATAGTCATTGTTAGAGATGCCGGCCCTGTACTAATGTCTCCAGGGTTAAAGCTGGACTGGCTTTTTCTCCTTTTTCACATTCATAATTTAATTAGATCTCAGCAGCATAGCGAGTCGGGTAGGAATTTGACGGGCAAATTGCTGTCATGACGCAAATTTTTGTCGTCATGTGAGCAAAATTGATTATAGAGTTGTCAAAACCATTAACTTTATATTGTTTCAATTTCAAATTCTTATATTAAACATATAAAATACTAAATAATTATAATAATTTTGTTCAGGTTAAAAATGATCAAAACTGATTATAGAGTTATCAAAACTATCAAATTTAATGGATTGTTTAGATTTCAAATTCCTACACTAAAAATAACGGTAATGATTTTGCTTAAAAATTGTCAAAACTGATTATAGAGTTGTCAAAACCATCAAACTTAAAGGATTGTTTGGTTTCAAATTCATACACTAAAGACATAAAAAACTAAATAACTATAGTGATTCTGCTTAAAAGTGTCAAAATTGATTAAAATTTGTCAAAACTGATTATAGATTTGTCAAAACCATCAAACTTAATGGATTGTTTCCATTTCAAATTCCAACACTAAAAGAATAAAAAAATAAATAACTATAATGATTCTACTTAAAAATTGTCAAAACTAACTATAGAGTTGTCAAAACCATCAAACTTCATGGATTGTTTCCATTTCAAATTCCTACACTAAAGGCATAAAAAACTAAATAACTATAATGATTCTGCCTAAAAATTGTCAAAATTGATTATAGAGTTGTCTAAACCATCAAACTTAATGGATTGTTTCGATTTCAGATTCCTACACTAAAGACATAAAAAACTAAATAACTATAATGATTTTGCTTAAAAATTGTCAAAATTGATTATAGAGTTGTCGAAACCTCAAACTTACTAGATTGTTTCGATTTCAAATTCCTATACTAAATACATAAAAAAAATAAATAACTATAATGATTATGCTTAAAAATCGTCAAAACTGATTATAGAGTTGTCAAAACCATCAAACTTAATGGATTGTTTAGATTTCAAATTTCGACACTAAAGACATAAAAACCTATGGTTTAAAATTGTCAAAACTAATTATAGAGTTGTCAAAATCATCAAAATTGATGGATTGTTTGGATTTCAAATTCCTACACCAAAGACATAAAAAAGTAAATAACTATAATGAATCTGCTTAAAAATTGTCAAAACGGATTATAAAGTTGTCAAAACCATCAAACTGAACGGATTGTTTGATTTCAAATTCCTACACTAAAGACAAAAAACAAAATAACTATAGTGATTCTGCTTAAAAATTGTCAAAACTTATTATAGAGTTGTCAAAACCATCAAACTTAAGGGATTGTTTGATTTCAGATACCTACACCAAAGACATAAAAAACTAAATAACTATAATGATTCTGCTTAAAAATTGTCAAAGCTGATTATAGAGTTTTCCAAACTATCAAACTTAATGGATTGTTTATATTTCAAATTCCTACACTAAAAACATAAAAAAACTAAATAACTATATTAATTCTGCTTAAAAATTGTCAAAACTAATTATAGAGTTGTACAAACCATCAAACTTAAAAGATTGTTTTGATTTCAAATTCCTACACCAAAGACATAAGAAACTAAATAACTATAATGATTCTGCTTAAAACTTGACAAATTGATTATAGAGTTGTCAAAACCATCAAACTTAACTGATTATTTCTCTTTCAAATTCCTACACTGAAAACATAAATAACTAAATAACTAAAATAAATATGCTTAAAATTTGTTAAAACTCATTATAAAATTGTCAAAACCATCACACTTAATAAATTGTTTTTATTTCAAATTCTCTAAACTAACTAAAAAACAGCAAACATGCTAGAATTAAACCACAAATATTTTTTTAGCTAAATAAAACCCTTTAGAAAATTTATTTTCCTTCCATCTTCATCCTCCTACCATTTTTTCTAATAAAACATGGGACATGTTAGAATTAAACCACGTATATGGGACATGTTAGAATTAAACCACGTATATCTTTTCTAGCTAAACAAAACCCTATCTTCATCTGCCAATTTTTCTAATACTGAGAAAAATCCTACAATTCTGATGGGTTATTTTTCTAGTAGTGAGAAAAATCCTACAATTCTAACGGGTTATTCAAAATCTTATTAACTTGCCAGATTCTTAAAATTGTCAAGGACAAAGAGATGAACATTCAAAAATATTGTTTATATATTTAATATCACATGCTTAAAATTGTGGAATAAAGAGATGAACATTAAAAATTATTGTTTATATATTTAATATAAAAATATTTTGCTTTATACAAAATATAGGTAATTGAGATAAAAGATTATATTGTTAAGTAAATTTAAGATAAATTTACATCCATAAATATATTATTGATAAATAAACATATTATATAACAGAAAAATGTTAAATTTAATATAAATATAACTTAAAATGACTTATTTATATAATGTTTCTAAACCATAATTTTTTTATTTATTATTTTATTGAACAATCTATGAACAATCTAAAGATAAAATATGTTGCTACCCTCAAGATGGTATTGCAAAATATCATATAGATAACTCACAAATATAGGCCGAACTATAATGTTTTATTAGCTTTTATTATGATGTTAAATAGGACAAGCATGCAAGGTACGATTAAATATTATGAAAGGCATAGAAAAATAATACAACAAACATCCTTGGTTACAGTTTGCTTACAAAAAAACTTTAAATGCAAGTAAAATTGATTGGAAAAAATTAAATGAAATTAACAAGTTAAGTATACACGTGACACCTAATGTGTTGACCGTAGAATAGAGGACACATATCCGTTAGATGCAGAGTCTCTGCACCTGATCGCATGTGCCCTTTATCTTCTTTTTTTGTATTAGAGATTATGTGAAGGCATCAAGGGATGGAATTCACTAATGGCAATTTGCTAGTCTCCCAGAGAGAAAGATGGATACGGACACTGAGAATTTTGGGCTAAGTTTTTTCAGAATTGAGAGAACCAATTACTCAAATTTTTTATCAATCCTGCATTGCTTGCATTGCATGACAAAAGATTTGAATTTTGAGAAAAATTGCTTTATAGTTTCGAAATTGTTGGGTTGCAGTTCTATCAGCTCATTCTCCAGAATATGATCCCTGAGCTCATTCTGCTTTCCAAACAAGAATTCGAGCTTATCCCATACTTATTTTGCAGTTCTCGGTCCATCAAGATGGAAGATCAGCTCCTTGGATATGTGGATGCACATGAAGCCAAATGCTTCATCCAGCTTGTTCAGATGCTTCGACTTTTCAAGAGGATGTAGGGGTTCGACCTCTTTTCCCATGGTGAACCTATACAAACCCTTATTGTGCAAGACAATATGCATATTAGCCCTCCAATCAAGATAGTTGAAGGGTGTGAGGATTCTGGGTCTCAAAGCTGCTAAATTCTCCATCTTATAGCTTCAAGACCAGATAATTCTTCAGAAAATATTTGAATGTACGTGAAAAAACACTGCAAAACACTTCAATTCATAATCAAACCAATTCAAACACACTCCACTTTGACATCTTCACTTTCTCTAGGTGCATCACACCTCGCTAGAATTCTCTCGACAGAATCCAAAGGGAGCAAGGTAAGAATACCAAGAATTATGTGGAACAGAATTACTTTTGGTGCATCTATGGAAGTTTATAAGGTTTGAAGTTGGCTTGAACACCCACTCTAACACCATGTTCAATTTAATGAAGCATAAGATATTCATTCCTACATGAATTAACTTTGGATAGAAGGCTGTGGAAGAGAGGAAGAATTTAGTAAACAATTTTCAATAATTCATGGAAAATTTGCACACAAATGGAGACCAAATTAGAATATTAACATTACATCCATTAATCAGTAAATTGTGTAATACAATGGTGTTACAAAAAGGATAATTTTAGTTCCTTAGGTAGGATTTGAATCTACCAACCTTAAATGTCTCTGGAGCTAACTCGGTGTGGGAAAATCACCACTATAGCTCACTAATGCAACTCTGGATAACTGAATATGTTTGCAAATAGTTAAATGACTAAATTCGATGAGAAAAGACACCCAAGCTCCCTTTAATCATGCAAACTAGTTCTAGAATGACTGAAAATGAACTAGCTGATGGGAATCATAGCATAACTAGACATAACTAAACACCGGTTATGGTCAACTACTGGTGATAGTTAGAGTGGGTTCCTAAACTATAGGGATTAGTCTCTAGAGCTCCTAAAATCATGCATACAGGTGCATTGAGTGTTATGTGGGCCCCAAATGAGTCCCTTGTGGCACAAGCGAAGTGGCAATGACCTCCTAAGCTAGGAAAGGGCAAATAGACTGTGGTGGTCAAGGGAGGACTAATTAATTAATCCTAACATATCCTTCATTTCCAACTTGGACGATAGATTTGATTTCACCTCCTTGATGACCTTTATGTTGTTTCCAACTAAAAACATGTCATCGACATAAAACACTACATAAAAAAAATATTTTCCAACCCACTTGCAATAAACACAATAATTAGCTTTGCTTTTTACAAATTCTAGTCCTAATATGTATGCGTTGAACTTCTGGTACCACATCATTGAAGACTACTTTAGACCATAAATGAATGACTTCATCTTGTAAACTAACTCCTTTTTACCGTTTATAGTAAACCCTTCAAGTTGCTTCATGTAAATTTGTTCTTCTAGGTGCCCATGTAGGAACTTTATTTTTACATCCATTTTTTCTACCTCTAGATCCAATGTTTCTACAAGAGACAATAAAGATTTAATGGAATTCAATTTTGCAATAGGGGAAAACATCTCACCAAAATCAATTCCTTGTACCTAAGAATAACATTTTGCTACTAGTCAAGCCTTGTATTTCTTGATTTTTCCTATTGCATTCAATTTCTTTACATCCATTTTCTACCAATAGGTTTCCTTACACTAGGAAATTTCACCGAATTCTAAGTTTTATTTTTCTTTAAGACCTCCATTACTTTTTCCTTGGCATTCTTTCATAGTTTTCCCTCTTTAGAGTTAACCACCGCTTGAATAGATCTAGGTTCATCATTAATAACATATAGAACAAAAACAAAAGAAAAATAAGGTGGACAATACCTTTCATCTAGCCTCCTTACATGGTAAAATCTCCTTAAGGATGGAGTTTGGTTCCTCCTCCTCATCTAATTTAGAAGACTCATCCTCCTCATTTGAATTAGATCCTTCATTCTTTATCTCAAACTCCATTTCCTCTGGCCTATTTTATTTTGATTCATCTTCATTCATGAAAGTTCTCTCAACTTCTATAAAGACGACATATTGACTCTACATTATTTTCCTGATCAAAATATTCCACAGTTGGGTCATGCCTCATCGACGATGACTCATTTCTTTGATATTTTGACGTGGATTAGTAGCATCCTAGGATTATTTACATTATTGATAGGTTACCTTATGCTTAGTATATTCCATCTCATAATTGGTTTCTTCCTAATTAATGTATCCAAGAGAAAACCCTGGCTACGTGCGGAAGCACCTACCTTCTGTCTATAGGACGGAAGGGTAGAGTCTCTGGTTAATGAAGTGCCTGCAATGAAAGGTTAGATGAAAACCATGGATAACCTGCAATAAACCATTAGAAGACAAAGAAAATACGAAGCATCTACAATCTACAGACTAAAAAACAACAACCATGAATCAGTATACCTTCCTATCTAGTTTGAAAGAGGGCCACCATGCCCAAACTTGAAAGTTGCCTCTCCACAAGCTGGGAATGGGTGGACCTTTGGCTCAACTCACAAAGGGAATGAGCAAATGGATAAATGGATTTGTGGGAGATGAATGGCTTGAGAATGATGGTTTCTCAAGGCACTCATACGGGCATAGTAATGGTAGGAAGAGAATGGGGGTGTTGAGAGTGACCCCCACCCCTTTATTTATAGTTTTTTACTTTACTTTAGGGTTTTTAGCCCTTGGTCAAGGTTTTTAGCCCTTTTCTCCCCTTTCTTAGCTCTTTTGGGGTTTTTAGGCCCCTTTTAGGGGTTTTATCCCCTTTTTGAAGGCTTTAGCCCCTTTGTGAGCTATTTTGGCTCTTTTATGGGTTTTAAGCCATTTTTTTATGTTTTTTTAGCCTTTGAGGGAAAACAATAGGTTACATAAGGGTTTGGGGGTAAATAAGGGTTATGAAATGGATGTCTTCATGTGGTGTAGGCCATATGGAGCAAGTCAGGTGATTTTTTGGGTTAACAATTAGTTTCTTGAATGTTCGATGTCAACACCTTTATTAACATTTTGGGAATGATGATGTACCTTGGATTCCATTTTCCTCATTGCTATAACTCTATGCATAATAGAGTTATGTATTTTTTATTGCTCAGAGGATCTCTTTCTCGCATTACATTCGGTGCATGCAAGGGGCATACACTTGTGCTATTTACTTTTGGTGCATGCAAGGGTGTACTCCATGGTTTTTCTGACAATTTTTTTTATTCTTTTCCAAGTCAGATCACTTCTTAATACTTCCTCATGTTGGTTGATGGGGGATTCCTTAATTCCTCACTTCCAATTGATCTCTTCCCATCGAATTCAACACATCTTACTATGGGAATGGGATTTAGAGACTAGATAGCACCTTGGATATTGTAGTCATTAGTGGTAAGTTCCCTCATTGTTGGTAGTGGGAATGCATCATGATATCCTACTTGATAGACTCTGCAAGTGTTCACCTCCAAAACATTTATTCTCACTTGTTAGAACGTAGTACATACCTTGGATCCCATTATCATTGTTGCTTGGTTGTCTTGCAATTTTTAACAATATAAATCAATCGGTAATAATGAAATAACGTGCTCCATTTTAGACTCTAGGTCATCTATTCACATGGTCAGTACTCATACATTTCGATGGTTTCAATGGAAAACATTATGTAAATAGTAACACTTCCACATTTTTATATTGTCTGAGTTGTGCAATAATGTACCATAGAGTATCTCACATTGGTATTACCTATAGATCTAGTTTACACTCATTGTAGTTATAGGCGTTCTCTTGATATATACTAATACATAGATCTACTATGTAAGTTATTCATGGTTATGATAGCTTTTGACATGGATCCGTTGTGTTTCATTGTCATGGCCATGATCTCACATTCTATATATATTCAATGAATCCACCATCTACTCTTTTCACGGCCATGGTTTTTCATCTTATTTATGCCATGGATACATAGTGTACATGAATTTGCAACAATGTGTCATTACACCTAAGCATGGGTATTCCTGCGTTAGGGAAGAGAATTTTTTGACACCTTCAACTTTGTTACAATCACCTTTTTAATCCATTGTTTGGGAAGCTCCACATTCATACCACTTGGTTTCCCTTCCTTATAATTATAATGTATTTCAACCATTAGCTCCCATTTTGATATCACACATTAGGGGACACCTATTATAACACAAATTGGCACTTCAACATCTGTGAAGATGACCTCATAATCCAACACACAATTTTCAAGAATGATCGTTCAAATGTACTTAACATCATGGAAGAAACCCTAAAAACTAGCCTAAATGAGGGTCATAACCCTCAGAAGACAATCCCATTTTTTCCTAGATGAAATAACTAAGTTACAAGATAAATTGAGGCCACATGAACCTTTGGATTTTGTAAAGTGAGTGGCCATGCTCCTTTCTGTTCAGTAGGGCACATGGGCCTGAAAAAAGTGGGAAAAAATTAAAATTAGTTAAACAAAGCAATTTTAAGATGGCTGGCATTTGAAATGCTCAAAACTACTTGGTAACCATTCTAACAATCCAATTAAAAAGGGATACGATGAACCAAGTGGGGGAAACACACCCTATTAAGATTATGACGGAGAAATTTCTCTACTCTTATTAACGTACATGCCTCGTCTCCCCTCAGTGACCCTTGTCCCTAAGTTGTCCTTCAATTGTTGTTGAAGTGATATTCCCTATATGACTTCTTCGTTATACACCTTGTAACATGGTTTTCACCCCTGTTATGTGGAAAAGCACCAACCTTATGTCAATGGGACATTAAGGTAGAATTCATGGAAGAAATCTACAACAATAAACAATATCAGCAATACAAAGAAAATAAGAATATACGACTAAAATAAATAAAAAACAAATACATGAAAGTTATACCTTCTTTCTTTATCAAAATGGGTCATCATGTCCATCTCATAAATGGTCTGCCGCTCCATGGGATGGTTCTCCAGGTGGGTACAGAGAATGTATCGACATACTAAGTGAGAATAGTAGGGCGATGGGATGATGGCAAAATGGGGTGTGAATACTTGAGAGAAAAAGATGCCTCACCGTACTCACAAAATAAAATAATGGGAAAAAAGGTGTAAGAATTTGCTTATGGAATGGCCAAAAAGTGTTTTGGGAGAGTCCTTCACAATGTATTTATAATATGTTTCTAGGGTTTTTTGACATTTTCTCTCTTTTAGGGTTTTGGAACCCTATTTAGGGTTTTTGCACTTTTTGGTGTTTTTAGCCCTTTTTGGGATTTTAGCCCTTTTGGGGGGTTTTTAGGCCCTTTTTGGCATTTTTTGGCCCTTTTTGAGAGAGAATTAGGGTAAACCATAGGAAATAATAATGTTTTGGACTGGAAATAACATTATGAAGGTCAACAGTAAGGGAAATATGGAAGGAATATGATGTATGTATATTGTTTAGACCATGCAGAGCTAGGTGAGAAATTTTTTGTGTTAACATATTGCCCCCTGATGTGTGAGGGAAGGAGCTCATCGTATGGCCGATGGACATCATAGAATCATGGGAATGTTGATGTATTTGTAACTTTGGAATGTATTCATCTATGTATCTTATGTATTGTAACCCGATGTTTATTCTGGGATGTATCTATTATGTAATTGAGTCATGTTGTCATGCCCTGATGTTCCGATCGGGAGAATCAATAATGTAAACAAGTCATCTCAAGTCATAGTGGGTAACCCTCCGATTGTGTAAGGGTTAAAGTCCCCGCAGTTCCGAGGCACTAGGTTTATTAGACTCTCCAAGTAGAGGTTGGCCCTAGTAGGGTTTTATTCATGTCGGGATTAGTATAAATAGAGAGCTGGGGTCTCTATTTAGTACACATCACTCACACACTCAAGTGTAGCGCATAGTTGAGGAAGGAAAAGACACTGGGGCTAGACAAGAAGAAGATTACTTCTGTCAGGAGTGCATCTTACTGTTTTGGGGTTTTACATCTTGTGTTGATTCTATCTCTGAGGAAGTTGCAGGGTTTTCTCCATTTATGGTTTCCTCGATCAAAAACACTATGTTCATTGTCTCTTGTGTTTGATTGCTGTACTTGTTATTCTCTCAGTAAATATCCTAACATAATGATAGCTTAATGTTGAAAAACTAACATGGTATCAGAGCTAACCTGAGAATAAGACACTGTGCAGCTGCGGGAACTAGGGCTTCCTAGTTTGTGGATCTTCCTTCACAAATTTTCAGCTAAATTAAGGTGGAAAAACTCTCCTCCTTAGGACACATCTTTCTGTCAAAGCAGAATCCAATTCTGAGGTTTTTTAGTTTTGGACCTGTCACTGCTGTCAGAAATTAGGGATTTTTACAGAAGAGGAATTTTTCAGTGAGCCCATGCCTGGATTGATCTCCTCCCCAAAATCAAATTTAGGTACAAATTTCAAGGCATTTGGGTAGATAGAACTCTGGAAAAGCAAAACCCTAATTTGCTCCCAAACTAGCTCTACAGGATTTCAGCTCAAGTTTCAGATCCGATATCTTGAACCTGGTAAGATCTAAAATCTTTTCTATTTCCATTTGAGGTTCTCATTTAAGATGTCTCATCATACCAAGCTTGATGAAAATCTTGAGGGAGCTAAAAAATTTCGAGCCTGGAAGTATAGGATCTCCTTGGTCCTGGGAGGAAATGAATTAGACTCCTACATCCATGAGGAGGTTCCAATTTTAGAGGGAGATGAGGAAAAGGCCTTACATAAGAAGAAGATGGTTATGGAAAAGAGGATCATTGCTGATTCTATCAAGGATCACCTTATCCCACAGGTGTCCTCTCTCAAGACACCTAAAGCTATGTTTGATGCCCTAACCAAATTGTTTGAAGGAAAGAACATCAATCGGAAGATGACCCTGAGAAACCAACTGAAGAATGTGAAGATTCGGAATGCACAAACAATCCAATCTTACTTCACAATAGTTTCTCAAATCAAAGAGCAACTAGAAGCAGTTGATGAAGAAGTGGAAAATGCAAAGATTGTAATGACTACATTGAATGGCCTTCCTAGGTCATGGGATTCTTTCATCCAAGGAATCTGTGCTAGGAAGAAGTTAGCCAAGTTCAGCAGACTATGGGAAGAGTGCTCTCAAGAAGAAGCTCGGATAGCAGCTCGAGAAGAGAATATGGGAAGTGAAGACCAAGCTCTTACAGTACACTCCAAGTCTCACTCCAAGTCAAGCAAAAGAAGACCTCATGGTTCTAGAGGTAAGCACTCTCACAAAGATAATACTAGAAGAGATGTATCTAGCATCATATGCTATACTTGTGATGAAGCAGGACACTATGCAAGGAATTGTCCTAACAAACAGAAGATAGTAAAGAAGAGCAACAAAAGAAGACATCATGCTCGTGCTGCAGAGGATGATGAACCATCCAGAAAGAGATCCAGATATGAAAGTGAAGATTCTTCAAGCGAGGATGAATATGTTCTGATATCATCTCTCATAGGTAACATTACTCATGGTAGTGATGATTGGCTTATAGACAGTGGAGCTTCCAAACATATGACTAGATTCAAGGAATCCTTTGTAAGACCGTTAGAACATGAATCACCTCACAAGGTAAATCTAGGAGATGACTACCAAAATCCAATAAAAGGTAGTGGGGAATCTTCATATAAGTTAGACTCTGGAAAATATCTAACAATGAAAGAAGTATTGTTTGTGCCAGGACTCAAGAAGAACCTTC
>LPNX011150798.1:189685-224476 GCA_001517045.1 Pseudotsuga menziesii
AAAATGAATGTGGGTTGCATTCATAGATGGTCAAGTCATCATGTGGCCAAAAGGAAAGACTATCGATGATGCGGTAGTAATTGGAAAACAAGAAGGAGGATTATACAAATTGAAGGGCCATCCAGAAAAAGCCTTGGTCCATGACACAATAGAGCCAAGTGAACTTTGGCACAGAAGGCTTGCACATGTGCATTATAGAGCACTACCTATTGCAAGTAAAGCTGTTGAAGGTCTTCCAGAAATTCAAGCAAAACATGATGGGGTATGCAAAGGATGTGCGAGAGGAAATAATAAAAAGAAGACATTTCCAAGCAGTGAAAGCAAAGCAAAAGTAATCTTGGAAATCATCCACTCCAATGTATGCAGTTCTATGTCATCAAACTCTCTAAGCGGGTATGCATATTATGTTTCTTTTATTGATGACTTTTCTAGGAAGACATGGGTCTACTTCATGAAGAACAAAGACGAAGTATTCAGCAAGTTTAAAGAATTCAAATCCTTGATCGAAAACCATACTGAAAAGAATATCAAGACCATTCGATCAGATAATGGTGGAGAATTCACTTCAAATGAATTCAAAGAGCTATGCAAAGAATCAGGGATTAAGAGGGAGTTGTCCACTCCTTATAATCCACAACAGAATGGGGTTGCGGAATGGAAGAAAAGAACCATCATGGAAGCTGCAAAAGCCATGCTTCATGATCAAGACCTTCCTATGCATCTTTGGACGGAAGCTGCCAGAACAACGGTGTATGTACAGAACCATACTCCACATAGAGTACTCAAGAACAAGACTCCTGAAGAAGTCTTCTCCGGAAAGAAACCAGAAGTCAGCCATCTCAGAATATTCGGTTGTCCTGTATACATCCACATTCCAAAAGAGAAGAGGACTAAATTAGATCCTTCAGGAAAGAAGCGTATATCTGTGGGATACTCTAAAAGCTTGAAGGCTTACAGAATATATTTCCCAGGATATAAGAAGATTTACATCAGCAGGGATGTGACATTTGATGAAGATACATCTTACAACAAATCCAGAAAGATACCTACTGAAGATCCTGAAGAAGCAGAAGCACCCAGAATTCTTGATACAACCATGAATGAAGAAACTCGAGAAGAAGATCGAGAATTTGAAGAACCACAAAGACCTGTAGATCCACCTTTGGAGAAGAATCCTCATAAGAGGAAACCTGCTTGGGTACGAGAACTTATCCAATGTGCAGAAATATATGGGGCTCCAGAAGAGAATCACAGAGAAAGAAAGAGGACCAGATCCTGTTCCAAGTATGTATCTTTACTATGTGATTTCATTGATAAAGAACCTTCCAGTTATGAAGAAGTAGCAGAATAGAAAGAATGGAAGGATGCTATGATCGAAGAGTACCAATCGATCATGAAGAATGATGTTTGGGATGTTGTCACAAGACCAGATGGGAAGTTAGTTGTAACTTCCAAATGGATCTACAAGATCAAACATGCTACAGATGGTAGCATTGAAAAGTATAAGGCAAGATTCGTAGCTCAAGGTTTCTCTCAGAAAGAGGGAATAGACTATGAGGAGACCTTTGCACCTGTAGCCAGATACACTTCCATCAGATCAGTACTTGCTCTGGCTGCAGTGATGAAATGGAAGATACACCAAATGGATGTCAAGACTGCTTTCTTGAATGATGTAGTGGAAGAGGAAGTGTATGTAGAACAGCCACTCGGTTTTGAGACACATGACAGGGAGTCTCATGTATGCAGATTGAAGAAATCCATGTATGGTTTGAAACAGGAACCCAAGACATGGTACGGAAGAATTGATAGCTTTCTATCCAGTTTGGGCTTTACCGAGAGTAAAGCAGATTCCAACCTTTACTACAAGGTTGAAGATGGCAACCCAATGATGCTTCTACTATATGTAGATTATCTGTTTGTGACAGGAATGGATGGGTTGATTACTGATACGAAGAGAAAGCTTGCTACCAAGTATGAGATGAAGGACTTGGGTATGATGCATTACTTTATAGGTATGGAGGTGTGGCAGAGTGCGGATGGAATCTTCCTTGGAAAAAGGAAGTATGCAGTAGAGATCCTGAAGAGGTTTGGGATGATGGATTGCAATTCTATGGCCACACCTATGGCATCAAACCTGAAGCTATTGAATGATGCTTCTTCAGATTCGGTTGATGCTATGATGTATCGTCAAATGATTGGGTCATTGATGTACCTAATGAACACGAGACCAGACATTTGCTTTGCTATGAACACCTTGAGCCAGTTCTTGACAGATCCAAGAAATGTTCACTTGATTGCTGCAAAGCATGTTCTGAGGTACCTGAGGGGTACAATTGATTATGGGCTCAAGTACGATGAAAATCAAAAGATCAACCTAGAGGGTTATGTTGATTCAGATTGAGCAGGAAGTGCCATCGATAGGAAGAGCACTTCAGGGTGTTGCTTCAGTATGGGATCAGGTGTGATGTCTTGGTTTAGCAAGAAGCAATCTTGTGTGGCACTGAGTACAGCTGAAGTAGAGTATGTCGTAGCTTGTTCAGCTAGTTGTGAGGTAGTATGGCTGAGGAAGCTATTGTCTGATTTATTTGATCTCCAGATGGATGCTACTTGTATACATTGTGACAGCCAGAGTTGTGTGAAGTTGTCGGAGAATCCAGTGTTCCATGACAAGTCGAAGCACATCGAAATCAAGTATCACTATATCAGGGATATGGTGTAGAGAGGAGTAGTGAAGCTCCAGTATGTTGCGACGAAGGAAAAAATAGCTGATGTGTTGACGAATCCATTAGCCAGAGTGAAGTTCGAGTACTTCAGGGAGAAGCTTGGTGTTCTCCAGATCGAGGTTTCCTCTAAGGGAAAGTGATGAGTCCCAAATCCATTCTGACGAGCAGGTCAGATGTAAGGGGTGAGCCATTCTGTCATGGTGAGAGGATTCAGTTCCTTCCATGTCAGATATGAGTGCTAAAGGTCCAAATCCATTCTAACGAGCAGGTCAGATGTAAGGGCTGAGCCATTCTATCATGGTTAGAGGATTCAGTTTCTTCCATGTTAGATATGAATGCTGGCCATTCTGTTGAGTAGGGCAGATGTAAGGGGAACTGCCACTCTCTGGGAGAGTGGAGGCACCTAATCATTTACCAGGTAGCTCAGTCTGGGACTGGGGGCCTTTCTGATGAGGGTGGAGGATTTGGTTCCTTCTAGGTCAGATGTGAGTGCATGCCATTCCATCATGGTGAGAGGATTAAGTTCCTTCCATAGCCAATGTAAGTGCGGGCCATTCCGTCATGGTGAGAGGATTAAGTTCCTTCCATGGCCGATGTAAGTGCGGGTCATTCTTTCATGGTGAGATGATTCAATTCCTTCCATGTCAAATGTAAGGGCAGGCCATTCTATCATGGTGATAGGATTCAGTTCCTTCCATGACAGATGTGAGTGCGAGTCCTTTCTGATGTGCTTGTAGCTTACTACATGATCAGATGTGAGTGCTGGGCGTGCCTTTCTGACAAGTAGGTCATATGTAAGTGTTGCGCGTGCCTTTCTGACGAGTAGGTCAAATGTAAGTGCTAGGAAAAGACCTACCTGATGGTTAGGCCTACAACTAGCATGAAAGAAGGCAAGCTCTGTAGAACTTCCTATGACGAGATAGTACACAAATGATGATGACCAGATGAGATCCAGATCGAGCTATGATCTAGATCCAGTTATGATGGATCTCAGAGATCCAGATCGAGTGATGATCCAGATCCAGCAGTGATGATCCATATTGAGAGATGATCTAGATCTAGCAGTGATGATCCATATCGAGAGATGATCCAGATCGAGTGATGATCTAGATCGAGAGATGATCCAGATCCAGTGATGATGTCCCATGATGATCCAGATTCGAAGAATGAATATGACTTGAAGACTCAGAATACTTGAGATGCAAATGACGAGATGATCCAATTGATACAGAGAATAAGACCAGTGCTAAAAATTGTGTCGAAAGAATACCTTCCTAGTTAAGAGGGAGTGTTGATGTATTTGTAACTTCGGAATGTATTCATCTATGTATCTTATGTATTGTAACCCGATGTTTATTCCAAGATGTATCTATTATGTAATTGATTCATATTGTCATGCCTCAATGTTTTGATCAGGAGAATCAATAATGTAAACAAGTCATGTCAAGTCATAGTGGGTAACCCTCCGATTGTGTAAGGGTTAAAGTCCCCGCAGTTCCGGGGCACTAGGGTTATTAGACTCTCCAAGTAGAGGTCGGCCCTAGTAGGGTTTTAGTCATGTTGGTATTAGTATAAATAGAGAGCTGGGGTCTCTATTTAGTACACATCACTCACACACTCAAGTGTAGCGCATAGTTGAGGAAGGAGAAGACACTGGGGCTAGACAAGAAGAAGATTCCTGCTGTCGGGACTGCATCTTACTGTTTTGGGGTTTTACATCTTGTGCTGATTCTATCTCTAAGGAAGTTGCGGGGTTTTCTCCATTTATGATTTCCCCGATCAAAAACACTGTGTTCATTGTCTCTTGTGTTTGATTGTTGTACTTGTTATTCTCTCAGTAAAAATCCTAACATAATGCTAGCTTAATGTTGAAAAACTAACAGGGAATATTGGAGAGACTGAAGAGACCTGCGGAGGAGTGGATATTTCTCGTTCGAACCACGATGGCTTTTGGTTTTTTGTTAATGCTTCGCAACAATGGGTTAGATACATACAATGTGTGACATGTTTATGGATGAGGAGGGAATCCCCATGCTCGTAACAATGTCAAAAGAATAAATAATGGGATCAACACTCAAAGATATGAGAGCCGATCAATATATATACAACTGATGTTTCATAATGGTGGCTTCAATGAGAGGCTCAATACAATGTTGATCTGAAGAACTGATACATAGGAACATTGGAATTCTCATTGAATGCAATATCTTCACAACTGATGCTCTGTTGGATCTGGAAGTGTACATAACTGTAGGGACTCACTGATGGAGAGTCAGAATCTTTGTGATACAATATGTTGCATCAAGTACTAGAGATACATGGAAGTGCTACACTGGGGGATTTCGAACACTGTTTCCAACGCAACCCAGAAATCACAAGGGACATGAAACTGTGTGGGTCCCACATTAGACTTGTGATAGAGTCAGGTGACAACCGGGGTCTTCATTGAAATAATGAATGTACCAATATCCTATATGAATCTCAATGGTGTGATGAAGTAGCTAAAGTCGAACACGTGAGACACAACCATCCTAAGACGAACTATTGACTCCTCTCAAGTGGTCCAAATAACTCATCAATGAGGTGACTGGAACCGAGATACAAGGACATTTGGGCCTATCCTCTAGAATAGATGTGTTGATGTTGAAAGAGGGATACCTATAAATAATCAAGGAAATGATGTTTCCTTAACGAGAAGCACGAGGGGGATAAACAAAAGATGTGGGACAATCTGGGGATTGGCACGTTGAATGGGGAAACAGGGGAAGAGGAATTCGGGGGACTCAAACTTCCTTTGTTCGAAGTGTGACGGCAGGGCTGACCTGGCAGCAAATGAAACTGGCTTATGGGATATGCATCATAGGTGTAATACAGGGAATGTAACTACAAATGGGAAATATCGAGGGAGGTAACTAGACTATTGATGGCCAGGGCATCCAAGGAAGACTCATCACAGAATACTCTAAACAAAGGCAACCAAAAGTGGGGAAGCTGCCAAACTATGATATATTGGGTGGCGCTTAAAGACACTATTATGACACGATCTCATGGATTTTTAGTGAGCCTGAGAAAGTAAATGTTTGATGGTGTTTTCATTTTTAGAGAGTATGAAAACATGAAGAAGACTCCAGTGTGATCGCTTTTTCGTATGTAGTATCCTGAGTCCAAAAAAGGATAAAAGATTGTGCAAGAGAGCTATCCCAAACTTTTTGGAAGGAATACTTATTTACCGCTGATAGTCAAATCGGGCTGAAAAAGGTTAAACTTATACTAACTGGATGATCATTCAAATAATTTTACGAGCATGAAGGAAACCAAGTTTGCTCGGCAATATTTTCTTGATGAGAAGGCTAGAAAAGAGCTTAAAGACAACCTATAATGATATTTTTTTCGTAAAGTATGGTCCCATTGTTCAAGAAAGCATAAAAGGATAAAAAGGGAAACGTTTCTGGCTTGAATCTACCAAGGTGGTCCTTTTATTATAATAGTCTATACAGTCTGAAAAAGGAGATAAATGAGGCTACATAGACACTCTTTCAAATACTTTTACGAGCGTGAAAGGAAGCAAGTGTGCTCGATGATATTTTTATTCTTTTAGGAGTCGAAAAAGATCTTAACAGAAACTCCGTAATGGTCAATCAAGAAAAAGTGAAGTGTTCGATGTATGGAAAGAGGTTATGTTGTGAACATGGCTGATAGGAAAAAATGCAGAGCATTGGTGGGGCCCCCTTGTGGGACGATGGATGGTGGTAAAAAATGGCTGACTGTGCAGTATGGATGGAGTGAGTGGCTCGTGAACATGCTAATACATACAACGAGAGATTCATGTGATGGAACAAAAATCAAGGTGGATTCCAGGAAATGGCATGGAAAAGCATAATGAGAGCATGAGACAAGGGTCTCGTCAAAAGATAAGGGAAAAAAAACCAAACCCAGTGGTGCGAATGATGTCTCAAATGGACTCTGGATGAATTTGACTAGCAACTAGTGATGCTAACCCTGGTGCAGTGGTGCACAGGGAAAAATTGAACAAATAGAGGCATATTGGTATGGAGATATCTCAACATACAAAGTGTGATTCACGTGGTGGCACACAAATCGATGTCACTCTGAGAAATGGCTAGAAGAATCAGTAGGGAGGGAGGCATTCTAGAAGGTCGTTTCTTGACCCGAGATCTTTTTACACAATGGTGACAGCTTCCTATCCTTGTAGAGGATGATCCATATGTGGGCATGGAATACCGAGGAGATATAGAGAGCCCTCGGCCTCTAGGGCCGGTCTTGGGACCTGATGGTATGCTAGAATGGTGGTATCTAGATCATAAGTGCGACATACTGTGTGTATGTGCAGACGTGGCACCGCACCCTCCAGTGGGCTACCAGCGGCACAAGGGCAGGGTGGATGGGTTCGATCCACCTGCTCACGTGAAAATGATGTGACGAATTTCTTGCAATGGACTCACTGCGACTAGACATGGAGAAACTACTAGAGGGGGTCACTAACTTGTGGTAAAAATGATGTAAAACAAAAATAAAAACTATGCCCCAAGTGTTGCATGGTGAGGAACTCATGCATAGGACCTTCGATGAAGGAAATTGGCCTTGCCTTGGAAAATCTGCAGTTGGCACAAAGTATGTATTAATCTGTCACGGTAATATAGGGACTAAAACACAGTCTCATAAGAGATTTTGGAAAATTAAGCATGATAATGACTAATGGTGCTACAATTGAAGTTGCATCTCTGTATTAATCAATACAGAATAAGTAATACAATACAATGGTCATGCAAGGTGCATGAATGTCAATACAATTTGAATACTCAAGGAGGTCATTCGAATTACATAGATGTGTGTAGCTTAACTGAATGTCGGCCATAGTCATCACACATAGTTAACCACTAAGCCAATCAATAATTGACTCTCACACTAAGTCCTAACTGAATGGGGTGCAATAGATGACTGAGTCTAACTAAAATTGACTCATCACATGTAGTTGCATGTCCAACTAAAAGATTTAGCATATCCATAACTCGAAGTAGCCCTGATGGAGTTAATTGAAGTAAACATGTCATCAGAAGTGGTTGTAGGCGCATGTGTTAGCTCCAGTTCATAAATAATGACAAAAAATAATCAAATAATGTATGGAGGCGCGTTCACAACTCAGGTTAACTGATTGTAACAATGAATTAGCAATTAGGTGCATTTATGACACTCAGATCACCCCAAAAATGCTCCATGTTTGAAGGAGGAAGCCCAGTTAGCCTCCCTGACTGAAGGAGAAGGCTTAGTTGGCCTCCTTGACTAAAGGAGGGTGTGGGTGAGCTCATGATAATGTCAAAGTGTGCTCATCTGATGCCAAGTAAGTCAATTAAACTTAGGATAGTGGGTAAATAGGTCAAAATTGACCAAATAAGTGTGCATGTTGGATAAATGACTCCAACACCCCCCCTTAAGCTATACTCAGGAGGGGTTAAAAAAATTCATGAAATGCTAGGGTCTCGGAAACAAAGGCCATAGGTCACCCTATACAATAAATTAACTGCTTAATATAACCAAGGAAACGGGAAAAACCTCATGGGAAAAATACCTCCCCCTCAAACTAAGCAGTAAATCAAGAAAATTTTGTTCTTCTATGCAGCAGCATCCTGAGACTGTGCGTGTGAACCTTTGAATCCAAAATAAATGAATATTTCTGGAGGAATCTTCCTCTTTTGAAGAAGAATAATGTGCTCAAATGAATCAGGAACATAGACAGGTGCAGGATGAAAATTGGACCCATGTAGAGCAATTGAAATCAACTGATAAGAGAGCAAAAGTGCTTGAGGATTCGAACCATCTATGGAACACTCAAGAAAATGATATGTTGCATCCTTGAACAGAAAACCATGAGTGGAAAAATCAGCCCCAAGTCTTTGGAGCAAGTGTCCAAGCGGATGCAGAATGTCTTCCTCTTTACTAATTCTATGAGGAGATGGGTATGTGACCAAAGGTAGAGAAGCCCTGGGACTGTGGAGAGTGAATTCTTGAGATCCATAATCTGATATAGATTCAGAAATAGCTAATGATTCACAAAATAAAATATCAACAAACTCATAAGAGGAAACTAACACCAAATCCCCAGCAGCAAATTTGAATAAGAATTGCGGTACTTGATTTTTCACACTGAAATTGGTGAGAGCAGCTTCAAGCAGTACTGAAAGCTCTTGGAATCTAAAATTCAAACCAGTTAATATCAGATCAGATCTAAATGAGATCATATCAGATCCAAATAATTTCATATCAGATCCAAAATTTTGGAATGAAATCAAATCCCCAACAACAGTTTTGAAGGAGACTTGCAGTACTTGATTTGTCACACCAAAATTGATGAAACTAGATACAAGAAGTACTGAAAGATTATGAACCTGAAATATTGAACCAAGTAATATCATATCAGATCCAAATAATATCATATCAAATCCAATAAGGTTCATATCAGATCCAAAGAAATGGTCAATAGAGACGGTGGATGCATAGTTGTCTTTTCTTCAAAACTATGAATTTTGGTGCATGCAATCCTGCAGGAATTTGCTGTAAGATCTAGATCATGGGGAGTGAATTTATCATCTTGTAATATGATATTTTTTCCAAAAAATCCAAGGTATTACATATTTTCACACCAGAAACAACATTAGAGGGAGAAATAGCAAATTTCTCTTCACTTTCAGAAGCAATTACTGGAAAATTTTGCACAAAATTCAAAGGAAAATCATTGATGAATGTTTGCATGGAAGTGCAATAGTGTTTTTATTCAATATCAGAGATTCAAATGTCTTCTTCTGTTTCAGCCATATGAGGAGATGAGATATCAGATATCTCACAAACTTCCGAAGCATCAGGAGAAGGAGTCACTGCAAGGAGACTTTCTTCAATTCAAATTCACTATGTGAAAGATTCTGCTTCTTCTTCATCTTGAACAACTTCATTAGAGAGAGTAGAGGCTGAGAATTTTGAGTAAAGAACTCTTGTGGTGCTAGATGTGATATCCAAAGTGCTATTATGATCCTCATTTTGCTTACGAAAGGTCCTGTCCAATTTTGTCCAGAGATCCTTTGGGTATTCAGCAAAACCAATAAGGTAACGCAAGCTAGGAGAAAGGACCAGACATATTGCTCCAAAAGCTCTATCACTATCATTTAACTAGTCTTTCTCATTCTCATAAGACTCTTTTCCAAGTCCAATAGACACCTCATAGAGACCTTGTCTCTTCAGAGATGCAATCATCTTCAACTTCCATTCTGAATAGATTATGAATGGGGTGAGAAGAGGGACTGATGAGTCCATTCGAATTTGTACCTGCAAAAACACAAAAAAGTCACCCTAAGGTCAAACAGCCTGCACATTTCAGGTTTTCATCACACCTATCATAATTGATCAAGCAAGCTTGATCAACAATTCCTTTACTTGGGGTATTAAGTGG
Organism: Pseudotsuga menziesii; assembly: GCA_001517045.1. NCBI lineage: Eukaryota > Viridiplantae > Streptophyta > Pinopsida > Pinales > Pinaceae > Pseudotsuga > Pseudotsuga menziesii. The sequence goes on from LPNX011150798.1 coordinate 199,868, forward strand.
TAAACCTTCGGCTTCTAGTGCAGTGTTGGAATTTGAGCTTTTGCTCAATGTTTCTTGCAAGATCCGTAAAAAACCATATTTTTTAGAGAAAGATATTTTTCCTACCGTGAGCTCTGATACCATATTAATATGTCACAGTAATATAGGGACTAAAACACAGTCTCATAAGATATTTCAGACAATTAAGCATGGAAATGGCATAATGGTGCTACAATCGAAGTTGCAGTTCTGTATTAATCAATAAAGAATAATTAATACAATACAATGGTCATGCAAGGTGCATGAATGTCAAGACAATTCGAATACTCAAGGAGGTCATTCAAATTGCATGGATGTGTGTAGCTTAACTGAATGTCAGCCACAATCAGCACACATAATTAACCACCAAGCTAATCAATAACTGACTCTCACACTAAGTCCTAACTAAATGGAGTGAAATAGATGACTGAGTCTAACTGAAAGTGACTCATCACATGTAACTGCATGTCCAACTGAAAGAGGTAGCACATCCATAACTCCAAGTAGCTCTGATGGAGTTAACTAAAGTAAACATGTCATCAGAAGTGGTTGTAGGCGCATGTGTTAGCTCTAGTTCATAAATAATGACAAAAAAATAATCAAATAATGAATGGAGGCGCCTTCACAACTCAGGTTAACTGATTGTAACAATCAGTTGGCAATTAGGTGCATTTATGACACTCAGATCACCCTAGAAATGCTCCCTGTTTGAAGGAGGATCCTGAGTTAGCCTCCTCGACTGAAGGATAAGGCCTAGTTGGCCTCCTTGAGTGAAGGAGAGCATGGGTGAGCTCATGCTGATTTCATAGTGTGCTCATATGATGCCAAATAAGTCAATTAAACTTGGGATAGTGGGTAAATAGGCCAAAATTGATCAAATAAGTGTGCATGTTGGGTAAATGACTCCAACAGTACGTGGGAGAGGAATCTATAATTCAATGGAAATAACCGAATCCGCACCATGGGATAAGTGAATCGGGGTAAAACTAGTGGTGTTTTTTCCGATCTATTCGTCGTCACAAAAGTGGTGTCAGGATAGATCAGGTGGATCTTCCATGGTTGAGGATAGGAAAGTACTACTGGAAGTAGAGATCATGTAAATGGTGGTGGTTGTGTCTTAGGAAGAAACCGGAGGGTGGATTTCCTTGATGATGGTGATTCTGGACTCACGAGAGTGTTCCCGGAGGTCGCAAAGGACTAGCCAATACTCGAACAAGTATGGGAAATGGTGAGAGTAGTGGCCATACAAGCCGTAAATTGTGCAAGGATGGTTGGTCCTCAATGACTTAATTTTGACTGTTGGTGAATTTGGGATGACCTTGGATATCGCACAAAGCACAAGGTGGAGTCAGATGAGGCTTGGTTGTTACTTTAGTGGCCTTTCCCCTAGCATTCCTTGGGAAAGGAGGGGCAGGTTTGGTAATGGAAGATGTTTTCAGTGGGACAGGAGGAGGGTGTGACTCCATCTCAATAGGTTGGATAGGAGTCAACACAACCTACAACATCAGAGGTAGGGTAGGTCGGTCAAGGTACCACACAGGAATTCCCAATGTGAAATTAGGTAAATTGAGAGTAGCCATGACAGGATTTCTCACAATGCCAGATGGTGGAAATAGGAAGGGAAACGTGTGGATTGGGAATGAACCCCAATAATTCCCTAGTGACAGTGGTTGGGGTTGTGACTGATGTTGTGATGTGGTCGGGATGGTACTGGATGTGATAGTACACAAATCCGTTGTGTCAGTCGATGTAGGGGGAGGTAGTAAATATGGGAAGGTGTCCGCCATAGGAGTGTTGGAAAATAATCCCGTGCCCACAACAAATAAGGAAGGGATGGACACACTATAAATGGAAGTATCAGTGGTAGGAATGATGTGTTTCGGTGTAACTGGCCCTTGCGGATCGTAGTAAGTCAACTAGTTGACAGTCACGATCTTTACATCAGGAGTAGAAATTCGGTGGATGCCACAACTCTCATGGCATACATACAGCTACGTCCAAGAAGGAGGTTATAATCAAGTGTGGTGTTAATAGCCTCAATGTCAATCAAAACCTTTTTACCAGCTAACACAATAGGAAAATTCGAAAGAATGCCATGGGCCTTTGTAGAGCGGCCATCGTAGGCGCGGAGGGCAGTAGTGGAAGGTTGAAGGGTAGGGGAGCCAAGTTTCTTCCAGACAAAGGTCGACATAACACAAGTGGATTCCCCTTCATAGATAATGCATCGATGTACTACCAAATTATGAATTGAGACTGGGACTTGGAAGGTGATGGTAGGTGGAATCCTAGGTTTTCCTCGATATAGATAAAAAGTGATCAACCTGAAATCAGAGGGATCAACAACACCTAGTGCAGATAACAACGCTTTATGTGTGATGGAAAATTTTTGAGCACTTCTAGAGCAGACATGGTTGTAGGTGATTGGGCCAAGTCATCAACGATGCTATAACTTAGGGAAGCTTAAGTAGTTTCATTGTTGGCGATATGACGTATAGGAAACTTTGGGACTCTGGTCGCGCCATCAGTGGGGAGTATAGGTAAGTGGAGAGGAATTCTGGAAGTGTTAGAGGTAGATGTCGCTGATGGGTTAGCAGTTTTTGTTGTGGATCCATACTGGTTGCGTTGAGTCTTGAGGTTGACTTCGAATGACACCATCATGAGGTGATGGACTCCAACCTCTACAGGTGGGGTTACGGTGGTAGCTGCGGGAGTAGGTGAGGCTAAGGGTTGGGTTGAAACCATTCCTTGGTTTGGTAGAGGGTTTTATAGGAACACAAGCGGAGGACCTCGTGGTGTTGGGATTTGATGAGCCTGGGTCGTCGCGTTGGCATCCTGTTGAGCATCATTCTGGAGAACCTGTCAGATGCGGCCCATGTGAGGGAACATATGCATGTAATGACCCTAGGTTTTGCATATAGAACACAGATGATTAGTCTGTAACTATGGCCTTTTTCCCAGTCGATCAGGATTTTGGGGGTTCTGCACCGGTGGGTTAGCGCCGCTGTTGGTGGGAAGGTTATTATGTTTCCCACCTCCTTGGGGATAATTATTACCTTGGTTTCTTCCTCGATATTTCTTTCCCTACCCTTGTTGGTTGTTGGGGGCAACTTGGTTAGGAAGGTTTTGCTAAGCGAAAACTTGTCCTATGGAAATTAGAGGGGATGGGGCTGGAGCCGAAGCAGGTTGCATAGGTGGTGCATAATAGACCTGAGGAGATAAAGGGGCTATGACCTTGACAGTGTGGCCTAAATACGATTGTGCTGAATAGCTCGATCCATGGAAATGATGAGTTGGCACAGTAGGTGCATAGGAAGGGGTGTCCCTGGACTCAGACATCATTCGTGAGTAATCAGGGATATAATTGGGTTGGGAAACACTATGGGTGTCACTTGAGTGTGGTGGCATCATGTGAGGTATCGTATAGAACTGAGGGTGCTTTGTGACAAAGTCGATAAATCCATCCACAACGTGGGATGCCCCTGGTCTATCACAGAGGTTGGTGTCAGCATAGGGAGCATCGGGTATGACAGTGTACAGGTACCCAGACTGGGAGTAGATGAAGTTGAATTGTTAAGCCTTTAAGATGACCTCCGACTCGGATTGGGGTCACTCAGAGGAAATTTCCTTGGATATGGGTGGGACTAATGTCTTCAAAAACCAGTCAAGTAAGATCCTATCATCTAGTTGGATCTTACATAAGCTACGTCTACATCTCCATGCATGGATGTGATCCATGATGTGGGTGGTTGTAGTTTGATGACAGGATAAAAGGATCTCCACTCCCTCGTCATATCGAATGGGAAGTTGGAAGTATTGAAGGAACATGGAGGAAAGTGAGGAGAAGTCGGGGTAAGAGGCATGAGGCAACTTGATCTACCATTTGGTCATAGCACCCATAAGTGTGTGCTGGAACAACCTCAATCTGACTGAGTCTTCCACAATGTTGTTCGATGAACACCATAAGTGGAAAGACATGATATGGTTTTGGGGATCCTCACCTTCCTTGCCCTCAAACTTTGGGATGTCTGAGGGAATTGTTGTAGGCATGGGAGTCCAGTGTGGTTGATGACTTATGTGGTCATTTGTTAACCTTTCCAAATCTGGAAGTTTAATTCTAGCCATGAAAGGTAGGATAGAACCGAGATTGGATTGGTGGAGACCAGTGATGGTGCCGGTAGTTACTGGAGCATGGGTTCCATGCCCACCTGGGGGTGGATGTGTTTGACCTCCCATATTAGGGATATTCGGAATGGATGTGGAAGGGCCACTTCCCTTAGGTATCTAAGGTGGTACAATAGGAATTCTGGTAGCTGGTGTAGGGTCGCCTCTAGTGGGTAGTGTACCTACAACAATGTTCACAATGGTGATGGTACAACTGGTAGGGATACTTGTGATGATGGGTTTCAAGGATGTAGGTCAACCACCAACTATCCCTCCATAGAAGGGATCAGGAAGTGAGCCAGCCATGGGGCTAGACATCGTGGTGAACAAAGTAGGTTCGGACTGGTAGGAATCTGAATCATATTTAGAGGCCATGTGTGGCTATGAAGGTGGTGAGTGGGGTCGAGGTTGGATTCGACTATGTTGGTTCAAAGAATTGAACTAAGGGGTGCACCCACTAACCCAATGGGGATAACGTGGTGGAATAATGATGGCTTATAGTAGTAATAAGAAATGAATGTGGACCCCAATTTTAATCGGCTTCCTAATGGTTCAAAAGGAGTGATCACTCAGCCACCAAGGTTGTTTGACGGCTTGTGTATTGGGGAAGTAACCCTCACTCCGCAACATAGGTAAAACTTCTAACGGCTTGGCCACAAATGAGAGCTCTTTGGTTTTCCTCACAGGTAGAAATCTAGTCAATCTGGTGGGGATCGTTTCCCTTTTCACTTGGTAGGTCCTCTCAATGGCCAACTACTTCGGGGTTCCTGTGGTACTCCTCACAATGAGTTTTAGGGAAAAGACTAAGTAGTTCCCACAATTAATTAGATAAGTCTTATGTCTTGATCTGAATGTTTATTATGTGAATTGATTATTTTTAATGGCAAAGCTCGGGATCATGAACCAAGCATGTTCACTTAATGGTGTGAGTGTGTGTGTGCACATGTATATGAAATTTCCCTTCCAACCTTGAAATAAGTGTGTAATAAGGGTTTTTTCTGCAGGGAACAAGCAATGGGTTGTAACAGAGAAGGTCTAGATAGAAAACATAGGTCTGGACAGAGTGTGGGACACACTGTGGTCTGAAAAAGGTATGGAAAACTGATTGTTAACTGATAATCCCACTTTTCAGAGAAATAGACGCGATATGGGTCACACAAAATAGGAAGACAAAGGCGATCGGCTCAGAAAACAGACAAGTCACACCTAACAGTGGAGCAAGCACGACTAGGTCACTCAAACAGAGGGTAGAGGGGTAACTGGGGTCGCACTTTCAACTAAAACATACGCGATTGGGCCTTTTGAGGAAGTTCATGCTTTACGGTTCTAAGGTCATGACCTGGGTCGTGCTTAATAAGTGAAACCAGGAAACTGGGTCGTGGCTTCTAGCCCGATAGGAGCAACTTGTGTCGAATAGGGAAAAAATCAGAAAACAGGGTCGATAAGGGTTGAGGGGGGAAGGCACTGGTTCCATTAAGGTTCATATTGGCTGCATGGGGGATCGATCGGTGAGGGATGAATATAAAAACTAGAGAAAACCATAAAAAACTGGGATCTGATAGGATCGACCAATGGAGTCGTCAAAACTGTAACAGGGTTTTCACCCTTGTTACGTGCAAAAGCACTAGCCTTATCTCAATGGGACAATAAGGTAGAGTTCATGGCAGAATGATATAGAAATAAAAAATATCATCAATACAAAGCAAATAAAAATATATGTCTAAACTAAATAAAAAACAAATACATGAAAGTTATACCTTCTTTCTTTATCAAAATGGGCCACCATGGCCGTCTTGGAAATGGTACGCCTCTCCATAGGCTGGATCTCTAGGTGGGTATGAAGAATGTCTCAGCGTACTAAGTGGGAATGGTAGGGAGACGGGATGATGGAAAAATGGGGTGTGAATAATTGAGAGAAAAAGGTGTCTCATTGTACTCACGAAATAAAACAATGGGGAAAAAGGTGTAAGAATCTGCTTATGGAATGGCCAAAAAGTGTTTTGGGAGAGTCCTTCACAATGTATTTATAATGTGTTTCTAGTTTTTTTACCTTTACTCTCTTTTATGGTTTTGGAACCCTATTTTAGGTTTTTGCACTTTTCAGGGTTTTAAACCCTTTTGGGGGTTTTTAGCCCTTTTTGGGTTTTTAGTCCCTTTTGGGGTTTTTTGTCCCTTCTTGAGAGAGAATGAGGGAAAACCATAGGAAATAATAATGTTTTGGACTTGAAATACCATTGTGAAGGTCAAACGTAGGGAAAATATGGTAGGAATATGATGTATGTATATGGTTTTATACCATGCAGAGCTAGGTGAGAAATTTTTTGTGTTAACACACCCTTCAAAGATAAAGAATTTAGGAGTTGGACCACAAGTGGTTCAAGTGCAAAGGTATCCAGTCAAAGGTTTTGAAAGGTGTCTATATGGTGAAGAGATAATATGTACATCATTCTTACTTCCTATTAATGGAGTTTTGTTACCTTTCCTTCCCCAAAATTCATGTTTAAATCTTGAATTGCTTAATCTTTGTTGGTTAAAGAATACTAATATCTTAATAGATTAACCAAGATCAGTTGTGATTATATCAAATTATTTGATCTGATTTGTATTTATTTTGATGCCATAAACCTTGTGAGGAAGGTTGTTTTTCTACTTTGAAGGTCCAAAAGTATTAGAGTCGATCACGTATAATCTAATGGACCTGAGCAACAAAAGTTCAAGCTTTGGAAATAGGCTCCCTTTGTTCTATTATCTCTATAAAATGTTTGTATTTGTGTTTCTTGGTTTATGTGATATCTCAAGTGTATCTCAACTCTCAATCTAGAAAGCATTGCCCCCCTTTTAGTCAGTTAGAAACCATTAGGAAACTTTTCTTTACAACAATTTAGATGATAAAGTCCTTAATTACAATAAAGGCATTGGTGTGATCCCTATGAAGTTAAGGGCTATCAATAAGCCACCCAAATTAAAATTCTAAACCAATTGATTTCCATAGCCGCCAATTAACCATTAAATGTTTTTTAATGAATAAAATTTAAAATAACACACAAAATAAAAATATTTAAAAAAATATAACATAATTTTATATTACAAAAATTACATATTAACATGGGTATATAACATAACATTAGAGAAACATATATCTATATTATTGATTTCTGGCATTAAAATAAAATTAATCATAATAATAAATATAATAATTTTCTTAATAAACATAATAATTATAAAAAATTGAATAGTTTATTTTTATTAAATTACAAAATTAGAAGCCCGCACGGGTGTGGTTCATTGGTGGTTCAGTTGTTATGAAGTCACCTGTTGTAAATTGGAGGTCATGAGTTCAAATCCCACCCAGATTTTACCTATGTCCCATGTCTTGCGGCGGGTGTGGGGAACCTAGGGGTATAGTGGTAGAAAGAATGGATCCCTGGACCTCATGTCATGCGAGTACTAGCCCAGCCCCAGTTACCGATTTCCCTAGTTACAAAAACAAATTACAAAATTATAAGAAAAATATGATAAATCTATAACACACCTAGAACTGAAAAATAAATATTTTTATTATTTTAGAAAATATTATGTTAAATTTATTGTAATTTTTTTATGACCAAGTTGGTCAAGGATGACTGCAATTGAAGATTTATATATTTTAATAATTAAATAGAAGAGACGCCTATCCAAAGGAGACTATTGAATGAGTGTTCACTGACCCACTAGGAGGAATGAGCAGTTGTAGAAGGTTGTTTGACAATTGGAGGCACTAGCATTTCACTTTCTAGCTATTGCAGGAAGCGAAATCCCTAAAATTATGGTCATGTTCCCTAAGAGGGGGAACTGAGAAGGTGGCTCATCTAAGTCCAAAACTGACCCAAAGACCTAGGAAATCTTATATATACCATCAAATTGAGAAGGAGGCTCACTACATTCTATTCTCCAAGTGAATGAACCTTATGACTGCTACAAACTGAAAATTCAGGCACACAAGGAATTTGATGAGGGGATAGCTAAAGTGGAATGGTTAAGTCTGCTACTAATTGTTAAATTGCAACAAGTTTTGTGTGTGATATTATCTAGCGATCTTCATCCTAGTGGTTCAGTGAATAGGCTCTGGGGTCCTAAGCATGTAATCTTGGCTACTTTAGGAGACGGTTGGGTGGAACAGTCTCCTTTGGGTGTTTGTCCCCCTTCTGCAAGTTATCCAGGTTCTAAATGTTTTTATTAATTATCTTTGGTTTAATTCTATATCTTTATTTTGTTTTATAAAAGTATGCTCAGTATCTACAGAAGCTTAATGATAACTGTTTATACTACTTTGAAAAAGGAAGCTGCAATTACTTTCATACGATGTTATAGTAAGTTTTGATGCTCATTATTTAATGATTATAAATCAAACATTTCTTCTTTGTCGTAAATCACTAGTTATAATAGAATTAACCTAATAAGTATTGTTTCCTAATGTTAGTCAAACCCTCTTTTAACATCTAAGTTTTCATTTAGTTAGTTTTATGATATTTTAATTTCATACCAGTCCTAGGGTTTTAAAGAAATTAATTTTAAAACTCCTACAAAACTTCTTCCAAGACCTTACAGTCTCTTCGGAATTTTATTAAACAAGCAAACTATATAAATATATCTTTTAGTATTAATGAAGCTCTTATTTTCAAGGTTTTCACATCAAAAAAGAACCTCAAGGATATTTTAGTTCACTTCACAGTATTAGTATATTCTAAGTAAATATATATATGTATTATAAGGTCTTACAAAAACAAATGTCGAAACAGTGAACTGAAATCAATATCAAAACCTTTATGTGTATTCCTAAAACTCAGAACATTATATATATATATATATATCAAATTCCAATATATGGGCAATTTTTGGCCTCGCGAACTAATACCTAGTTACAGATAGGGTAAACAAGCTTCAAGGATAAAATAATAAATAAACCAAGTTTAGATATCGAATCCAATTAATAATTTCAGTTAAAAAAGTTACATTATAAGGTCATTATGGCCCAACCAGCTTCAAACTGTTAATACTAAATCGAGATAATCGACAGGCCATAGCTTTGGTTTCAAGCTGAAGGTTGTCTTATTATTACCATCTATATATTAATCAAACAAGATTTTTCGCAACAACCTCATGGCTTAATAACTACTATAAAAATGGTAACTTAAAACCTTGAATTGACTTGACAGTAGCCTCATGTCTTGTTAAATAACTCACATTTCTTTTATCCAAAATACCATGTTTGAATCCCATAGGTGTCGTTACCCACATAAACATTAAAATATAGAAAAAACATAGTATCGACCTCTTGGATTAATAATTTAAATATGCATTTTCTGAAAAGTGTATAGAACCCTCACGGCCTTTTTCTCAAGCAAAACGAAAACAAGGTAAATGCCTCATGGCTGTAATAGTTTGTATGAATAAACGAAGTTACAGTACTATCATCAAAACATGTTATATATTTACAAAATCCATCATGGGTTTCTCATAAGAAACATAAACATTACATTGGAGAGATAGTTCATAGAACAGTTGTTTACATTTTAACCGAAACCTAAACGTTATCAATATTCAAACTAAGCCTTTGTCACATAGTCACTTTGACTCCATGATCGAGGAGTATTTACAGAGGCAAAAATGTAAACACCTCACGGATACCAAACAGTATTTATCACTTTCATTCCAAAATACAAACACGGGGATAGGTTCTGAGGCCATGTCGAGAAAATGAAGGAGTTGTTTTTCCTATCTAGTTAACGCAAAGCCACATCACCCCATAGCCATGATGCCACAATGAGCCAAAAGGTTACAGTTACATGTCTTACCGAAGTCATGGATGCCTTTATTGCTTGAAGAGTAGCCATACTCCTCTGTCACAACCATAGATGAAGAACACTGTTTGAAAAACACACACCAGACGTCATTATTTTAAACCATATCTAAAAAAGGAAAACAATGAAAAATGGAAATGAAAACCATTTCAAAGAATGTTTACATGTAAACGCAAAAGACGAAGGATATTTTCCCCAGCAGTCAAAAGTTGGATTTTAAATTCACATAGAAGATGTTCAATTGGCAGTTTCAAAAGCCTAGCAGAAACACTTTCAATGCATGATGCATTAAGGAGCATGAATTCATCCCAGATCCATCGTGGACCCAGACTCATGCCAAGAACGAGAGCCAAGAAGCCATGGTGCTCACATTGGCAGAAAACAAAGATACAGGGAAAAAGGAAAACAAGGTAAGTTAAACCCTTAGGGTTTACCGATGGGACAGTTATGCTTCCCAGCTGGGCATTTACGCCATCACATGGCCAACACATGGCCAACTTAATTTTGAAAACCATAGATATTTTACACATTTTACCATAACCTTTGTTTCGTATGTTTGGTAAAGGAAAAACCTTTGAGCGTTATTTCAACCTTGGTGGCATTTACATTATTTTTAACCTTATGCTTGACAGAACTTAGGTTTTTGTATGCATTTGAAAGATCTAGGAAGAACCAACAATTTTCCCTTGTTTAGATCCTTATATATGGCTTAACAAGGAAAATAAACTCCTTCATAGGGTACGTGATTTTATAAAACAAAAGGTCTATGTGTTATCTCTCAAACTAAGTAAAACCTTAACCCAACCCGTTAGCTCATTGAGCAGTTTAAGAAACAGTCTAAGAAAAATTAACAAATATTCTACTTATGAATAAAGAAGGAAGTGTCTGACATAGTTTTTCATAGCACGACGGAAAGTCAACATAGTCATGTAGAACTAGAACTTCAACCAACAATTTACACCAAACCTAAATGACAGTAAATAAAAGTGGCATAACATGAATCAAGATAGTGCCACCTTAACAATAAGTTGCATGTTATCATTATCTCTTTATGACAAGTTATGTATGATAGATAAACTACTTGAAAAAAAAAACAAAGATCATATGGTTTAATGGATTTCAAGACTAAACAAAGTTGGAAATATTGTCATAACCATGTTAAATATTGGTCGCAACTACACTTAAGAATATAATAAAAAAAACTTATTTTGTGAATTTTGGATATGTTACATGTGGTATCATAGTGAGTTTACAAAGACTAGGCCTGATTGGCTCACTCCCATATTGATCATGTTTCAAATTTATTTCTGTATAGAAATATAAAAATTTGTTTTGTAGGAAAATGGAAGGTGTTGAAGCATCTGCTGAAAATGGATCTCATCACAATAATCTAGACAACATTTATGTGGAACTAAATAATCAACCCTCAGAGTTACTACAAACAGTGAAAGAGTTAAAGGATGAACTACAAATTGTGAAAATAGATAATCAAATAATTTTGAAACTAAATCAGATTTTACTAGACAAAATACACAACAGAGGAAAAGATAAAAGAAATGTGTATGAAGTTGATTTTGAAACAATATCATACAAACATAAGGGTAAGAAAGTAAAATATTCTGATAGTGATTCTTCTTCAGAATTTAACGCAAGGTCGTATTGAGGAAGGTATAAATACATAAGTGAAAGTAGTGAAAGCGACCGCAGGCCTAGAAAAAGGAAGTATAAACCTTATGAAGAGTTTTCAAGAGAATTTAAAATGATAAAACCTCCCATGTTTAACAGGGAAGTGGAAAAGGGTGAAGAAGTCGAGGCTTGGTTATCGGAAATGAAAAAGTACTTCCAGATTTATAACTACTTTGATAAACTGAAATCATGGATGGCTATCTACAACTTAACAGGAAAAGTTGACATCTAGTGGCAGGACATAAAAAGAGTCAAAAACCTTAAGGAATAGTATTTGACATGGAGAGTCTTTAAAACGTACTTTAAAAAGAAGTTTTTATCAAAACAGTATTATGAAGAAAGAGTTAAAGAGTTTTATGAACTAAAACTGGGATCGATGTCAATGAAAGAATTAAGTAGCACATTTCTGAGTTTACTAATATATGTACCATATATAATTGGCGAGAATCTTAAAATTAAAATATTTTTAAGCTGTCTGGCCACTAGATTCAAGGACATAATTGAATTTGATAACCCAAAGACCCTTGAAGAGGCAATGAGAAAAGAAAATTTTTGTTATGAACTTAGTAAAAAGAGAGAAAGCATACCTAACTGGAAGAATAGGAGAACAAGTAACTTTGATCAGAAGAGAAAAGGTTTTAAGTCTGTTAAATGTTTTGGAAATAATTCTCGGAATTTCTCTAAGAATAATTATAAAAGAACATATTTTAAAAGTAAAACACAACAAAATACTACAGGACTGAAAGGCAAAGATGTGCCTAATAATTCTGTTAAAAATAATGAGCATAAGGAACCTGTAAAGTGCTCGAAATTTCCAGGACCGCATTATGCCAAGTATTGTCCAAACAAAAAAGGGAACTTCAACAATGTGCATACCATTCAGGAAGAGGAAACAGTTGGAGATGTAGCAAATGAAATGCCAAGAATAAATGCAGCCTTGGAGAATTGACACATTGATCATCAGGATTCCATGGTGGATGTACAAGGTATGATAAAAAACCAATCTATTTTTATTCTGATTGACCCAGGTGCTAGTTTAAGCTATGCGTCACCTATCATAGTGGGAAAATGCAATTTATCTTTGAAAAGTATTGGCTGGTCCAGTTGGCTACAGGAACTAAAAGGAAAGTAGTTAATTATGTTGAAAACTGTGATTTGTTTATGAGTTAGTTCAAAACTCAAGTCAAGTTAAATGTATTACCATTAGGATCTTAGATGTTTTAATAGGTATGGATTGACTGAAAAAACATCAAATTTAAATTATTTTCAGAAAACATGTACTTGTTTAAATAATAAAGGATAAAGGATTACAGTCAAAGCAATACCTAGGAAAGTTTCTGTTAGACAAATCTCAGCCTTACAAATGAAAAAGCCTATAATAAAATATTGTACAGTCTTTGTTGTACATGTAATAAATAATGAACAAATTGATAAAGAAGATAAGCTAAAATTTGATGATATTCCAATCCTAAAAGATTTCTCGGAGGTTTTCTCAAAATAAATTCCAAGATTACCTCCAAAGAGAGATATGGATTTAACAATCGAATTAGTATGAGGAGTTGCACGTAATTAAAAGGCTCATTATCGAATGAAGATTTTAGAACTAAATGAATTAAAATTACAATTGCAAGAACTAATAGACAAAACTTATGTAAGACCAAGTGTATCCCTGTGGGGAGCACCTATATTATTCGTTAAAAAGAAAGACGGTACATTACGTCTATGTATAGACTACCATCAACTAAACAAAATGTCAATTAAAAATAGAGACCCTCTTCCCCGCATTGATGATCTGTTTGATCAGATATGTGGAGTGACAATATTTTCAAAATAAGACTTGAGATCTGGATATCATCAAGTCAAAATCAAAGATGAAGATATTTTTAAAAACGATTCCAGAACTACATACTGACATTAGTTCATGGTTAGGCCCTTTAGGCTAAAAAACGCTCCAACAACTTTTATGTTCTTAATGAATAGTGTCTTAAGGAAATACTTGGATAAATCTATATTCGTCTTCATAGATGACATATTAATTTATTCTAAAACGAAATAAGAACATGATGATCACTTGCATATAATACTATAGGTTTTAATAGAACATAAACGATACGCTAAATTCAGTAAATGTGAATTTTATAAAGATAAGATACAATATCTAGGGCACGTGATATCGGAGGAAGGGATATCAATACACCCAAATAAAATAAAAGCAATATTTGTTTGTCCTATTCCCAAATACGTAACTGATGTATGATCATTCATGGGAATAATGGGTTATTACAGGAAATTTATAGAAGTATTCTCGAAAATTGTGAATCCCATAACATCATTACAGAAAAAAAGGGAAAAATATTTGTCTAGGATAAAAAATGTGAAGAAATCTTTAACGGATTAAATGAAATATTAACTACCGCACCCATACTAAAGATAGAAGATCCAAGCAAGGATTTTTTTGTATGCACAGATGCATGTAATGAAGACTTGGGTGGAGTACTGACACAAGAATGTCACGCAATTGCTCATGAATCAAGAAAGTTAAAAGCACATGAAAACAATTATTCAACTTATGAATTAGAGCTAGCTATCATAATACATGCTCTAAAAATGTGGTGCCATCATCTGATGGGTAAAAGATTTTTGCTAATGTCCGATAATATAAGTTTGAAGTATTTGTTTGATCAACAAAATATGAACGCAAGGCAAGCTACATGGTTAGCTTTCCTTAGCGAGTATGGTTTTGAAATCAAACAAATCAAAGGAAAGGAAAATAAAGTGGTTGATTCCTTAAGCAGAAACACAATAACGAGTTGTATAGTTTCTATTAGCAGTTATAAAATAGAATTAGATGATAAATTGGAAAAAGGGATAAAACTAGATACAAAATACCAAAATCTAAGAGAAAAAGTAACTCAAAATGTATTTGAAAATGTAAATACATATTATAGTTTAAATGAAAAGGATTAATGTTGTATAAAAATAGACTTTATGTGCCTAACATACCAGAAATTAAACTGCTAATTTTAAATGAAGTACGCAAAATTCCTTACTCTAGACATCAGGGGTATCAAAAGATAATAACCATATTAACAAAAGAGTAATTCTGGCCTAATATGAAGAATGAAGTTTCTGAATATATAGCTAGGTGTGTAGAAGGTCAGCAAGTTAAAGTTGAGCATCAACACCCAGCAGGTCTTTTACAACCATTACCAATTCCAAATTGGAAATGGGAAGTCATCAGTATTGATTTTATCATTGGTTTGCCTAAAAATTAGAAACAAAATGATCCAATAATGGTAGTTGTGGAAAAACTAAGCAAGGAAGCACACTTCATACCTGTTAAAACAACTCATAAAGTTGCTAACATTGTTGACATCTTTATGAAGTAAACTTTTAGGTTGCACGAAATTCCGAAGGTAATAATTTCTGATAGAGATCCCAACTTTACTGGTAAGTTTTGGAAATCTTTGTTTAAAGGACTAGATACTAAATTGAATTGCAGTACTTCTTATCATCCGCAAATGGATGAACAAGCATAAAGATTCAATCAAGTAATAGAAGACATGTTACCAATATATGTTAAAGACTATCCCAAGAAATGGGAAGATTATTTACACTTAGTTGAATTTGCATATAATAATGATTATCAAGCTTCAAATAAACTTAGTCCTTTTGAAATATTATATGGTAGGAAATGTAATACTCCTATTACATGGAGTAATACAGTTGATAGATTGATGTTAGGACCTGACTTGTTAAAAGAACTAGAACTAATGGTGAAACAAGTACAAAGCAATTTGAAAACTGCTCAAGACAAACAAAAGAGTCATGCATACCCTAAAAGAACTATGAAATAATTCCGAGTAGGTGAGCATGTATTTGTTAAGGTAAAACCCAAAAAGATCTCATTTAAAGTAGGGAGTTGTGCTAAATTCGCACCTAGGTATTGTGGACCATTCGAAATATTAGCAAGAGTGGGTCCAGTGGCATATCGGTTGGTTTTTCCACGTAATCTTCGAATACATAATGCATTTCATATTTCCATATTGAAAAAGTATGTGCACGATGCTACTCATGTGATCGATTGGAATGTTATTCAAGTAGAACCCGAAGGATATTTTCAGGTGGAGCCGAACTGTATTCTCGACAAGAGGGAATGTTTTATCCGTAATCAAACTATTGGACATGTAAATGTGCAATGGAAACACCTCAGTCCTTATGAATCAACCTAGGTATTAGAGAGTAAAATGTGGGAGGCATATTCGGCTTTGTTCTAGGAAGACTCAGAATAAACTTAAGCAACATCGAGGATGATGTTGAACTTAATGGGGGGTGTTTGTAACACAACTAGAACTGAAAAATAAATATTTTTATTTATTTCAAAAAACATTATGTTAAATTTATTGTAAAGATTTTATGACCAAGTTGGTGAAGGATGACTGTAATTAAATATTTATTTATTTTAATAATTAAATAGAAAATACACCTATCCAAAGGAGACTGTTGAATGAGTGTTCACTGACCCACTAGGAGGAATGAGCAGCTGTAGAAGGTTGGTTGACAAGTGGCAGCACTAGCATTTCACTTTCTAGCTGTTGCAAGAAGCAAAATCCCTAAAATTATGGTCATGTTCCCTGAGAGGGGGAACTGAGCAGGTGGTTCATTTAATTCCAAAAATGACCCAAATACCTAGGAAATCTTATAAATATCATCGAATTGAGTAGGAGGCTCACTACATTCTATTTTCCAAGTGAATGAACCTTGTGACTACTGCAAACTAAAATGTCAAGCACACAAGGAATTTGATGAGGGGATAGCTAAAGTGGAATTGTTGAGTTAAGTCTGCTACTAAGAGTTAAATTGCAACAACTTTTTTGTGTGCTATTATCCAGTGATCTTCATCCTAGAGGTTCATTGACCAAGATCGGGAGTCTTGTTGCCACCTTTCATACACCTGGGTCATGTGGCATAAATCTTCAATCCACTCAATGTGTCCTTGGGGGAAAGTCTCGAGTCAAGGCTATCACCTTGTTCTTGACTCCTCCGTTTAGGCTCAACTCCTAACGAAGCCAAGGGGGGTAGACCCTATTGAGTTACTAAGGCAAAATTATTTAGTATGGTGATGTTAAACTGAATGAGTTACTTAGGAGTTTGAAATTTAATCATAAAAAACCATAGATGACAAGATACAAAAAGAGCACACGAAAGAATAATGCTGAGACACAATATATATATATATAGCAAGAAAATAGCCAGTGCCTTAAAATGGAGTCAAAAGATAATCAATGTACTTGCATGTGCTTGGAGTGAATGTTTTGTGATTGCCTCTTGGTACGTTTTAAGTTAATGTGAAATATGAGTTGATTAAAATTAGGCGAAAGGGGGGGACTCCAGATATACCCGAGAGTACTTGGAGTATGTCCAACACTAAACCGTCATGGCTACCCACAAGGAATATGTGGGCTAAATGGAGTCTCTGAGGCTATTGTTCATAATCCACCCACAGGCGTAACAGATATTGGCACCCTGAGGTCACTTTTCAGGAGTTCCCGCTTCCTTTGGGTTTTTTTCCACTGTAATGGTTTGATCTAGGTGTTGGATTTTCACCTGATGGTTTGTCAATTTGGGAGAGTGAATCCTAATTATTCTAGTCACTCAAATTCTTTTGATACAGCTTGACTGATTAGACAAACCGCAGCCAATTGCAAAGCATACACACTAGAGTCTTGTCAATTTCAGTAAATTTTGAGATGGGTGTTCTTGTTAAAAAAGAAAACCCTCCACGAACCTCTTTCGATCTAAGTGGATCTCAATCGAGGAATCAAGGAGGGGTTAATTTTATTAAAACTGAAGAAACAATTGATGAAAAGGAAAACAAAGATACACAATGTCGGTTTTCTAATTAGTCCTACCGCACATCTCTTTTCCCTTTCGGGTGAATCGGGAAGTCGTGGGGTAAGTATTAAGATTACTTTGAAATCTTAGATATGGAATATGGAAATGATAATAAATCAAATTATACTACCCTATAGATTAGAACTATGCTATATTGAAAAGAGATGAACAAAAAGTAAAAAAATTGACACAGACGCAAATCCCCCCAGGGGGGATGGTGAATAGGCTTGAAAGATCCTATTCGAAAGGACCTTTCCTTTTTATTAGTAGAAATTTACAATATCATAAAATTGAAATTGATGCACTTTGGTCCTTGTTATCTTGTATCCAAAGGCTTACAACAAGCTAGAATTAAAACACAGCGGTGGGGGAAGCTTCCGGGAAGCTCTGGTTCGTCCAAGAGTCAGAAATTGGGCAAAGTCCCCTTTTCTTTTTTGTTAGACATGATAAAAAAACAGCTAGAAATTAAAATCAAATGTGCCCAAACACACTTTAAAAGTGTTTTGGGTCACCACACTAGTTACCAAAAAAAAACTAAGTAAAAATTTGGTAAGTTGGGGTAATCTGGTTTTGCAAAAAAAGGAACCAAGGAAAGCAAGATTTCATTGGGATATTGGCTTGCTGTTTGGGAATCCAATGAGATGTGCACTTTTAATGCAGAATATGAAACTTTAAAGTACAGCAAAGGAAACTACCTTAAAAGCAAGCTACAAATTTTCTTTAAAATGCTTGCAAAAAAGAGGATAATTTCAGCTAGATCTCTTAAAATATGACTTTATATGCAAAACGGAACTTAGATATAAAATTAAGAAAGGATATTACTAACTAGATCTATATGTAATTTTCTTTGTGAGACAGATCTAAGCAATAAAATTCTTAAAAAGTAACCAATTTGAAGAGAAATTAATATTTTGAAGGAGAAAGAGAGAGAAAGAGTGTTTGAAGCCTGGGAATGTTGGGGTTTGGAGTCTGATTTGGTGGAACACCGAGGGACTATTTCATTTAGAAGATCTTGAAGATGAGGAAGATGCAAACCAGATCAACCTCTTCTACAAGCGATATCACCTGCAACTTAGAAATCCTTGCACAAACAGATGGTTAAAACATAGGTGCTGCTGGAAGAGATAATTGGAAAGCATGCAATTAAACTTAAAATACATACAACTCCAATAGATCTGAAACAAGTAGCAGTAAGAGCATAAATCAAACTAGAATAAACTGTTACCCTAACAACAGGGAGCTCTCTCTTTCATGGCCAACAATTAACCAGCAAAAGAAGTGATAAATAACACAGATTATACCTCATAAGCATTTGACAATCATCATCCACACATGAAGACAATTACACCATAGATATTGCCTCCAAAGCTTCTTTATTCCAGAGTAATAAACAATACAATACAAGAGCAACAACACCTCAATCCCAGTTCTAACTAGATTGGAAGAGGCTGCTTGTGCTTTGATTTATACAAAAACCAGGAGATCCAGCCCAGGCGGGGTGCAAATCCCAAGGAGACAGATCAAATCAGCTGATGGAGAGTCAATCAATGCAAATATGAAGCTGAACTGAGCCTACTTGTCAATCAAGGGCTTGATTGAGCTGACACATCAACCCATAAACCGACACATCAGTCTACAGAGCTCCTAGGAGAGCCCACACGTGTGGAGGAGAGAGAAAGGGCACAATTACCCATAAAGGCTGCTGAAGATCACCTCTGGATCTGATTTGATCACCTCCTTTAGTCAAGGATTTTCCAGATCCAGTCAATCTGGTTCAGATCTGACTGATTTCAATCAAATTGGCTGAGAATCCATTGATCTATGATTTTGGATTTGCTCCATTATTCATCCATTTATTAATTAAAATAATCAATAAATGATTTTTTGGGGCTTTCTGACCTAAGTGATGGAAAATCACTCAAAACTAGGAAATAGTGGGTCCATGGGTTTACATGGTGCGCTTAGCTTGAAAATGAGCACCGACATGACTGAAACTGATTATTTGGCCCACTTTTATTACAAAAACAATTTTTCCAATTAAACTATTAAAAAATAGCCTAAGTTTTGGAAAAATTAAATTTTAATAAAAAACACTGAAAAAATTGAAAAATTGAAAAATTGAAAAAACCTAGGGGGACTTAGACATGTTCATATGACTCGACCATGATGCCTAGCATGTTTATGCATTGACACATAGACTCTAATAACCTCAATAGGCCTAAATTCCAAGTCAACCACCCCAACTTTGGAGGTATGGAGTGAAAAACTCAGAAATTATCAATCGTTTATTCAACAACCAATAATAACCAAGGGAAAAAATACCCTGGGATGATCGGATTGACAAATAAAGTCTAAGAGACTGAGTCTTTTACAGACACTATCATGCTAGAACATTTATTACAATTCCCCCATGAGGTATGAACATGTGATATAGTACAACAAACACTTCCCAGAAGTACTTCCAAAGGTCTTCTGAAGTCCGAACAAGTTATCCTTGTCCGTTTCACCAGGCTCACTTGATAAAAAACACTAAGTACAACTTAGGTTGTAACATTCTGGCTCCATCTAGGGACACATTCTCTGACTGATCTTCTGTTAAAAGGAGAGAATGTGAGAACTTCGGAATCTCTGGGTCCTGCATAGCAATTAGAGTTTGTCAGTAACATGTATATAAAAAATTAACTATAAAAGGAAACTAATGTACATAGTTAGTCTATGATGTGCAAAAGGGAATATTTTACAAAACTAATATACAAAGGAAAATTTTCAAACATGGTACAAAATAACTATAATACAACAATATCTATGATACAACAACATGAGATATAAAATTTAGAAATACATGCAGGGCAAGGTTTAGAAATTGGCCCTGAAACCACCGATGCCAATAAAGGCATCAAACTGTCTCAGCAAAAAACAACTTGAGGAGGAAACCATTCACTGGCAGGCTCAACCTTTCTCCTTCTAGGTTATTTAGATAGAAGGAATTCGTTCCTACTATTTCATTAATGATGTATGGTCCCAACCATAAGCTGTCGAGCTTTCCATGTTTCCCAGGTTTCTCCCGTCATTTGTCCCAACGCAAAACTATGTCACCTACTTGGAAGGATCCTGGCCAGGTAGACTTGTCAAAGGTTCTCTTGACCTTGTCTGAGTTTCTGATACTTTGGTCAAGGGAATTTATTTGACTTTCATCTAACTCAATCAACTGGTTTATTCTGTTCTGAATAGCCTCCTGATCTGAGCTGAAGGTCTGGAGAAGCTGATAAACTGGAAGCTTTAAATGGACTGGTAAGCTGACATCTAAGCCATATACTAGTTTGAAAGGGCTCCTCCCGGTTGAAATTTTCTTGGTGATTCTGTCGGCCCATAATGCTAATTTGATCTTGCTATCCCAAACCTTCTTATTGTCACCCACAATTTTCTTGATTATGGTCATTAAGTTCTTGTTAGTTGATTCAACTAGACCATTTCCTTGGGGGTAGTAATTGGATGAGTGGGATAGGACAATGTCGTACTTGAAACAAAAAGATGATATCTCAGAGGAAACAACGCACGGGGCATTATTCGTGATGATTCTAAATGGCACACCGAATCTTGTGATAATCTTATCTTCTAAGAAATCCATGACTATAGCATCGGTTGCCTTCTTGGTGGGTATCACCTCTACCCAGTTGGTAAAATAATCAGTGGCAGTAAGAATCCAAGAATAACCATTGCTCAAGTTATATTTGAACTTACCGATGAAATCAAGCCCCCATTGTTGGAAAGGGGCTTGGACTACTATTGGATTTAAAGGCAAGGCTTTCATTTGTTTCTTTCCTGTGAATAACTAACACTGGGGACAAACTCTGACATCCTTGTGTACATTTGAAAATAAGTTCGGCCAATAGTAACGTGTTCTAAGGATTTTATGGGCTGTTGTTCTTGCTGCAAAATGTCCATCGCGAAATCCTGAATGGAACTCAACCATGATTTTTTTGGACTCAGGTCCATCGACACATCTAAGTATCAAACCATCGAGGTTTCTCCAACCCAAACCATCTTTTGTCAAAAAATACTTAGTTTCTTTTAACCTTAATTCTCTTCTTTTATGGCCAAGTAAGTGATCGGGGCAAGTAAGGTTGTGGAGGAAGAATATTATGTCGATGTACCAAGGGTGCTACTCTAATCTCTGAAGCTCGTCTGATACACTTTGTTCTAAATCACTGTTTTGGCAGACTATTCCTAAGGCATTTTCATTTCCTTGGGCCAACATCTTTGCAAGACCCTATCCTTTAATTAACTTAGTAGGTTTTATCTCCAAATCGTATTCTTGAATATTTGAAACCCACTTACCCCTGATTCCTAGACAGTCCTGTTGAGACATGATATCCTTGACAGCTGCATGGGGTACATACCCAATGATTTTGGAGTAACCTAAATAAGTTCTGAAATGTTTAAGGGACTTGACAAGAGCATAGGCCTGTTTCTCCATGGTGGTATACTTCAAATATGAATTTTGCAAGCCTCTACTCATAAAGGCTATAGGTTGCTCCTATCCCTCCTTATTCTTTTGAAGCAAAACACCGGCAATGGTGTCTTCTGAGGCAAAGGAAAATATCTGGAATTCCTTGGAATAATCTGGACTGATCAAGACTGGGGACATGGATATGGCATCCTTGATAGACTTGAATGCAACTTTCCCTTCATTAGTCCGCTCAAACTTAGCATCTTTCTTTAATAACTTTTGTAGAGGTTTCATTAATTCTGCTAAGTTTGGGATGAACCTTCTTATGAAATTGATCTGACCATTAAAATACTGGAGAGCTTTTAGATTTTGAGGCAAGGGGACTTTCTTAATGGCTTCAACTCTCTCAGGATCAACCCTGACACCATCCTTAGAAATGATGTGCCCCAACAACTTGCCTTCATCAACTCCAAAGATTGACTTGGTGGGGTTCAAGGAAATACCATATTTTCGACATCTTATAAAAACCTACCTAAGATGACTTATGTGGTCAGATCTTTCCTTTGAAAAATTAGTTAAGTCATCTTGATATATTTCGATTATTTTTCCTATAAGTTCTTTGAAGGAAAAATCCATGGCTCTTTGGAAGGTGGTACCTACATTCAGTAAGCCAAAAGGCATTCTTAAAAAATTATAGGTACCCCAAGGTGTGGAGAATGTAGTCTTGTGTTGATCCTCCTTTTTTACCAACACCTGGTTGTAACCAGAAAATCCATCCAACATGGACATCATTCTTGATCCTGTTACTCTTTGAAGCAATGTTTCCATGTCGAGTAATGGGTAATTATCTTTGAGGCATGATGTATTCAGATTTCTAAAATCTATACATATTCTAATTGACCCATTCTTCTTTCTGACCACAACTAAGTTGGAGCACCAAGACGAATGTCTTGTAGGTGCTATGATCCCTGCTGCTAACATCTTCTGAAGTTCCTTCTACACAATGGGGCCCAACTTAGGATTTATTCACCTAAGTTTTTGTCGGAAAGGTTTGACCTCCTCGGCTTCTTCTATGAGGGGAATAGTGTGTTGAAACACATCCTCCCTATAGGCTTTAAGCTCATCATAACTAAAGGCCAACACATCTCTATACTCTTTGATTAAGTTGATCAAATTGTTCCTTTCCTTTTTTGAAGTACCTTTTCCAATTTTTATTAACTTGGGGTCTTTGTCAGTTCCTATGTTTATTTCCATATAATTCCCAATTTTTATTTCTTCTTTTTGTTTTTTATGATGATCCTGTCAATCAAAGAGATTCTCAAAAGCTATAAGGTTACTCTGGATGTGATTCCCTACATTATCCTCGCACTCCTAATACTCTTTACCCTCTTGCTGATAACTGATTTTGCAACCTTCAAACTCTTGTAGATTGTGGATGAATCTCAAAAGTTTCTCATCATCCTTAAACACCTGCCAGTGATCCATATTACTTGGAATTGAAGGTCTGAAATTAATTTCCATCTTTCCATTTAATCATTTCATCTGATGGTTGGAGGGTGGATGCTGCTACTGCCAATTTATCTGCTAACCCATTCATTTCCCTGTGGATCTTTTGAATGTTGAGTGCATCAAACCACTCCATAGTGTCCCATGTGGCATTTCTATACTTTCTTAGTCTGTCATTTTTGCATTGATACTAATTTTTAATCTGGAGGACAACTAAATCTGAATCACCCTTTATGTTCAACATCTCTATCCCCATATCTTTGGTGGTTTCTAACCCTAGGAGCAATGCCTCATACTCAGCTACATTGTTTGATGCTTCAAACTCTAACCTGAAAGTGAAGTTGTAGACTTTATCTGAAGGAGAGATGATCACGATGCCCGCACCTTTTCTGGCTTTGGAATAAGCCCCGTCGAAGTACATTTTCCAAACTTCATATATCTTTTCATTTTTAATGTTTTCCTTAAAAGGGGCCATGAAATTTGACAAAATGGCATAGTTTCCAAAGTTATCAGTGAAATGAAAAAATTCATTTCTGGGCTTCTTAGGGTTTTCTACATGTCGTTTCCTTAGCTTCTCTCTGTGGAGAATCACCCTAGTGTTTTCTAATGCAGGTATAGTAGCATATGTCCAATCCATTTGAATGTATCCACCAAGAGTTGCGGCCCATTTTCTAGATAGAAACATACCCCAATTATCTGGAACATCTATCACTACCACATCCATCGACATGTTGATATCAGGATACTTGGCCAACTTAACTTGTAAATTTAATATTATCCCTACCACTTCAACTTCTCTTGCATCCATAGCACAAACATTGTGGTAGGGTTGGGTGACCCTTAGATTTAGTTGTTCCATTACTTTTCTTGTTATGACATTTGATGAAGCACCTAAATCTAACATGCAGTTATGAAGGAGGTTGTCAACTAAGAGGGAGACATAAAAAGGCATGTGGTCTTCTCTTCTCGGATCAACACTGTTGAGGACTATAGGCATATCTATAGGTTCAATATGTTCAGCTTCAAATATAGCATTATTATTAGGAAGAGGAT
>LPNX011150798.1:224525-244356 GCA_001517045.1 Pseudotsuga menziesii
TTCCTCTAAGGCTTTCAACAAATTTTCCTTTTGACCAGGAATTTTAAGGACATCAATTGCATAAACATGAATCTTAGCACTACTTATCCATTCTCCCATATCAACATTTGATTTAGGGATAACAAGAGGATCTGGGAGGGGAGGAGTGGTTACCTTTGGATTGTACTATTTAGACGGTGATGGCTTCTCCTTTCTTTGATACATTGCACCCTTGAATCTAGCCTCCTTCATTTCCTTGATTGGTTCCAGAGAAGGCATTACACCATAAAAGTTGGAAAGGAGATCCTTCTCGTAATTGTAATCCGTGGCCTACTGCCAATGCTGGTTTGATAAAGGGTAGGTTCGGCCTACCATGTACACATGATCAGACTCACCTGATGTTGTTTCCTGATTACTGACCTCGGCCATTCCATGTTCTATAATCTGGTTTGCTATATAGCAAGTGCTTTCTTGGTGGAATTGATCACAAGGTCTACACCATGGAATGACTTCTTCTACCAGGTTAGTTGAGTCTAACTGGTTTGGAATCCTAGGTTCTTGCTGAGGAGCTTTCTTCTGATACACCTGACTCTGTTTAGGCTGAAAGTTCCTAGGTCCATTATTTCTTTCCATTATGATTATTCTATTCTAAATATGATTCAATTGTGCAGAATGATTTTCCATGATTTGGTTTTGACTAGTAACCAATTCTTTTATCATGTTAGTTACCTTTTCCATGGGGTCTTTAGAGGTTTCCTTTTCCTCTAATTCAACAGATTTTCCCTTCTCTTTGTTGTATGAAGTGTTTCCCCTAGTGTAACTTGGAATGTTGGATTTTCCTAAAGACTACATATTCTTTTCTATTTTCTCGGCCAATTCTTGAGCAGTTTTTAGATCAGTCGGCTCTTTGTCCCTTAAATGGTACCTCAAATCACTAGTGAAAGCTTTGATGTAAGATATGAGGATGGATGCATCCCTTGGCTTAATTTCTCTAGGGAGGTCCGCAACCACACACCTAAACTTAGTATTAAATTCATCAATGGTTTCATTCTCCATCTTCTTTATGTTATGAAGGGCAGCAAGCAGATGTCTTGGTTCTTTCTTTTCCCCCCATTTCTTCTTAAAACCCTCTAGGAATTAATTAAGAGTTTTATATGAATCATCACCAATGTCAGAGTACCATTCCGCAGCATCATCCTCTAAGGATAAAGCAAAGAGCTTCATTTTGACATCTTCATGGTTATGGGCAGCATCATTGCAATAACTGACCAGGTGCTTTTCAAACTTTCGGATGTGAGACTTGGAAGTGATGGCATTATTTCCCTGGAATATGGGGAGCTTCTTGATAGCATCATTTGGAATGTCATGAGGATTACCTGCTATCTGAGAAAAGTCAAGGGATTTGTAAAATTTCATCATTTCTTGAGATTGGAAGGTATGACTCTCTACAAATATATGATGGATATCTGAGAGGGATTGGTCTCCTAAATTTTCAAGGTTTCTACGAGAAGTCTGCCTATTCAATCTTTCCCTAATAAACCTTTCGGTATCAAGGAGAGGATTGAATAATTGTCGGCAGTTTCTTCAGGTAGAAATTCTTGAAGGGATGTTAGACAATGGAGTCGCCAGATGGATCGAGTTTTTATTTTTATTTTTAAAGACTAGATCAATCAAAAGTTTTTATATTTTTAGTTGTTTAGAAAAAAGTTAAGCTAAGTCGTACTAGGGAATAAAAATATTTATCCCCAACAACGACGCCAAAAAGTGTTGCCACCTTTCACACACCTGGGTCACGTGGTAGAAATCTTCAAGCCACTCGGTGTGTTCTTGGGGGCAAGTCTCGAGTCAAGGCTGTCACCTTGTTCTTGACTCCTCCTTTTAGGTTCAACTCCTAATGAAGCCAAGGGGGGTAGACCCTATTGAGTTACTAAGGCAAAATTATTTAGTATGGTGATGTTAAACTGAATGAGTTACTTAGGAGTTTGAAATTTAACCATAAACAACCATAGATGACAAGATACAAAAAGAGCGCACGAAAGCATAATGCTAAGACACTATATATATATATATATATATATATATATAGCAAGAAAATAGCCAGTGCCTTAAAATGGAGTAAAAAGATAATCAATGTACTTGCATGTGCTTGGAGTGAATGGTTTGTGATTGCCTCTTGGTACGTCTTAAGTTAATGTGAAATATGAGTTGATTAAAATTAGGCGAAAGGGGGGGGACTCCAGATATACCCAAGAGTACTTGGAGAATTTCCAAAACTAAACCATAACGGCTACCCGCAAGGATTATGTGGGCTGAATGGAGTCTCTGAGGCTATTGTTCATAATGCACCCACAGGTGTAACAGAGATCGGCACCCCAAGGCCACTTTTCAGGAGTTCCTGCTTCCTTTGGGTATTTTGCCACCGTAATGGTTTGATCTAGGTGATGGATTTTCACTTGATGGTTTGTCAATTTGGGAGAGTGAATCCTAATTATTCTAGTCACTCAAATTATTTTGATACAACTTGACTGATCGGACGAACCGCAGGCAAGTGCAGAGCATACACACTGGAGTCTTGTCAATTTTAGTAAATTTTGAGATGGGTGTTCTTGTTAAAAAAGAAAACCCTCCAGGAACCTCTTTCGATTCAAGTGGATCTAAATCGGGGAATCAAGGAGCGGTTAATTTTATTAAAACTGAAGAAACAATTGATGAAAAGGAAAACAAAGATACACAATGCCGATTTTCTAATTAGTCCTACCACGCATCTCTTTCCCCTTTCGAGTCATTCGGGAAGTCGTGGGGTAAGTATTACGATTAGTTTCAAATCTCAGATATGGAATATGGAAATGATAATAAATCAAAGTATACTACCCTTAAAATTAGAACTATGCTATATTGAAAAGAGATGAACAAAAAGTAAAAAAATTGACACAGACACAAATCCCCCCAGGGGGGATGGTGAATAGGCTCGAAAGAGCCTATTCGAAAGGAACTTTTCTTTTTATTAGCAGCGATTTACAATATCAGAAAATTGAAATTGATGCACTTTGGTCCTTGTTATCTGGGATCCAAATGCTTACAACAAGCTTGTAACAAGCTAGAATTAAAACACAGCGGTGGGGGAAGCTTTCAGGAAGCTCTGGTTCGTCCAAGAGTTGAAAATTGGACAGAGTCTCCTTCTCTTTTTTGTTAGACCGGTTAAAAAAATAGCTAAAATCAAATGTTCCCAAACACACTTTAAAAGTGTTTTGGGTCACCACACTAGTTACCAAAAAAAAACTAAGTAAAAATTTGTTAAGTTGGGGTAATCTAGTTTTGCAAAAAAAGGAACCAAGGAAAGAAAGCTTTCCTTGGGATCTTGGCTTGCTATTTGGGCAGCCAATGAGATGTGCTTTTTTATTGCAGAATATGAAACTTTAAAGTACAGCAAAGGAAACTACCTTAAAATCAAGCTACAAATTTTCCTTCAAAATGCTTGCAAAAAAGAGGATAATTTCAGCTAGATCTCTTAAAATATGACTCTATATGCAAAATGGAGAAAGGATCTTACTAACTAGATCTATATGTAATTTTATTTGTGAGACAGATCTAAGCAATAATATTCTTTAAAGGTAACCAATTTGAAGAGAAATTAAGATTTTGAAGGAGGAAGAGAGAGAAAGTGTGTTTGAAGCCTGGGAATGTTGGGCTTTGGAGTCTACTTTGGTGGAACACTGAGGGACTATGTCATTCAGAAGATCTTGAAGATGAGGAAGATGCAAACCAGCTCAACCTCTTCTACAAGCGATATCACCTACAACTTAGAAATCCTTGCACAAACAGATGGTTAAAACATAGGTGCTGCTGGAAGAGATAATTGGAAAGCATGCAATTAAACTTAAAATACATACAACTCCAATAGATCTGAAACAAATAGCAGTAAGAGAATAAATCAAACTAGAATAAACTCTTACCCTAACAGGAGGGAGATCTCTCCTTCAAGACCAACAATTAACCAGCAAAATCAGTGATAAATAACATAGATTATACCTCATAAGAATTTGACAATCACCATCCACACATGAAGAGAATTACACCATAGATCTTGCCTCCAAAGCTTATTTATTATAGAATAATAAACAATAAAATACAAGAGAAACAACACCTCAATCCCAATTCTAACTAGCTTGGAAGAGGCTGCTTGTGCTTTGATTTATAAAAAAACCAGGAGATCCATCCTAGGAGGGGCGCAAATCCCAAGGAGACAGATCAAATCAGCTGATGGAGAGTCAATCAATGCAGATCTGAAGCTAAATTGAGCCTACTTGTCAATCAGGGGCTTGATTGAGCTGACACATCAACCCATAAACCAACACATCAGTCCACAGAGCTCCCAAGAGATCCCACACGTGTGGAGAAGAGAGAGAGGGTGCAATTACCCATAAAGGCTGCTGAAGATCACCTTTGGATCTGATTTCATCACCTCCTTTAATCAAGGATTTGCCAGATCCAGTCAATCTGGTTCATATCTGACTGATTTCAATCAAATCGGCTGAGAATCCACTGATCTATGATTTTGGATTTGCTCCATTATTCATCAATTTTTTAATTAAAACAATCAATAAATGATTTTTTGGGGCTTTCTGACCTAAGTGATGGAAAATCACTCAAAACTAGGAAATAGTGGGTCCATGGGTTTACATGGTGCTCTTAGCTTGAAAATGAGCACCTACATGACTGAAACTAATTATTTGGCCCACTTTTATTACAAAATCAATTTTTCCAATTAAACTATTAAAAAATAGCCCAAGTTTTGGAAAAATTAAATTTTAATAAAAAACACTGAAAATTTTAAAAAAGTGAAAAACTGAAAAAACCTAGGGGGACTTAGACATGTTCATATGACTCGACCATGATGCCTAGCATGTTTATGCATTGACACATAGACTCTAATAACCTCAATAGAAATCAAAAGTTATATAAAAAACAATCGATGTATCTATTTTCAAAAATGGACGTGTGTCATTTAGAAAAATAATTATAAATAAATAAAACATAGTTTTGAAGGAAAAAATTACATATTCAAAATCGTAAGATCGTACTCTACAATATTCTAGATTTTCATAAAAGAATATTGTGTATGTCATAGCAAAACACGCCATCTAAACTGAGCATATTGATAGATTTCTAAAAGACAAGCAATAGCCCTGGTTTATTTTTCCTAGCCAATAGGTTCGGTAGTCCAAAGCTATTTGAAAACATAATGCCAAACCTTATTCCCGCCGATTTTTTTAATTTTAAAATAACGCATATGCGTTATAGCTTATTCATATCGCATATGCGATATAGCGCATATGCGATATGAATAACCTATTGCTTAACTAATTTGATAAGAGAGTAAAAAAGAGTAATGGCATCCTTATCCCATTATAATACCATTTAGACAACACTATGATGGACACAAATAATTCCTCTTTTTAACAGTGAACGAAGCCATGGGCTATGCATCCAAGAAAATAGGTCGGTGAACAAAGCCATGGGCTGTGCATCCAAGAAAACAATAATTCCTCCCGTCCTTCAATCTATTCAACTTCAAGGGAAAATTTGCAACATTAACAGAGAGATTGAAGATTGATTTATGTCAGCGCTCAAAGGACGTTATAAAGTCGCGAGAATGTTTGTTTGGTAGTGCTTTTGGATGTAAAAAATCCAGAACTAGTACTGATGGATCAATGTATGCTCTCACTGCAAACCACTAGTGATGATTCGTCAATAGGTGACTTTAATCAACATTGTTACAGTTATCGTGTTCTTTTAATCATCATTGTGTTCTTTTAATCCTTAATTAAGGATGTCTGGTTCTTTTAATATTTGATTAAGGATGTATGGCCAAAATTCAATAAAATGGCATATATATCTTAACAATATTTATCATCTTCCATGTATAGATCCAAAGTTTCAAAGTCATCATCCTCATCATCATAGTCATCATCCTCATCATCATCATCACAGTCATCATCCTCATCCTCATCATCATCACCATCATTGTTCTTCATCATTGTCATCATCATCATCATCATCATCATTATCATCATCATCCTCATCATCCTCCTCCTCCTCCTCCTCCTCCTCATCATCATCACCCTCATCCTCCACCATCATCATCATCATTGTTCATCGTCATCGTCATCATTGTCATCATCATCATCACCATCACCATCCTCATCATCATCATCATCATCATCATCATCATCATCATCATCATCACCACCATCATCCTCATCCTCATCCTCATCCTCATCCTCATCATCATCATCACCCTCATCCTCATCATCATCCACTAGTGGAAAATGAGAGATTAGTGACCAAGAAAATGACCAAAATCCGCATATCAATGACCACTTTTGGTTTGGCGATCGCTGCTGGTCATTTTTATTTTGGTCATTTATAGCTTGTCAGTTGGTCATTAATTTGGTCATATATTTGGTCATTAATTTGGTCATATATTTGAATCAATGACCAAATATATGACCACATTTATGACCACATGACAAACTAGAATATGACCAAATTTGGTCGCGTAATAAAAGACCGTAAATTAGCCACCAAAACTGTTTTTTGGTCATTGATATGTGAATTTTGGTCATGTTTTTGGTCATTTATATCTCATTGTTTGGCCATGTATCTCTCAATTTTTGGTCATTTTATATGCAAAATTTGGTCAATCTCTTTTATTGGTCACTAATTTAGCCATTTTTAGTCATTTTATGTGTGGTTATTATATTTTAGTATTTTTAATGGTGTCCATTATTAATCAATATAAATTTTTAATATGATATTATGTTTAAACTAAAAAAAGAATCATACATTATTTATCATCATCTAATAGACATGTGAATTATGTAATGTCACATTAATTAGTTAATTACACCACTTGTAAATAATATAAAGTACAACCATATAAGTTTAAAACCGTACAAATTATATTATATGAAATGTGAAATATTACAATAAATATGAGTTTTCTCAAAAACTATCTTCATATAACTTTACATGAAAATCATCTAGTATATCGATGACTTTTCAAAATATTACAATCGCTAAACCATCCCACTTGTATTTAGCTGCTAATCCATACTTAGATCCTGCGGCAGCTTCAAAACCATACTTAGCGGCTTGAAACCCTCAGCAACAAATTCTTTGTACTCAATGGAAAAGCCTCACCAATGGGCTCTTCATATTCAATGGTCCACTTTCTGAGCTTTCTATCTACTCATGTGCTTCTGTATTCGCATTGCATGTGCTTCTGAGCTTTCTGAACTTTATATCTAGGCATGTGCTTCTGTATCCGCACTGCAACAACCTCCCTCCTCATTTTGTTATAAATCTTGTGAGTAAGGTTACCTACAAACAACACATGTTAAGAAATAAATTTTGTTGCTCACTAAAAAGAGAAAACAAATAAATGAAAAATGTACATAGTAATTTCACAAGATTTAACATGGAAAAAAGAAACAATTCCAACAAACATCGGGTGTACTCAAAATGCATAAACATTTAGAACCAGCAAACCTACAAATACATGAATATGAAATACCTCTCCATAAGGCCTGAAGATCAATGGCAATTGCAATGTCCAGAAAGAATATGAATCTCAAGTTCTTGAAAGCCTACAAACAAAGTTAACAAAGAAATCTTAGCCTGGAAAATGTCCATGATTCAGTTAAATACATTTGGTTGTCTTCCTAGGTGCAAAAGAATGTTTTAAAGACCAACTACAACTCAATAACATTGCAATTGTGTCAAGTACGGTCAAAACAACAATAGGCATCCTTACCATGAACAGTGTATATGCCTTAAGTTCAAATTTTAGAATGTTACCTTACTAACAATTCCATTATCAAGCATCCAGTCGGTGTAAATCTAAAATTCTTTGTAGCGAGACATTGGTATATCTCTCATTCTCAGCAGCTTATAGACACTCTGTTTGCACCTGCAAAAAGTTAGACGACATGAACTTTAGTACATTTATTTTGAAAGAGTTGCAATAGGTATTGGTTCAATCTGAACCCCTAAGCACTTGATCCTTTGAACTAGTGACCAAGGTTTGAACTTATTCATGGCATGGTATACTAAAGTTGAATATGTATTTCCTAGTGTGTTGAGTATGAGTATATTCCAATAGTATAAAAGACAAATTTCCCAAAAAATCATTTGCTTACTACATTAATTAAAAGAACACTTAAGAGCAATTGAGAGTTAAGAGAGACATAAGTTCTAGTTTCTAAAGTATCTTTGTGTCTCACTTTTCCAGTAAAGCTAGCATCTTTTTCAAAGCAGTAGCACAACGCTGACGAAGATCACATTCATATGATGAGACTTCATATTCCAGCTTTTTAAAATCTCGATATCAAAAGGCACCTTCTCACATAGCATCAGCTTTCCTCTCAGGCCAGTCAAAATGTTTCAGCACTACTCTCTCATCAACCTGCAATTAAATGTCGGGGTAAAAATTATCAGAAAAAGGCAACTCAAATGTGGTGCACCACCCACTCACCTCCATGAACCCTAATTTCAAAATGGCATCCCCATACCCATAACCACGAACCCTGACTACTTAATTTAAAAAACTACAAAGTTAATAGATTGAAACTTGGTTGTGAGGAGTACTAAATTAGTCCCTCAATGTGCAACTCAATCCCTCCAAATATCCAGCTATGCAAAACTAGCAAACGACTTTGTAAAAGGAGTTCAATCGGATAATTCTTAAACACGGACATGGTTAGCACTAGTGCAAAGCATTTCATAAAATTGCATCCTAAAATTGGCTTAATGAGAAGTCTACCAACCTAGTCTCAATGTTCCTATCACTCAGTCATTCTAGACAGTAAAATTTCCTGAGATTCATATTCTTTCAAAATTTCCCTTTTCTAAGCACGTGTTTATATCTAATAAGCTTTTAATTTGCCAAAGGTAGACGATATGCGATGCCTTTTCACATTTAAACATCTAATAATGGAAAATATATTTACAAATTATCTCATTAAGGTTGTCTGTGAGTAAAATCCTTGAAACCAAAAGAACTAGATGAAAATACTCTAAATTCAATAACGTCTCAAAAGAAGGGCTTGAGATATTAACATAGGGTTAGTAACGGAAACAATTAGTAAAGCATTTGTACAAAGTTAAGAAGTACACTGTAAATATTAAAAATAATAGTAATAATAATAACTTGATTTTAATAGAGAAAGTATGGACACTAAGGAAAAATAGGTTAGTTGAAATATGGAAAAATGTAAACCATTTCACACTGAGACAGTTTATTAAAAAAAAAATGGGACAAAGATCGGAAACATAATAATTCAGTGAGTACTCGTTTGAAAATTAACGAAATTCACACCAATGAAAAGGTTGAATGTAAACTAGAAGTGTTGTGGAATCCATTCTCAGTATCAATTGTATTTAGTTTCCCAATTATACCTTGTTAGCGTTTGGAACTAGCTCCTGCAAAGATTTCAAATTTTTCGCAATCCTCTCCCTGAGTTCCTTCTAGAAGAAACACAATAATCAGTAGAAAAGGTTCGCACCTTTTCAAGAGTAACAGGTTAAAACTAGACAGGCTCAATCCTCTACAGTGACTGTTTTCATGGCTTCCAAAACTATTTGTAGTTAAGTAAACCACTGCAAAAAAAGCAATGTACATACACATTAAGAGGATTCTGTAACAATGCTTCAAATGGGAACATTTTCTGACCCCCTCAGCAATACTGTGTGGATCAGTAGCTTGACCTCGACTAGCCCTCACGCCCATCCTAGGAGCTCCATTCAAAACAGCTCCAGCAATTGCTGTTGATTGATCTTGAGAAATCACAGAACGGTTCCCATGCTGCTATAAAGAATTTCCCTGGATGGATTGCAGGATTTGGAGACCAGTACTCTGCAATGCTAGAGTGCAAGTTTACAAATTACAATAAATAAAGTAATTCATAAAATTCATACATATATTGTTCTGAAGATGCAAAGTGAAAAGCATATAGTAAAACAGCATACCTGCTGACAGGGTTGTGGTCCTGCAGTAACTGTTAATGGTGGCTAACCTATTGATATGGAATAATTAGTCAATAGGGGCCCTTGTCGGTCATCCAGCTCCTACAAGCATTGTATGAGTATTCAAATTAAGGACTGCAACTAGGAAACATATTTCTTAATGAATCAAAACTGTTTTTCTTAAACAATTTTCAATGCACTGTAAAAATTAAATAAAGTTGTTATTCTTTGTGAAGATTTTATCCCTTACAGTAGTAGAAGTTCTATTTTCTCTTTCAGTGAATTATTCTTCATATCGAAACCGTTTTCCCAAGATATGTCCTTCACCTTGTATTGCTTCTGCATGCAAGATAAATGCTTCTTATTTCCCTTTCCTAGGCACTGAGGTAATATGTGGAACTCCAGGCATGTATGATTGAACCCAATGTGAGTGCACAGGATTTGGCAAGAGAGTATCCCCATGACATGACTGGATACCAGATGCCTCATTAACACTGGCTCCCATTGGAGCAAAGCTCGGTATGAGAATGGTTGCTCTTGTTGCACATCCAGTGACAGGTAGAATTTGGATGATGCTCCATGTGGAGAAACTAGCCCATGTGACTTCAATTGCAATACAACAGACCCCCTTGAAGTATTATTCCAAAACTCTTTTTGTAATGAGAGCTGTAGATATTTTGTCCCCCTTGAACTTGTATATTCCCACCCATTGGGAACTTTCTCTCAACTTGAGTTTGACTTACTGTAGACTTGTTCAAAAGATACCACATATTTTCACTAGCGATCGCACTAGAAGAATTATTTTGAACATCATTATTTTGAGCCTGCCCTTCTAAGTTCGGACTCATCTAACTTGAAGGTGTTAGTGACATTGTTGAGACTCTTGAGCTCTCTTGAACTATTCCCATTGAATCACCAGGAAAGAAATTTGTTGGTCCTCCAGCACAACTATCCAAAGATGATCTGTCAGCACCACTTATGTCTTCCCATGAAGATTTTAGTAATTGATCAAAAATATCATCCATTACAGAACTCAAGTGCTCCACTCACTTGGAAAACAAATGCTATGAACTTGCTCCTTATCCAGCAATAAATTGCATTTTTGAGAGGCTCAAAGTTCAAACTGGTAGTGATCCCACTGATAACTCTAATTTGAAATCACAGTTGTCATTTTATATCCATCAATTGGGCATGACATGCATCATTGAGATGTGGATCAACCATTTATGTCAAGTGAGCCAAATAAATAAAAGGCTCCTACATTACAATAAAGGCATGAAATAAATTTTGGATTTGACAACCTAGTGGAAACAACCTTAGCTGAGAGATCTCATTTCTTGCTGCTCTCCCCTCAGCGCCTACAAGTATTCACTAAATTGTTTTAGAAATTATGTATGATGGAGGTATTAGGAAGCAACAAGGGCATTCTTTCCCCTCATTCTCTTGCAAGAAATAAACCTAACCAAAATAAAAACGTTAACAAATTCAATTTATAGTTGTGCATGTAAACTATTTCTGCAACCACGTGAATCGATTCAAACAATTCTTCAGACCGTCACTAAATTTACTGAAGAATCCATAGAGATGATTAAATCAGATAGTCACTGAATTTAAAAAAGAAGTATCTTTGTGTCTCACTTTTCCAGTAAAGTAGCGACTTTTTCAAAGTAGCAGCACAAGGCTGACGAAGATAACATTCATATGATGAAACTTCATATTCTAGCTTTTTAAAATCTCGATATCCAAAGGAAACTTCTTGCATAGCATTAGATTTCCTCTCAGGCCATTCAAAATGTTTCAACACTGCTCTCTCATCAACCTGCAATTAAATGTCGGGGTAAAAATTATCAGGAAAAGGAAACTCAAATGTGGTGCACCACCCACTCACCTCCATGAACCCTAATTTCAAAATGGCATCCCCATACCCATAACCACGAACCCTGGCAACTTAATTTGAAAAAATACAAAGTTCATAGATTGAAACTTGGTTGTGAGGAGTACTGAAGTAGTCCCTCAGTGTGCAACTCCAAAAAAATAATTTGCTTACTGCATTGGCAACAATTAAAAGAACATTGAACAACAATTGAGAGTTAAGAGAGACATAAGTTCTAGTTTTTGAAGTATCTGTGTCTCACTTTTCCAGTAAAGATTGCGTCTTTTTCAAAGCAGCAGCACAAGGCTGACGAAGATCACATTCATATGATGAAACTTCATATTCCAAATTTTTCAAATCTTGATATCCAAAGGCAGCTTCTCACATAGCATCAGCTTTCCTCTCAGGCCAGTCAAAATGTTTCAGCACTGCTCTCTCATCAACCTGCAATTAAATGTCGGGGTAAAAATTATCAGAAAAAGGAAACTCAAATGCAAATGTAGAGACAAATTCCAGTCTCCCAATGTATTCATAAAAGGACTATACCCATGCAGTTCAGCCATAAAATGCAATGAAGTGCACCTCCAATAATTTGGATGGTTTTTTCTAACATGTAGAGCTGATCTAGTTATGTGGATGTTACAATAGACAAGTAAACACCATTAGAATTCAACTTCCAAACAAGCTTGTCAAAGTAAAGAATTCTTACCAGAAAAGATAGCTGATCATCAAGCCACTTAACAAAAGATACAACATCTTCAATGTTAGTGTACGTTGCTCTTCTCACTTCCCTTATCAAGGATCGAACAAAATCACCCTCGGTTTCCACATCTTCTTTTATCTGCATAGCTCCAAATTTATAAAGAATAATGTATTGCTTTAGATTTAAAAAATGAAGGAAACAAAACAAGGCCTGGTTTTTCTCTAATCTACAGCAAAAGTAACTATGCAAAACATCGGATAATTGAAACAGAGATAAATGCTTACAACTAGTAAATGTGATGAACGGTTCTCAATTTCTGCAATCATGATGCTACAAGCATTTTCCATGGTAGGGGTATCCGCAATTGCATTTCCATAAGATTATTTCTTACCATCTCGCTTCATCAATGACTGATAAAGCTCAACTACTTGTGGATCTATCTGCATTGTATTAGCACCAGGTGTCGAAAAATTAGGAGGGAGAGGAGGGGGGTGTTGTTGTTGTTGCTGCTCCACCTTTAATTTCCGGAGTAATTGGCGGCGGTGGGGGTGGAAGGGGTAGTAGGGACACGCTGATGGGACCCTTCTGAAGGCCACTAGTTGCAGCAGGGCATCAATAATTCATTTCCATTGCCATATATGTCCATGTGTTGTAGTGCATTTATGTATACATATAAGCAAAGGCCATTCAAAAACACTCATACAAACACCCAAAAAAGAGATATCAGAATAGAAACATCCAAAAAGAGGTATCCAAAACTGAAGGAGAGACCATATAGAGTCTAGAGGATTACAATGAAGGCCAGAGAGCAAATTTTTATTCACACAAAGATGCCAGAGTATGAATAAAATGAGAAAAGGGATTAATCAATAATTCATTTCCGTTGCCATAGATGTCCATCTGTTGTAATGTATTTATGTGTACATAAGAAAAGGTCATTGAAAAGGACTCATCAGACTACAATGAAGGTTTATTACAATTATTGTATCAATATTTGGACTTTAAATTTGACTCCAGGTATAATTGAAACTCTGCTATAAAGTGAGTGATATATTGCAGCGACAACAAGGTGCTATGCAT
Organism: Pseudotsuga menziesii; assembly: GCA_001517045.1. Taxonomy (NCBI): domain Eukaryota; kingdom Viridiplantae; phylum Streptophyta; class Pinopsida; order Pinales; family Pinaceae; genus Pseudotsuga; species Pseudotsuga menziesii. The sequence continues at coordinate 238,187 of LPNX011150798.1, forward strand.
TTTGATGAGACAGCAAGGTGATATGAATTTTGAGGGTGAAATAAGTTAATTAATTTGAGTGTATAAATATGCCTATGCACCTCAAGATTTTTTATCCTTCTTCAATCCAATATCATATCTATTAATTGCAATTAACTGCAACATACAACACTAATAATATATGCTCAGAAAACTTCACATATCTATGTGGGGATATGATTCTTGTTTAAAAAAAAATATGTGTATGGTTTGTGTACAAGCTCTATTCACCATTGTAAAGGGATTCCAATGAGTGAATTACCTACAGCTCAAGCTTTACCATAGGACCCATAGGATCCATAAGCATTCATGTCTACTTTTCTACAAATGGGCACACCATTCATTTTTACCTTGGCATACAATGAATTGCGCTGGACTTGCACAAAGCTTCCTTCCATGGCACCCTCTTGTAAATTTTCTGTAGAAGGTTTATGAAGGGAACCAAGAGAGTTTCTCCTGTACACGTGAATTAGAGGCCAACCTGTTACTTGACAGCTTCCAAATATTATCCAGAAAATCATATCAAATAAAAAATTATCTCACAACAAAAATGGGATTAGCCATAAAACAAAATAATATTCACGCAACTACAAAATCCTTTCAGACAGAATGTTAATATTAGAATAAAATAAGTGCAAACAATCCTCTCAGGCATAAGATATGAATAACTAACTTAATGAGATAATGGAAGAAAGGTCACAAGAGAAAATAAGCCGTAACAATAGGGAAGTAGGATCACATAAATGTTTAGAATTTTGGAAGGAAAACTAGAAACATGTTCATAATAGAATCAAGGGAGTAATTGATTGGAATATAAATGCAAAAGAAGGCATGGGGTTATTATAAATCTTGAAATGCAAATTGGGGTTAATATAATTTTTGAGATGCAAATTGAGGTAACTATAAATTTTCACATAGCATATACCTCAAGCATTCAATGCGAAAATTATTGCATTGGAGAGCTACCATGGTTCAACTTATGGGTGTTTAGACATGCATTGTTTGTAAGATTGAGTGCCTATACACATTTACTATTAATACCATTGGCACTAGAATTAGGTATCATAGTGTTTACTATTATCATCTGGCCTGTTTTCCTTAGATCAATCTTACTGCTCTGGATTCAATGCCAATTCCATACCCTGATACATAATAGAATCCAATATAAATGTTGCAATCCTGACAATCCTAAAATCCTAAAAACTATTAAGTCGACTAATTTTGAATGAGATATGAGATTCTATTTTCTCTATATTCAAATTTAATGAGGTTAGAACCAGTCTCAAACGTCATGAAGCAATTAATGGTAATGTTAAACATTACCATTAATTGCCAATATTTTTATGTAGTATAATAAAAAACCAAGTCAAATTGAATCAAATAGGCAGATTTAGAGAAGGAAATGCATCATACATATGTTGGTACGGCTTGGAAATGCATTTCTAACCGTATGAAACATGTTTCTCACAAGTTGGATGCATTCATACAGTTGAAAATGTATTTCCAAGCCATGCGACATATGTTTTCACATTTATGTACCAAAACGTGCATGATACAAACCATATTATGTATTTCCTACAACTTAGGTACTTCCAATTCTAAAATTTAGAGATTATTAAATCACATAACCATTTGAAAGTATCGTTTAACTTTGGGAATTCCTATTTTTAGGATATTCAACAGGCTTTGGAGATTGTGCTTTATGCTTCTTTACAGTCAAATTTTCTACAATATGGTTAACCAATTTCCTCATAAGGTGGCTATCATAAGGATATCATAGAACATTGTGCAAATCAACCAAATTCCTATAGGTTGAACACTTTTATTCTCGAGCATGATTACCCTATCCAAAACCCATTAGATGCATTTCTCTGGTAAATTTTTCCTAGAATCATGCATTGGACATGTGGCAAATGAAACCATACCATTATGGGTGCTCCTTTTAAGACAAATCGTTGACCATGTCCAGTGGGATTGTGCCAACGATCCTCCTCAAGATAAAATTTTCTATATTAATGGGTGCCCAAATAAAAGGGAAGTGCTTTCTCCAATTCATTGACAAACTACATCAATAGTGGACCTCATAAAATAATGTGCTAGAAACCATCAAATGTGGTTGTTATAAAAACTTCCTTAAAATGTGGCCACCTCCAATAACTGTGCACCAAAATATAAATTCTCAACATGGAAAACTCTAAAGTAACCCTTAATCAATGGGTATTTGTCTCTAGCTACCTCCTTGAGTAAAGGGTTGAATGTGCTTCTCTTGTAGGGGTCACTGCCTTGGGTGATGAATCAAATCAATGCCAAGCCTGAAGGCTATATGACACCCCAACAGATAACTAACAACACTGCCACAGGCTGATCTTAGATACAAAATAATTCCCGAGACTTGGTAAATTAAAAGGCACTGAAGACACCCCAGAAAATTCACACTAAGCTAACTGTAAGTGGAATAATATATCCACCATTGGGAAGAGCTTATAATTATCCTTAAATAGAAACACAGTTAGTCATTCAAGAACTAACAAACATTTTAATAGGGGTAACTCTACTGCCAAGTATCACCTTCACAATTTTTGTATATTACATGATGACATTCATATCTTTACAACTGGTATGAATCCCCTTTAGGACTGCTCATAAATGCCTCATCTACCTTATAAAGTGGGAAATTCACAATGGAGGATCTTTACCATTCAGTCCTTCTAGAAATGAAATGTTAGTCAAGGGCACAAACCTGCAGATCAAGTGATTTGGATGCTGACATTGTTGATCCATAATCCCCCTAACAAGTTGTGATGTGACAAGGATTCAAAATCAGAGCAAAACTATGCCTCAAAATACCAAATACATATCAAAATGTCTTTGGGAAGAAATCTTATTAATACTCAAAAATCAAATACTAGGACTCATGAGTAATGTGGGAATTCTATGTGGTGGTGATGAATGCGGGAAAGGTATCGCTAGGAGTTATCCTCAGCATCTTAATAGTGGAAATAATGGTTATGAGGTACCTATAAGTAACATTGCCACCACAACACAAAATCATGGCCAACCTCTATCTCAACATCAACATCAAGTGATATCTTCTACCACAGAAAGGGACTTCTAGGCATTGCAAGAGTAGTGTATTGAAAGTGGGAAGCAAATAAATAATGTATGTCCTCAAAGGGAAGTCCTAGCTAAATCCACACAATATCTACATATCTAATTTTACATGGATACTATATATATATCCCTTCTTTCTTTTCATATTCTCAACATGTCAAAATGGAACATTTCTTACACCTTAGCAGAGTTCATATTTATGACTAGTGGCCAACTTATTTTGTACAAAAAATTTCAAATCTTCTTACTATTTTGAACAAGGAGATCCCAAAACCCTTTCCTAAAATCTTGAATGATTACTATTCAAATGGTAGTCAATGAATAGGTTAGCTTCCATACTCTAAAATTCTCTTTCTTGGCTTCTTACATTTCATGTGTGGTAAACAAGTTCCATACATAGCAAACCATCAATCCCACCACTGAAGTTGGAATTTCTTCCATGAAAACCATAACTGTGATATAGAAATAGAATATCTTAGTATATTATAATATAGAAAACAAATAAGATTTCGTGCAAACAATAAATGGATAAAAATTAATAAGAAAACATGAACCAAAACCTCACCTTGATAAAGATGCTAGTTTGTTTGAACCACAAATGTTTGTGGAGCTGTCAAATGCAAATGGGTTCACATAAGCATAACCTATAGAACAGTCTCTAGGATGTCCTCCTCCAAGTTCTCTTAAATTGGTTTGTGAATTTTTACTTAGAACAAGTTGTAGAAAAAACAAGTAGTTACTACACAAGGGATACAAGTAAAACAAGCCTATGAAGTCAATCTAAATGCATGGAATGTTTTCAATTGATATGAAGGGATACATGATACTAACAAATTGAATATCTTACAAGGATGCATAAGATTCATAGATTACATATTTCTTAAATATCCGAATATAGCTTATAATTTGTTACCTTTCCTACATTCGTAGCATTGTTTAATAAGACAGTTCTGACCACTTTTGACTACGCAGAGTATAGTTGTTTAGGATCCTTTTGACCTTGTGAGTCGAAGTTTTCTATTCCTCTTAGTGGGGAGTCATGTTTAACACTTTCTGCATGCCACTTATTCATTGAAACCATTCCTACTACCTGTTGGAGCATATGCCTGGGGGCATTATCAACATATCATTTTTAGAAATCACCTGTACTGGTAGTCATCTTACATAGCCGGCTATATCCCAAGTGATTCATATTAATTAAAGATTGCAAATCATCTTACCTTTGAGGAATTTTCCCGGTATAATCGCTCCCATCTTTTTCCTCTAGTTCCTTCCAAACCTGCTTACTATAACCACAATGCAAGAATAAATGATAGTTTGTCTCTACATTTGATTGGCACAAATAATAAATACTAGGACCTTGTTGATTAATTTTCTGTATGATATCCTAGGTTAGAACCTTGTTTTGAAGTAAACATCACATGATTTGTTTTGTCTTGGAAGGGTACTTAAACTTCAATAATTGTTTCCACCACCAGGATGAATTTTCTCTATCACCTCCCTTTCTTAAGTGCTTACACCCTTCCTTTAGAGTGTATTCTCCTATAGGTGCATGTGCCCATATTAACTCATATTCCCTGTATTGTATTCTTACATGGCTAGCTCTTAGGCTTTCCAATAGGTTCCTCCAAATGACTTCTTCCAATTCCCTAAAACCTAATATCTCAACCAATATTTAGCCTTACACCCATAGGTTTGTAAGTACACATTTTTTATTTGAGAGAAGAAACAATCTTGTCATTCCTCAATTTCAAAAATCATATTAACATGTATCTTACATTCCATACTACTTCCCACCCAAGGATCTTCCCCTCGCCTCATTGTTTAACCTTTTCCAACCCTCTAGACCAACCTCTCTCCAAATATAGAAAAGTATTTATTGTTAAAAGAATTAATAAGTTCAGTCCAGTCATAAAGAAATTATGTCAAATACTTCCAAAACCTCTGGTATTAATCAAATACAGACAGAATATAAACCATATTACACAAGAAACAAGTTTTTGTTCAAACTTTGACCCTGGAAAAACCCCACCCCCTGGGGAACCAACATGCAAGAGAATTTATTATTAAGATGAGAAATAAATGATATGGCACAGAAATTACTTTAAGTATACAGTACTATACCAACACCTTGGGAAATGTTCCAAACCCACAGTTACTAACAATAAAAACATTGTACAGTCAACTGTACAACTCGCCCTTGCTAATTTCATCCTTGAAATCTATTTACAAAAAAACCTAGAAATATGTGCCAAAACAATTCAAAAATCACAGCATTTATTGTACCTCGATTTTTGTGCAAATACTTAGTTGTACAACCCTCAATTTCAGTTCCAAATCTATAGTATGGCCTCCTGGGAATGATGTACAGACAAAAGTGTACTCCAGTTAGTGCATTGTGAATCGTTCTCACTCCATTCTCTTGAAAAAGTGCGCCCCATATCTTCTACATTGTCTTCATTTACTGCACCAAGCTTCTCTAGAAAAGTGTGGCCAAACACTAGTAGACTTCACCTAGGAATGTGTTCCCTTCATTCTGCTCAGTTGTACTCTCTCTCTCTTACATTGAAAATCGTTCCCTTAAGGAGACTCCTCTCCCCTTCTTGGAACTCATGCTAAGAAATTATGCATACTTTTCTAAGTATTTCTAATCCAATTCAAGACAATTTCAGGAGAGATATACTTCTGAAAAACTGCTCTGCACCATAGTCCTTTTCCTTTTACCAATTGCCATTCACATTTAGTTTCAAGTGCTTTGGATAAATAGAAAATGTTCTTTTGACCTCAGCCTCCCTCTTCCTTGGGTAGGGAAACCTTTTCCATTTGACCCATGGGACGCCCTTATTTTTGTCATCTTCCCTAGACCATAAAAATATGAAGCTTAGTATCCTTATTTGATATAGGATTCCTTTAGGAATCTAGGCCAAGGACATCCGATAAATGGGTATTATTTATAGGACTTCTCTAATAAGCACCAACCTTCCCTCTTTTGAAAGAGATCTAAAACTCGACTTGATTTTCTTCTCAATCTTCACAACAAA
>LPNX011150798.1:244407-251907 GCA_001517045.1 Pseudotsuga menziesii
ACACAACTAGTCTTTCAGGTAATTATTAGGCTTCAACATAAAACCCAGGTGCTTAATTCCTTCATCTATTTCTACCCTTTTGTATAGAAACAACATAGTATATAAGTCAATTTCTTATTCTTCAAACCTAGATGGAGAGATAGTTGGATTCCTACTACTTATCCATATTCCTATAGCTTTACAAAAGAGTTCTAAGACTTATTTCCAGTGTTCTACCATGTTTCCAGGACACGGGAACATGGGAGATAGGAAACACACGTTGGGGATGTGTGGAGACAAAGACCAAGATAGTTTTGTTAATAACATGTAGCCTTGTTCTAAGGTTACTCCTTGTACCCTCCTACCACTTATAGAAACCTATTTTTTATATTTGTTTATAAAGAACCGATGTTTTGAACTCACCATGTTTAGCTATACAACTACTTCAATAATTTGTCATTACAATGCATTGCATAAAAGTCACACTAGAGAACAACACCAACATAAATTTAAATAGAAATCAAGGATTTCTCTCATTGTTTCAAATAAGATGTATTTGAATAATAATCAAGACTTTTATGTCAACTTTTTGAATAATAAGATATAGTGTGTTGACACTAGATATATCAGTCCATTAGTTAATCAAAACAAAAGTATCATAATCATCATTGCTCCTAAGGCATGTAACAATGATACAATGTTTATGGATTCCAATAGTTTATATAATCAAAATGCATGTACAGTAAATGAAAGAAAGAAATCATATCTATAACAGTGTCATGAGTATCACTCACAAATATAATTTGTGGGATTTTTATATCCATCTCTCAATTGGTTAAGAGATCATTTAGGTGTGCAATTTCCTAGTGCTGCGGAGTTTTAAAGCTGTAATATTTAACTTTTAAAGTAGATAACATAGAAATGGTTTGGATATTCAAGAAACAAGGATGGCATATACTTCAATAAATAACTTCAAGATTAGTATCAATTGAATCCTAGTTCCACATGCTTTTCTATAGTGATATTTTGTCAAAGGAAGCGTGATAAACTAGTATAATATTTTTGTAGTCATTATACTTTTTCTAAAAAGAAAATGGTATTCATTCATTATATTGATGACATCCAAAATCCTAAGCCACCAACCTTGCCAATGGTATAGATAGTTTTCTTATCCCATATCGCCACCCATTGACACTACCACTTCCACCAACTAAACAGTTAATAAGAAGAAGGGATATTCAAACAATACCAAAATTAAAAAAGACAAGGATGAAAACCTAGAGCTGCTTTGCAAGAGCCACAAGTACATATAGATTGGCATTAGACTCCTAATACATAGAAAAACAATTTGTTTTCAACATATAGGAGATGATCATGTATTCTCGATTATGATTCAACATAAGAATGTTAGTCATTATGTTGGTTACTTTGACCGATTCGAGGGTAAACTTCTTTCTATACTAGGACTGTTCACTGAAAGTTCATTTACTTCCATCTTAGTAGCTCCCAAAAGAGAACTTAGTCTTGATGCTCTTATGTCATCATATCCCCCACCGATTGTCTTCATACAATTAGCATGACCCAGAAGGTTGATGTTTGAACTAGAGTGCATTCTCTCAAGATTTGAACTAAAACCTAGACTTGGTATGCTTAATTTCCCATGGGTAATACCATGATTCCTTTCCTGTCTAAGATTATCTACAACTTTTGAACCAGTTCCAGAATTGATAGCTACTTTATGAGAGAAAGGCAAGGTTCCATTTACTGAATTACTACAATGAACAATAGGACCAAATTCACTCTTTGAAAAACAAATGCTTACTCAAGGACTGCTGAATAATTTCCATTGAAGTGATTCTTTATCCCTACTAGTTTCCACCACACTACGGAACTGGACAAAGGCATAAGTATGAACAAGAAACGTTGTTATATATTCAATCTCGCCAAAAGGAGAAAATGAATGTATCAAGCTCATTTCATCCACGTTCATGTAATTTGAAAAACCTATCTATAAAACTTCACTTTGCTTGACATCCATATCCATTTTATGCCTATCAGAAGATGCATAAGAATTGTATCCTAGAACCCTTAAATCTCGGAGGCCTGAAAAGCCAACAACTTCAATACATCGTCTATTCTCTCACAGTATCGGATGTAAAACTCCTACATCCATATGTTTTGCATATCTATAAATCTATCTATAATTAATTGTAGAAAATTAAACATGAAATATATTGTCACTAGATCCAAAGCATATTCTAGTTCCATAGTAGCTTCAGTAGGACTATTATATTGAAATCACACATCCACTCCTGAAGAAAGTCACATTACAAGTTGACCACCTACAACACTTTTAACATAGTAGTAGAAAAAGTATTCCAAAAAGAAAGTATGAACAATTTATTACAAAAGTACCATGGATGGCCAGAATCCATCTCCCAAAGTAGTAAATAAGTATCCACAACAATCTAAAACCAGGAGAACCCAATTTGTACAGTTTAAAAAGCTTGCAATACCCAATGCAAACACATAATGGGTTGTCAATGCTTCAATTATCTTTGTATTTTGCATCACATAAAGATGGGGTAACTGCAACAACTTCAAGGTAAACACAAAAGGCACAAAGTATCTTGTTTACAATACTATGGGATCAAGGATGCTGCTGGATGGATAATAACTGAAAGTGCTGCACCATGGAATTACCACATGATATATTGGAAAAATATCCAAATATTCTACATGTGTTGCCTTCAACTTGAAACGTATCATGTAAATCACCCACAAAGTGGTGACAAATTTTGTAGAATCAAGCACCATGTATACACCCTCACTACTAAGAATATAACAGTAAGCTCCTGATTTTTAAGTGATAAGACAACATAGTTTCATTCCTTAAAGAGATTGTAATCAAGATAGATATTCCCATAGCATGAGTTGCTTCGGCAACAATGAAGAGATTGTCATTATTGTGAACAACAAATTTGAGAATGACAAGGGTTATGATGGTAGTCACTATCGCTAGAAATTCTTTCACCTTTGGGGGTTTCCTTGCTACCCATGAGGATATCGCATGTATTGGGTTCCTCATATACTTCCTCACTATCACCATTGTTCCTGATAATAGACAAATGGAGATACACTAGCCCAAAGACAAAATGATTCTTAGAACCTAAGATGCTGAGCATTTTGATGATAAAATTAGCTCATATTATAAAGTAAACAGTGTTAAGTTATAATATATTGATTGGGGGTTGGTCCGAACAAGGGAAAATCAAGGAAATCTACAAGACGTTGAATGATATGATTGAGCAGGGGATGAAACCTGACTGCATCACCTACAACTATGTGCTAGATGGTCCGTGTAGGGTTGGGAGAATTAAGGATGCTACTAGGATTTTAGACAATATGGTGGGGAGAGGCTGCATGGTGACCACCATTAACTATAATACTATGATACACAATTTTTTTTTAGTAGGAGACCTACCTAAAGGTCTTAAGTGATATGAGGATATGCTAGATAGATATTGTAACCCCAATATTACAACTTACACTTTGTTGATTAGGTTTCTCTTGAACAATCGGTGAATTGCCAACGCTCTTGAAAGATTTACAAATTGTGCTTCTTCTGAATATAATTCTCTTTTCCCCCCCACAATTACAATGATGTCTGTCAAATACCTCTCCAGGTTTTTATAAACTAGTTTACAGCAAACATGTCCATGTTAGATATTTCAACTTTCACAGGAACTCCTAATAAACGCTCTGGCTAAAAGATTCCATTGTTTTACATCTACAAATGGCAAAGCGCGCTATATAAATAATAACCCGCCATTGAAACATTCCTCTTTTATATGTCCTTCATAACTATATTCTTATAATAATGTAATCCTTTAATCATCACTTGGCCACAGTTGTCTTAACAAAGGTGAATAAGCCTGCACTCCTGAGCATGTTCGGCTAATCCATTCCTAGGACAAATTTACTAATTACTACCATATCCCATTTATAGTTTATAATTATTTTACAATTACTGATAATCATTGTTTCTTCATTCACATGGTTTCCCCTATCCATCACACTCATTTTGTATCCTTTTGTGATATATGCACAATAAGTGTAGCCATTTTTACTGATGTCTCCATGTGCTATACCTAATGCAACAAGAGAAATGGCTTAGACATCTTTGGATCCGCCATGGAGGAATGAAGAGTTTTTCACCTATGAAAAAGGTTCAATTCCCATGAGGGCATCCGGCCGGAGCCCCTAAGTTCAATGGGGGAACCAAGGTGTTAAGGTCGAATGTTACAACTAACCCTCTTATCATCCTAAAGACCGGACAGTAACCATCATGACTGTGGCCACAATTTTAAAAGGGTAGACTGGTGCAAGGGCAGATCATAATTGATCCTACATGAAATTAACAAATATCCTTCAATTGGGGTTTGGTCCTGGAAACCAACAACCCATCCAAAAATAATCTTTTCAACAAATCTTCTTAATGAGATAATTTAATTTTTGAACAATTTATCTCATCTCTTTCTTTGTGTTGTATATTTTATCTACCATTTAAATGTTTTCCAAAGCCAAATTAGTTTGAGGACAACTCTTCATACATTGCATCATTTAATTGCTTGACATTAAAGTTTGAAACCCATGATTATTTGAACATGCCAACATGCCGCAAGTATCAAATATTGAAGGTTAATCTCCCATGGAGTCTCTTTTTCTATTGGCACTTTCCATGTGCTGAATTTTATATTTTTTTCCTTTTTTTTCTGTTTCTATTACCTGGGTAACGCTACTGCTTGTAATAAGAACAAGATTCCAAATAAAAGAAAAATAAGTTAAAAACCTAAGCATAACAAACAACCTTTCAATTTTAAATGTTGCAAAATTCTAGAAAACAGTGAACATTGACATCAAAAAAGAAATCCGTACTTCACCTGATCACTAAGCATTTCTCTGTGAATTCCAAACCGACTGTAAGTGCCAAAGTAACTCTCATTGATGGTCTTAATTTCCTTTTCTGCCACATTTGAAAAAGTTACTTGGGATCTTTTATCTTTTGTCTTCATGAGAGAAGACTATCTAGATTTCTCCTCTACTGTGATGACACCATTGGACTTATTATTATTTGTCTTAATACCATACACTTCTTTTCTATTATTAGCTGCACCAGGACCTGTATTTCTGCTAGTTGATTCTGCTGTGCCAAGATTTATAGAAGCTAAATCTGAGATTTCATCATCATCATCATCGGTCAAACTGTCAACCAAATTTTGTACGTCTTTCAAAAAAACACCTCCAAGTTCTCTTAGTAATTCCTCTTTGTCAACCACATCATCACCATTGATGTTCTCCATGGTGTCTTCCCCTTCCTCTTCAAAGCTGTACAGCATGGAATCATCTTGCAAGAAGGGAGCAAGATATTTGTCATCCTACCAGATAAATCCACCATCTCTGCTATGATGTGAATCTGTGGCAAATCTAGAATGGTTGGATGTTTGTATATGCTTAAGAAGAGCTTCATTGGAATCTTGGACTGAACCACAGCTCCAACATCTATTTTCTACCATGTAAGAAGTAAAAAAGGATTATGTCAAAATTTTGATCTCAGTTCAACATGAGGCCATTTATTCATTTGTTTGAATAATGCAAAATACATAATGCAGCTTAAAAACTACTTGAAATTGAAAAAAAAAACATGACAAAACATAATAAAGGAATGGACTAAACCGGTATCAAATAACATAGAATGAAGCCTTAAAATTGATTTTTTGCCACCCAACTGGTGATTCACCTTTCAAAGGATGGATTTGGTTACTTAGTTCAGCATTAGTGTATGTGTGTGGCACATGTTCTCTGTAATGAAAATTACATTGACACATCCATAAGTTATGATGGAAGCATTTGCACCAAGAAAAATTGAAAATTTATATCATCATAAAACATGTACAGGTTCTCCCTTGGCGAGGATTTTGGCTTCTTGGAGAAATGATCAGATTACACACTTCATTTGATTTATTTTCCTTGGCCTTATGCAAAAAAAATTTCCTCTAACTCTAAACTCCCCCTCTGTGGAGTCAGATCACAATATAATTTTAAATGGTAGTGGCAATTACAGAACTGTCGGCCCATCTATGAAGATAAGCTCCCCTTCTTTATCTCCTTGCTACTTTACAATTTGCTGTAAGTAATGCCTTCACCTATTATGCTTCTTCTAGTCTCCTCTATCAAAAAGTAATTCACTTGTCATCACTCCCTTCCAGCAGGACATGACCGAAATCTGACGTCGTAGCCATGTCCCATACTCCCAGAACATTAAACTGGTCCAATGTATAATTAGTCAATCTAACCACCATAGAATCGTTCTTATAGGTTATATTCATGTTCTCCTCTGATATAATAAACCCATTAGTCAAATTCTCAAAATCATCCCCATCATCCCCCCACCAATAAACCTCAACCCCTTCAATCATATCAAAATTGGTCACCATGACGGAGCAACCATCCAATATATTTATCACCGCTCGGAGATGATGCTATACCATCTCAAAATCTGCTGAAAACCCTACCATGGAGCTATTGAGGGTGCAATTTATTTTCAAAGAATCTGCATCTGAAAAACTTCCCAACATGCCCTAACCCATGAAAAGTATGATCTGGAACAAAAACAACAATCTCCTCATGTTTACCTCCATCAACGAATCTCAACATCCCAGTCCAGAGAGATACAAACACGCTAAGAAAATTCGAAGGAAAAAATATTCTAGGCCACCTGGAAATTGAAAATATTCACATGAAATTATCAGAGTTTAATTGTTTCCCCTAAATTGGTTTTCATCTGAGACATACCTTTAGGTACTTGGAGATATCTACTGCAAATTGGAACCAAATTTTAGCAAGACTGTTCGCTGAGTTCAATCCATGTCCCATAGACGAAGACTCCGATAAAATGCTCTCTCGATCCCTTAAATGTTGTTGTGGATCTGGGTGCTGTTATTTTTGGTGTTTAGGAAGGTCATGGCTATGGCCTTGGCTTTAAGGTGTGTTTTTGGTGTGTTTTTCTATTTGTTAGTGTAGTTGGGATTTTAATTAATTTAATTAAATATGAGAACGTTTATAGGTATGGCATGTTTTCACATTTTAGATAGGCATTTGGAAATTTATTTTACAAAGGATATAAGGTGTGTTTTTGGTGTGTTGTTCTATTTGTTGGTGTAGTTGGGATTTTAATTAATTTAATTAAATATGGGCATGTTTATAGGCATGGCATGATTTTCACATTTTAGATAAGTATTTGGCAATTTATTTTTATTTTTATTTTTTTTACTGTTTTTTGGAAATTCTAAACCATCACCAATGGGAGTAAATATTTGGACCTTTAAATTTTGTTTCATCATGTAAATAATTAGTCTCAACCTCAACCCTTGGCCTTTCACAATTATATTTTGGTTTTTTTAATTCGGTGTAAATCATTAGTCCCAAGGTTGTATCCAAATTAGCCTATAAAAACTATAA
>LPNX011150798.1:254407-261955 GCA_001517045.1 Pseudotsuga menziesii
CCTCCTCATCATCACCATCATTGTTCATCATCATCCTCATCACCATCATCATCATCATCATCATCACCACCCTCATCCTCATCATCATCATCATTGTCATCATCATCATCATCATCATCATCACCCTCATCATCACCCTCATCCTCATCATCATCACCCTCATCATCACCCTCATCCTCATCATCATCATCATAGTCATCATCCTCCTCCTCATCATCATCGCCATCATTGTTCATCATCATCGTCATCATCATCATCATCATCCTCACCATCATCTTCCTCATCCTCATCATCATCCTCACCATCATTGATCATCATCGTCATCATCATCATCACCATCATTGTTTATCATCATCGTCACCATCCTCATCATCATCATCACCATCACCATCATCATCATCACCATCATCATCCTCATCCTCATCATCATCATCATCATCATCACCCTCATCCTCATCATCACCATCATGGTCATCATCATCATCACCCTCATGGACATCATCATCATCATAGTGATCATCCTCCTCCTCATCACCATCATTGTTCTTCATCATCGTCATCGTCATCGTCATCATCATCACCTCATCACCACCCTCATCCTCATTATCATCATCATCATCATCACCATCATCATCATCACCCTCATCCTCATCATCATAGTCATCATCCTCATCATCATCATTATCATCACCATCATAGTCATCATCATCCTCATAATCATCGTCATCATAGTCATACTATTCATTATAGAAGTTTAACATATTTTAGTCCAAGTTTGAAATGCATTTGATATTTAATATTTTAATATTTGATAAGCATAGAGAAATGTAAATTGCATATTCAGTGAGCACTAAATCGCATATGCGATATATCTCATATGCACTAAATCGCATATGCGTTTTGGAGATCATGTAAAAAAACTGCCCGTTAATTAAAAAGCATTGTATCAATATCGCATATGCAATATATCGGAGGTGCGTTATATCGCATATGCGATATGTGTTGTATAAAAAATGTTGGGTTGCGTGCTGTGGACCAGGTTTACTGTAGCAAAAGACATAATTTGTCTGAACCTGCACACAGAGAACTGTTCAACGTGCAATTTAATCATTACTTACATAATTCCATAGTTTTGTACAGGTTTGGGTGGATTCAATGGGGAATGTATGTAATGGTCGAAAGTCAGCGAGGAAGGTGCTTACACCGGAAGAAGCAGAAAATAAAAAATAAAAAAATAGGGAAGATTCAAGAAATCGTCGACATTCATTACATGAGCAAATAGTTCCCATTCCCCCTCAACAGATACCTGACGTAGAGGCTGAGGAAGATAATGCTACATTAAAGGAAGCTGGTTATACGGAAGTTGATATTATTGATCCATTAGTAAACTTACAATCTTGTGAAGAGTTCAATAATTATGTTACTTTCGATGCAAATGTGACTCAGCAACAACCATGGTCGGTGGTTCAATATCCTAATCGAAGTTGTCAGCCTGTAGTGGATGTAAACGTCACTCCAGCATTTCAAACAGCAACAAATTTTGCATCAAAACGAAAGAGAACTCCTAACCGAATACACGTGGATGAGAGGAAATTGACTTCCATGGAAGGTAAGGTGGCTAAACGCACTATCCTTCATCATTGTTCTCAAATAATGAAACAATATTTTGATAACAAATCCGAAGCTGGTAATGCCAATTGTTTTTAGCTTTGCTTAAATCTAGAAATATGGCAACTGTTAGAAGAAATTTAGGGATAAGAACAATGAAGAATATCGAATCAAGTAATCACATTGTTAAATCTCTTGCTGCTGCATTCACATCGATTGGTAAAAAAGCTCGTTCACAAGACTGTAATGTGGCTCATTGTGTATTGGCTGAATCAATTGTATGTAGATCCACAAGACAATGTCGTTTACTTAAATGCACATCACAAATTGTGCCTCTACATCCAAAGACACTTAAAAAATATTCAATAAGAAGAGACAACCTTGATGTAGAGGGAAAAATGGAAACATTATGGGAATTTAGCGGTAGGTTTCCCTGCAAAAACATGAAGTTAGTCGAAGCAGTGAAGGGCCTAGTGTAAACGTTTTGGCATGATAACACTAGGCCTTCTTCTAACACAAAGGATGTGTTAAAATATTGTAGGGGTTCTAGAAACAATGAACCTCATGTTAAACATTATCTTGACATGACACAAACTCAACTGTTTGAGATTTTTAAAGTTTCCCACGTAGAGCTAAGGCTCAGGAAAAGATATTTTGAAAAATGCAAGCCTTGGTATGTTAGAATCAATACCATCTGGAACACTTCTTGTTGTAGATACCACATGGAGTTTGACCTATATTACCGTACATTTGTACATATACATCGTTTTTTGCATCCTAACCATGTGTGGGAATGCTCAAGTACAGTACCACCAATGTCATCCAGATAATTCATCCATAGCATAATGTGTCCGAGGCAAGATGGGCAGACACATTACTTAAAACAATGTGTAGACGATTCTTGCAACGATTGTGGTGGGATATCATTATGGTCTGATTGCATCCATGAAAGTGAAGATCAAGCATTCAGGAATGCAATTGTCAAGAAACAGAACTATCAGTATGAGACATATCAGCTATGTGATGGGAAAGAAAGCAGGAAGATTAAATTGGTGACTTCACAGGTAAATTGTTGAATGTTGACATATTAATATTCATGTACACATTTTTTTATGTGGTTTGTTGACATATTAATATTCATGTACACATTTTTTTATGTGGTTTATTGACATATTAATATTCATGTACCAGGTGCAAGTATGTGATTTTATTCCAGAGTTTCGTGGAAAGATCCAATAGTACATTCAACATGTCGATATGGCATGGTGGCAAGATGAGCAATTCAGAATATGTTGAGACACCTTCCCTCTCGGAACAATACTATCAGTGGTTAAATTTGCGAAAAATTACACCCTACAACCACAAAATGAAATACAAAGTCAATACTATCACTCAAAGCAGGTGAGCATAATGGTGCATACCACGTATTGACATGGGCCAGATAGCAATGAAGAGAAAAGTGTGATACAAAAAGAAAGTCACTTCTACATAAGTGATGACCGGACCCATGACATCCATTACATGCAACATTGCTTTAAATTATTCTATGATCATGTGATAGATATGTATATACCATTTTATCGTCATTTCATTTGGTCAGATGGTTGTGCTGGACAGTTCAAGAATGCACGTGTATTTGAATGGTTATGTTTGTTGCACATAAAATACAAGGTGCCACATGTATGGAACTACTTTGAAACTGGTCATGGAAAAGGAGAGCACAATGGTGCTAGTGCATGCAATAAAGCTGCCCTTCGAAGGGAAGAACTGAAGTTTATAGGTGCTCTCCTTCAAGATGCTGCATCTATAGTCGAATGGTGTGCATATGTCATGGGAGAACAAGCAACAAGGAAACACTTAGTGTGAAGAATATTCTTGGAGGTGACAAATGTGGACTGATCACAAACACATACTGATCACAAACACATCGGGTGAACATAGTGCATGGAACTCGATAGTTTCATTCAATTAGAAGCTCAAGCAACTCGGCCCTACAAATTTGGACAAGATTGAAGGCTTTCTTTTATAGTTCCTATAGCATCAGTGAATGGGATTATTGTGAGTATACGGATACTATTGATACATGGGATCGAGTGACACTTGGCACCAATTTCAACGGGGTTAATGAAATAGATCATTTGGAAGATGATTAGACACATATTTCTACAGATTATGATCACATATCGGATCTCATACAAGCAGGTACATGAGTATTACCTAAATTAGAAATTCATTTATGTATTGTTTACTCAACCTGTGTAGAATTTAATTTATGTAGAAATTAGAAATGCAAGACCTTATTTACAAAATGTATTGTTAACTCGACCTATTTCCTTTCACAGGTCAGATATATGCACTGGTTGCCCAAAAAAATAATGAATGGGGTTTTGACTATTGGTTGGCACATTGCTTAGAGGGGAAACAAACCACTCTCGAACCTATTACAGATGATGAAAACATTGAATTCCCAACCGGCTCGATGGTTATAAAAGGGGAGTATTTGACACTTGCAGTACAACAGAAAAGGAAGGGTGGGTATGTATATTAGGATTATATACCAGGAGCTATTGTATACCACTTCACCAACCTAGTAGTTGGTATAAACATCAAGCTGCGTACACTTGGTCACAAAAATGGGTCACATGTACGATACTTGCTACCTCATATAGAGCATGAAAGATTGATGAACACCATTGGCACCAGAGATGATCCGGATGGCCCACTTGTATGAGTGCATTATCAGGTGCGTTATTTAACCTTTAAAGTGAATTATGAAGCACAATTTCAATTATTTACCCTTACTTTATTCCCAATGTAATAAACCTATGATTGACGGATATCATTCACAGACATAATATTATTTAGAGGATACTGGACACTATAAACACAATCGTACAACCTTGGGTGAGTTATTTATAAATCATGTTTTCACATTTTCATTGGGTTCTCTTTTTTTTCTTATGATTTTACTAATGTCTAGCCTTTCGTGTGCCTAGGATACAAACACCATCTACGGCACATTGGAGGCGCCAAGAATGGTGTCTTTAGACACCAACAAATAGAGTTCAGAAAATAACAAGCTCTTGAGTTATTGAAATTTACATTTCTTGATGTCTTTAGTTTAATATACATCTAATTACATTGCCATGTACAAATTGGAAACCAACTAGGCTTTCATGAACACCACTTTGCATGCTATCACTAGGGTTGCTAAGTTATGAGATGGAACTAGGGTTTAGTGAGAAATTTACAAGTTAAGAGAGAGAACTAGAAACACATGGACATGTACAAATCAGAAACCAACTAGGCTTTCATGAACACCAATTTGCATGCCATCACTAGGGTTGACAAATAATGAGATGGAACTAGGGTTTAGTGAGCTCTTTCCAAGTTAAGAGAGGGAACTAGAAACACACGAACACCAATACTTGCATGCACCAACTAGGCTTTCATGAACACCAATTTGCATGCACCAACTAGGGTTGACAAGGTATGAGATGGAACTACAGTTTAGTGAGCAATTTACAAGTTAAGAGAGGAAACTAGAAACACATGGATAGGTACAAATCAGAAACCAACTAGGCTTTCATGAACACCAATTTGCATGCTATCACTAGGGTTGACAAATAATGAGATGGAACTAGGGCTTAGTGAGCTCTTTAAAAGTTATGAGATGGAACTAGAAAGACATGGCCATGTTCAAATCGAAAACCAACTAGGCTTTCATGAACACCACTTTGCATGCTATCACTATGGTTGACAAATAATGAGATGGAACTAGGGTTTAGTGAGCAATTTACAAGTTAAGAGAGGGAACTAGAAATACATGGCCATGTACAAATCGAAAACCAACTAGGCTTTCGTGAACACCATTTTTCATGCTATCACTAGGATTGACAAGGTATGCAATGGAACTAGGATTTAGTGAGCAATTTACAAGTTAAGAGAGGGAACTAGAAACACATGGCCATGTACAAATCGAAAAACAACTAGGATTTCATGAACACCAATTTGCATGCTATCACTAGGGTTGACAAATAATGAGATGGAACTAGGGTTTAGTGAGCTCTTTACAAGTTATGAGATAGAACTAGAAAGACATGGCCATGTACAAATTGGAAACCAAGTAGGATTTCATGAACACCACTTTGCATGCTATCACTAGGGTTGAAAAATAATGAGATAGAACTAGGGTTTAGTGAGCAATTTACAAGTTAAGAGAGGGAACTAGAAACACATGGCCATGTACAAATTAGAAACCAACTAGGCTTTCATGAACACCAATTTTCATGCTATCACTAGGGTTGACAAGGTATGCGATGGAACTAGGGTTTAGTGAGCAATTTACAAGTTAAGAGAGGGAACTAGAAACACATGTCCATGTGCAAATCGAAAACCAACTAGGCTTTCATGAACAGCAATTTTCATGCTATCACTAGCGTTGACAAGGTATGCGATGGAACAAGGGTTTAGTGAGCAGTTTACAAGTTAAGAGAGGGAACTAGAAATACATGGCCACGTACAAATCGGAAACCAACTAAGATTTCATGAACACCAATTTGCATGCTATCACTAGGGTTGAAAAATAATGAGATGGAACTAGGGTTTAGCGAGCTCTTTACAAGCTATGAGACAGAACTAGAAAGACATGGCCATGTACAAATCACAAACCAACTAGGCTTTCAAATACACCAAATTGCATGCTATCACTAGGGTTGAAAAATAATGAGATGGAACTAGGGTTTAGTGAGAAATTTACAAGTTAAGAGAGGGAACTAGAAACACACGTCCATGTACAAATTGGAAACCAACTAGGCTTTCATGAACACCAATTTGCACGCTATCACTAGGGTTGACAAGGTATGTGATGGAACTAGGGTTTAGTGAGCAATTTACAAGTTAAGAGAGGGAACTAGAAACACATGGCCATGTACAAATCAGAAACCAACTAGGCTTTCATGAACATCAATTTGCATGCTATCACTAGGGTTGACAAATAATGAGATGGAACTAGGGTTTAGTGAGCTCTTTACAAGTTAAGAGAGGGAACTAGAAACACATGGACATGTACAAATCGGAAACCAACTAGGCTTTCATGAACACCAATTTGCATGCTATCACTAGGGTTGACAAATAATGAGATGGAACTAGTGTTTTGTGAGCAATTTACAAGTTAAGAGAGGGAACTAGAAATTGGAAACCAACTAGGGTTGACAAATAATGAGATGGAACTAGGGTTTAGTGAGCTCTTTACAAGTTAAGAGAGGGAACTAGAAATTGGAAACCAACTAGGGTTGACAAATAATGAGATGGAACTAGGGTTTAGTGAGCAATTTACAATTTAATAAAGGGAACTAGAAACACATGGACATGTAGAAATTGGAAACCAACTAGGGTTTCATGAATGCCAATTTGCATGCTATCACTAGGGTTGACAAGTTATGACATGGAATTATGGTTTAGTGGCCTCTTTACAAGTTATGAGATGGAACTAGAAACACATGGATGTATGTACATATTGAAAACCAACTAGGGTTTGTAGGGTATGATGTTAGTATTGTAGGGTATTGTAGGGTATGATGTATGTTAGTATGGTATGATGTTAGTATCATAGGGTATTGTAGGGTATGATATGGTATATTACACATGCATGCATGACTTAGTGTTATGTTGTTAGTGTATGGTATATTACAATGGTATGGTATGTTAGTATGGTATGTTGTTAGTATGTTATGTTATGGTATGTTATTGTATGTTAGTATGGTATGGTGTTAGTGTCATAGAGTATTGTAGGGTATGTTATTGTATATTAGTATGGTATGATGTTAGTATCATAGGATATTGTAGGGTATGATATGGTATATTACACATGCATGCATGACTTAGTGTTATGATGTTAATGTATGGTATATTACAATGGTATGGTATGTTAGTATGGTA
>LPNX011150798.1:262002-282604 GCA_001517045.1 Pseudotsuga menziesii
AGAATGGTATGATGTTAGTATCATAGGGTATTGTAGGGTATGATATGGTATATTACACATCCATCCATGACTTAGTGTTATGATTGTTAGTGTATGTAATTTAGTTAGTGTATGGTATGGTTATGATGTTAAAAAGTTGAGGATAGCCATACTGTTAAAAAGCTGATGAGTCATAAAGTCTTCATTCAAGTATTGGAAATTCATAAGTTAGCACACATGTGAACCACACATATCATTATATCACATAGGTGAACCACACCTATCATGTTCCAAGATAAAGTCAACCATAAATGCATAAATTTGAACCTTGCTTTATATTATATATGTATAGAAATAATGTTACAAAAATTGGCATGCCACATGGCCATAATACAAAATAGTGGATCAAAAAGTACATCTGTGTGTATATGAACAAAAGGTTACATCTATGTATCCCCCCTATACATTTATTCTAGTTATCCCCCCTTTCGCTGCCACTGCCAATGTCTTTGGAGAAGTCTATATTTCTTTTCTGAATGCTCACTGGTGATCCCCATCGCTGAACAAGAGGGATAGGTCGCATAAGTGGAGACTGCAGAAAAACCAAATTTTGTAAGTTAGTTTACCAACCTTAAAAAATTCTATGTACATTTGTTCAAATTCCAAAACCAAAATAACATTTTTACTTACTGTACGTGAGTAAGTAATGGTGGGTCGTGGTGCCTCACTAACAACGAACCTGATTGGGTGCTCTTCAAGCACCACTTGCTCACTATCAAGTTGCATAAAAAATATATATATGCCAATGTCAAAAAATATACATGTACATTGGGGGAATAGGTGGGTCACTGATTTGGGTCTCTTCAAGCACCAAATCAGAGAAAACGATACACAAACGTACAAATAAAGTGTTACATAAACATACCTGCTGGCTCGTCAAAGGTGGGTCACTGATTTGGTGCTCTTCACGCACTAGTGCCTCACTAGAAGCATACATAAAGTAACATATATGTCAATTTCAGATAAAATAGTGAATCAAAGACATATATACTACATGGACGGAAAATGATGTTTCCAAAGAAAGCGAAACATACATGTACCTGGCTAGGGGGAAGAGGTGAGTTGATAACAACCTCGCTTTGGTGCTCTTCAAGCATCATTGTCTCAATAGATTCTTGCATAAAGTAAAATATGTCAAAGCGATACATAAACCTACAAAAATGTACAAAGAGAAAGCACCAAATTAGGGAAAGCCATACATAAATGTACAAAGAAAGTGATACATAAAATTACCTGCTGCCTTGTTAGAGGAGGTGTGTAACCAGTGGAACGATTAACTAGAAATGAGAGAAAAGGAATTCTACTTGTATTAGAGAAGAATCTCGCTTTTTGGAAATATTCATCAAACTCACGTTCCTACGTACAAAAGGATAAATATACAATTAGACAATTTCAAAAAATTAAAAAAGTACATGTTGAATCATTAAAATCAGAATTAAAAGAAAGCGATACATAAACGTATCTGCTAGTTCGTGATAGGTGGGTCATCAATCTGGTGCTTTTCAAGTATTGGTGCCTCAATAGAAGCCTGCATAAAATAACATATGTCAAATTCAGGTAATAAAAAGAATCATAGACATATATACTACATGGACGAAAAATGATGTTTTCAAAGAAAGCGAAACATACATGTACTTGGCTGGGGGGAAGAGGTGGGTCGACAACAACCTCACATTGGTTCTCTTCAAGAACCAATGGTTCAATGGTTTCCTGCATAACGTAACATATGTCAATGTCAGATAATACAAAGAAAACAAGACATATACATGATGGACGAAAAATGATTTTTCCAAAGAAAGCAAAACATAATTAAAATCATATTTAAAATAATACCTATGTTTGGGAATCTACCTCTGCATGAGAGGGTCTAGGCTGAGATTCAATGTACTCATCCTGATCACCCTGCATAAAACATGTTGTATCAAAATTGGGATGTATTGAATGTTACAATCTCTACTATAAATATGTAAATAAAGTTGACAAATTAACAAGTATAGTTCTTACCGCTAATGGTGAAGAACCAAACCCATATCTAATATTGACAGTCGCATCAATGTTCTCAACATCGATCGGCGGACTATGCGACTCTGGTGTGCCATGGGACACCAGCTGTATATTTGTTCACATAATTTGTTAGATAATTAAATAGAAATAAATTGCGAAACAATTGAAAATTGTGATATGAAACAAAATATAATATGAAAACAATGAGTTTTACTTATAAATCGAAGTAGTCCATCATCCTGAAAGTCTGAAGCAGGGCCATAGCATATGCCTCCACACGATGTGCAAGGGTGTGGAGTAACACAATTCTCGGAATGCTCTGCATCTCCTGTGTGATCTGTAGATGGGCCGACCTTAGAAGTGCCAACCCCTTGGCCTACATTGCCTTGGACATCAGTCCCATGCTGAAACAATGTATCGCCAAGTTAAATAATGCCTCCTGTGTATCCTCAATCATAGGACCCGCAGGAGGATATAGCCGAGGGGGTTTTGGTGTACATGGAGAGCGTCGCACACGGTTAGGATCCGTCCTGGCCCCTTCCCTATCTTGGGGCATCCCATGACCAACACCCTGGAAGCCTAAGATATCGAAATAGTTAACATGTTTCCCTAGGATGAATTCTGCATACAACTTCTTAAAGAAATAAAATGGGATGTCCCTATTCCCATGAGGGTCTTCATCGAAGACCATATACCAACGATCCATCCAATTGGCCTTTATATTTGGTTCCATGCACCAGTTTATGGAAATGTGTGCTCGACTGGTGGGTGGAACCAATCCGGTGCTAGGGTCCTGAAATAATGAAAATAATTGGTCTTTTGTAATCTTTAAGTCTTTGATGTCTTTATAACTCAATCCATCGGAGTAGTATTGCCTCTTCAATTCTCTGTACGAGCTAATGTTGTACAGAGCTCCTTGGGCATTGGCAATTGTGTTTGTTATTGTGTCCAATGCATAGGCTAAAGACTATCTCAAATGATCCCCCTCTCTAATAGATGAGCTAAGGTGCCTCAATGACGCCAAACGCGCAAGAATCTGTGAGTTTCGATCTTGTTCCCCCTCTAAGTTTGGGTTTGGGTTCATGTTCGGGTTAGGTTTTGGGTTATTAGAGGGTTCGTTTTCCACATTATCTTGCTCATTTCTGTTATTTGTTAATATTTAAACAAAAAAATACAAGTTGTTTTAATTTATCATTATTTGATTTCATTTAATTTTTTTTATTAAATTTGTTTTAAACAATTATAAAAACTATGAAATTAAGAAAAATAATAAAGAATTGAAAACTAGTTGAAATGGATAAGAGAAGTAACCTGCCATTGGAGCCAAGCCACCTCCAACTCGACCTCCAAAAGGTGAAACACAAATTGCCTCTGCGTTTTTTCACCAACGCGGTTTATCGCTCTCCCGATGCTTCACTGTGCAAATGATATTTGAGGCCTACGACCTCTGTTTTTTTTTTTTAGTTTTCAATATCGCATTAGTTTTCAATGTCGCATATGCGATATTTAACTTTTACAAAACACATATGCGATACTTCCTTACAAACCTTAGCCTTGTGTTTGGGCTCGGGTTATTTCGAATGTACCATCAATAATGCATATGCGTTCTCGATTTACACTTCGGAAGTGCGTTTTCGATTTCTTAAGTGGCACTAAAAAGTGAAACCAACTTCATGCGAGCGCCCATATATATAAAATTAATTTTGGAGATGTTACAAAATCCATAACACTTTTAAGTAAGTGATATTTCTAACCATTTTATTCTAACATTTTAAGTAAGTGCCATTTCTAATCATTCTATTATTCTAACATTTTTAGGTATCATTTTGTAACTATTCTAATCTTTTATTTTTTTATATGTAAAACGTTAAAGAAACAAAAAAATATTATTCAACTTACATATTAAGAATAACTTAACTAAATTACATGTTAGGATTGACAACTAAAATCTTCAAAATCAATATTTTTATATGCTCGGAAATCCACTCATGGTATTCTCCTTCATTTACTATCACTATGTTGTTGTGAGTGACCTTCACAAGGAGCCTCTTGAGGAGCTCCATGTAGGAACCAGAGATTCGATCTTTTCTTCTTCAAGTGAACCCTACGACGCTTTGTTTCTTTATATGTAGGGAGAGCTTTATAATTTTCTCCAACTATAAAGATTTTGGTAAATTTTATTTATTTTTAAATTTAAAACAATATTTTGAAAAGAAATTAAATTTTTCAAGAATTTTATATAAACTTTTGAAAATTTTGACAATTTTTATAATTAAAAAACGTTCAATCAATTGAAAAAGATAGAAATTAGTAACTCTTTTTAAATTTGAATAGAAGGAACAAAATTTAGCCCATGTTGAATAACTCTTTTTTTGGAGATAAGTTTCATTTGTTAAATAACAGTACGGTCAAAATTAAGACCCACGAACCGCACTAACGTAAATCGGATTGTCATCATTAAAAATACGTATCATCACGAGGGAAATAAGTTTCATTTGTTGAATAACACTACCGTCAAAATTAAGACCCACGAACCGCACTAAGGTAAATCGGATTGTCATCATTAAAAATACCTTCACGACGGAAATCGAATTACAAGATGTTGTGGTGATGATGTACTATAGGTATACGGTCCACACGACCAACCTATCGTCTATAGGTGGCAACTTGGCAAGCTTGCTAGGATAGCTTGGCACCTAGTTGCACCGTCGTGTCACCACGTCCGGGAATATTTAATTGTACGACATACAATAATTCAAAGTTTTTTTTTTATTTTGTAATGAATAAAACTTTAAATTGAAGCATTTTTCTTTATTTAAGAAAGAAAAGTTGTTTCTCACTCTCATAAAAGACAAGTTCCTTTAAAACTACTCTAACCAATCTATCAATCAATATCCTTTAGTAAAAGTGAATTTCACATATGCAAATTTCCCCAGGTAAATGCTCAAAAGTTATAAAAATCTCTTAGTAATCCATATGTACAAATTGTACCCACACGAACATTCAAGGATTATCTATTCGTAAATTAGATATCCGAAAAAACTGAAATATACAAATTAATTGTAAAATTCTATGGTCTTTAAACCTGACATTAAACTTGGACAGTAAATCATATTAGGGTAATGATCGGCTAGCATTAATCTACCGGAACAAACAACTATTCAGAACACATCTTCGCCTCTTGATCTTGAAAACTGAAAATAACGGCAGTACATGACGGCGAGCCTTATTTACCGGACAAACTCGTATTTAAGGTGAGTCTATCCGGTGTCAGAGGCCTCTATGTTCCATTCGCATCATCCTCTCATGCCATATGCCATATACTAAGCGCAGCCTTGAGATGCTTTTGGTCAAGCTATGGATGATAGAAATGTAGGTGGATTGGAATATTCTTAAAATTAAAATGTTTTATATCTAACCTATTTTATTTTATTTAACACATTTTATTTTAGATTTATGTAAATAATAGGTGTTAAAGGCTACTTCACATCCACCTGTTGTGAAAACTACACAGATGGGATTGATTTTGTGATTATAATTTGTTGTAAAGTCAAATGACTTAATTTGTTATATTTTATATGATTTAAATAACAAGAATTCAATTTTACTTCACATTGACACTTTATGTTGAAAAATGCATAAATTGAATTGTAATGTTTTGTTATGAACATCAAATGTTGTAACTTTTTCAAATAAACATATTAAAACTTTATATTATTACTTTTTAAAATAAACATGTTAAAACTTTATATTATTTTAAAATAACAGGACACATTTTATTGATGTTTCTGCATTAATGTGATTAATGCATGTTTACATGAATTGGTATATATTCCCAATGTGATGAGTGAGGCAATTACAATATGCTTCACCAAAATGTGTATCCTTTTAAGGAAACAAATAATTTTTCCCACTTTTGGATTTTTTCGATTTTTTATGGTATCAAAATTAAACCATACTATTGTATTTTTCATAATCTTAGAAATTAAATGAAATATAAGAATAGTTGGTAGCTTTTCCATAAATTCAAGAAGACTATGCTTTTAATATGTAGAGTTTAGGTAACTTATAAATTTGATTTATGAATAAAGGATTTAAATTAAAAATTAAATAAAAAAATGTTTTTAAATGATTTAAATAATAAATTAAATTTATTATTAAATAAAAAAATATTGAAGATTTTTATTGTAATTTAATAATAAATTTCTTTATTTTTATGTTTATAGGTATTTAGATATTATCTCAAATTTTGGACTTGCTTGAATGTATCATTAACTCAAGTGTACAACATGGATTCATTAATGCTTAAATGCATCTTGATTAAGATTTAAATAAGTTTCAGTTAAGGGTGGTTAAAGAAATGGGTAACAATTTGTTTTTGTTTATTATATTAACTCTAATAATGTAGTATGAATAATGGACATAAAATTATATATTTGTGTCTTTGGTTGTGCCTATAGGCATTCACCAATCACTTTACTTGTAGTTGTGCTAATTATTAACAAGTTATTTATCTAGGTGTACCTTAAAATGGAAAGCTAAATTGGTTAACTCTTCCTATGATAAAAAGTACAAGTACTTTTGAAAGCTATTAAACATGCTTATAAACTAGTCCTTAGAATATAACAAGATATATAGGCATAAATCCTTAGTTATAAGGAAGAAAATGGTGTGTATAAATAGAAAGAAATAGAAGTTTTTGCACCTCTGAGCTAGATCCAAACAATTTGTAGAGGCAACTATAAATAGTGAAACTAAAGAAAACAATATGATTCTAATAAAGTGTAAATAGTGGGGTGAAAATAAACAAAAATATGAAGTGTTTGATTTTGATATAGTGTTATAAACATTGTATGATTATAACACTAGACAAGAAGAACCCTTGACCTTGACTAATTTATTCAAGGAAGAAGTCATTGTATTAGACAATATTACAACAATGTTGATAGGTATATCATGAAATTTTCTTCCACTCGCTATTAAGAATATCTAATATGTTACATTTGATTGATCACATTTTTCCTCATTCTAACATCTAGGATTCGTACAAGGCACCATTGATATGGAGTAAAGGGTTAAAGCCAATCCATCCAAGAGAAGGGCTCACATTGAGTAATAATAAATCCACCGACTGCAAATACCTTCTATAACTCCTCACTCCAACTCTTATATCCTTTTAACACCTCCATTAAATTTTAAAAAAATTCTACTAAACAAATATTAAATACAAGATATACAAATGATAAGCATTCACTACACATTTTATATCAGTTTTAAAATTCAAAAATTAATAATAATAATATAATTTAAAATAAAATAAAATTTAACATGCCTTACATTACCTTAACCTTTAAAACCCCTTACTATGAATATAGAACTAAATAATATCATTCCCTTGTCATTATAACCTTTAAAACCTCTTTCTATGAATATAGAACTAAATAATATCTAATCATTCCTTGTCATTATAGATTAAACCATTATTGGGTTAAACTCTATACTTGAACTTGTGTAAAGATGTTTGTGTTGAAAATTCACATTTAATTAAAAATCAGCTTTTTTCATATTTATTTATTAATGTGCTACCATTATAATGGACAATATTATTGGAGTTAGCACATAAAAAGCATATGTGCTAATTTTTTTAATATAGAAATCTATTATAAAATTCAATTCAATTCCTTGTAAGCCATGGGTCATTATTTTCATATGAGAGTGAATTATTAAATAAATAAATTTTATTTTTATTTAATAATTTTATTTTTTATTTGGTTAGTTTTAGAATATTTAAATATTTTAAAATCAAAGAAAACAAATTTTGTTTTATTAATTCACTTAACAAAGTGTATTTACTTTTTATTTTATACTTATATTGATAATAATGTTTAACTTTGTTAAACTTATTTAAAAAATTTTAAAATATGAATAGAATATATTTCCTTTTTATTTCATATTTGTATAGCTTAAATATTTGACAATTTTGAAGGAAAAATTTTGTTTTTTTCGGCATGATTTTGAAGAAATGGTGTAGAAATTTTTTAAAATATTGGTTACAACTTTGGAACTCTAAAATTTTAGGGTACTCTAGGGGTTTTTTATGGTGCTAAATCCAAATATACCATCAAAATCTCCAGTAACACAGAGTTAACTTCAGATTTTGCAACAACAAAAAAGTCGGATTCCCGTGAAAAGCTCCCATCCAAGCCAAATCCTCAAATATTTAGACAACTCCATTTCATATTTATATTAATATTCATAATAATTTTAGTATGTCTTCCTTCTCCATATAAATTCAATGCATCCATGATACTATCAAAAGTCCATATTCATATTCATATCCATAGCAATTTTGAGAAGTGTTTACAAAAACCATGAACATTAAGTGGTGGAAACATAAGAAGTGTTTAGAAAACAATGAACAATGTGAATGGGACCATGTGAAGTTTTGTAATTATGAACAAAGTTGGTGGTTCACTATGAGCAATTACTGGTAGAGGCATGTACCGCGTTAATCGAGACATCAATAAATGTTAGTGGAACTATGAGCAATGTTGATGGCGTTGATTTCTTCAGGCTTCAAAACCCTTGAAATCTAAAACTAACAAGCCAAAATTTCTCTGTTAAACAACTTTTCACACTGTCTAACTTTCTTTTGTAGCAGAATTCTAGGTTTTCGCGTGTTCCATTCAGCACCCGGCCTTCCTCCTTTCCGCACTCTAGCAGAAATCAGAAATCGGATTACCAACTTCTGTAGATAAGGATTTCTCCACTTTCACGCTTCCAATTCAACACTTTCGACTCGCAGTTTGGATAGCGAAACGTTGCTTGACAACTTTTTGAAACGAGGATTTACCGCCCTTCCAATTCCGCACTTCTGCCTTTTCGGTTCGGTAAGTGGAACTTCGACCTTCCAATCTTTCGAAACTAAGGTTCCCGCACTTCTGCACTTCCGCCTTTCCGGTTTGGGAAGCAGAAATCAGTTTTGAAATGTTTTGAAATGGGATTTTCTACATTCCCGGCTTCCGCACAACAATTCTTCTTCGTTGTCGATCTACTTTGGATTTTCCCTCGACTGTTGATCTGTTTCTAAGTGCGGATCATGATCAAATTTTGTGGATTTTCTCCCTTTACTGCAGAATCAATTGGGACCATCAATCTTCGTCAAGATCATTCCCCTCCATCCAATCTTCTCCAAGATCTGTCTTCGTGATTTCGCCAAATTGATCATTGAAAGGATCAATTTCTTCTGTGATTCAGAAATTAGGCAACACGAAACCACAGTGCTCATACACAGAGTTACAAGGAGTGAATACGAGAGGGATTATGTTTTCACATATCTATATCAAGATATGGAGTCCATCAAAACACACGCAGATTCTGATCCTTTGTTCTTTATTCAAATTGGACGAAATTCAATTACACATAGAGAAATTTTACTTGATAACTCCTCCTTCACTCTTCTGTGTGTGCCTCACTCATCTTTCTCTAACACATTCATTCAATGTTTAATAACAATCAATAAACCTGTTAGATCTGACTAAGTTGGATCTAAGAACCTAATAAAAGAAACCCTTATCAACAAAGATCGATCCTTGATGAATTCCACACAGGAATCAAGGAGAACAATGGCTATCTTCCACTTATTTAAAATTAAAAACTAACCCTATATTTATAACAACGAACCAAAATGATCTAGAATGGATTACATGGCGGTTGACTCATCAGTAAATAAAACCCGAGCTGGATGCTCCTGCATCATATACTCCCGGGGAAGAAAATAATTCTTCATTAAATATTTAGGTTGCACACTATACTTGGAAATTTCTTGCTTTGTCATCCAGGATGCATCTTGAGTAGGTTGATTTATCCATTTGACCAAGTATTGAAAGAAGGTTTTGTTCCTGGTCTTCCTTAGGATTCTTTTTCCAAGAATAGCTTCAATCTGAGGTTGTTCTTTATGTGGAATTTGTCCTTGCCAATCTATAGTTAAATCATCTCCATCTGAAGTTACACCATCTGTCTGGATACCTGCAGAGTCTAAAAGGATATAAATCTGAAACATTAAAAATTGGTGAAATTTGAAGGTCAGAAGGAAGTTCAATCTCATAAGCATTTGCAGAAAACTTCCTTAATGCTTTACAAGGTCCAATCTTTTTAAGCTTTAGTTTATTATAAGTTCCTTTAGGGAACCTTTCCTTTTTAAGATAGGCCATTACTAAATCTTCAACCTGAAAGTTTACTTCTCTTATCTTCAAGTTTTCTCTTTGTTTATACATTTCTACACTTTCCTGTAATCTCTTCTTTATATTCTCCTACATCTCATGCATACTAATTGCAAAGTCTTCACCCTCTGTACTTATTTTTTCCTATTTTCCCAAATCTCTAAGTTCATATACACCCCTTGGATGCATTCCATAGACAATTTGAAAAGGACTCATACATGTACTTCTATTGGGTGAATCATTACATGTGAACTCAGCCTGAGATACAGCCAAGTCCCACTGTTTTGGATGTTCATACACAAGACTTCTGAGTATGTTTCCCAAGCTCCTATTTACGACTTCCGTTTGACCATTAGTCTGACGATGATAAGCAGAACTGAAACTGAGATTAGTCCCCAACTTCTTCCATAGAGTTCTCCAGAAATGACCAACAAACTTTGTATCTCTATCAGACAAAATACTCAATGACAACCCATGCAACTTTACAATTTCTGAAAAGAATAGGTTAGCAATATTGGTTGCATCATTAGTCTTCTTACATGCAATAAAATGAGCCATTTTGGAAAATCTATCTACCACAACATAAATTGATTCATGACCTCTCTGAGTTCTAGGTAAACCCAAAACAAAATCCATGCTTATGGAATCGCAAGGCCTAGCTGGAATATGCAAGGGTTGATACAATCATGTGTTTTGACTTCTCCCTTTTTCATGTTGACAGATTCTGCATCTTTCAACAAATTTCTTCACATCATGCTGCATCTTTGGCCAAAAGTAAAAATTACTCACCTAAGCAAAAGTCTTGTCTTGTCCAAAATTTCCTTATAGACCTCCACTATGCTTTTCTTGAATCAAATTCTCTCTCATTGAACATTTTGGAATACACAATTTACTACCCTTGAATAGCAAACCTTCTTGCAACATATAATCTAACCACTGGCTTCCCCTCCGTCCGATCTTCTCCAACAATGCTCATGGTTCCATGGCTAGATATCATGGTTCCATAGGTAGAGCGCATGGTTCCACCAACAATGCTAGAGCTCATGGTTCCATAAACAGATCTCTTGGTTCCACCAATAATGCTCATGGTTCTACCAAAAATTCCCATGGTTGATGGAACTATGAACATTATTGATGGAACCATGAGCAATGTTGGTGGAACCATGAGCATTGTTGGTGGAACGATGATTCTAGCTATGGAACCATGAGCATTATTGGTGGAACCATGAGCATTATTAGTGGAACCATGAGCATTATTTGTGGAACCATGAGCATTTTTTGTGGAACCATGAACATTGTTGGTGGAACCATGAGCATTATTAGTGGAACCATGAGCATTATTTGTGGAACCATGAGCATTTTTTGTGGAACCATGAACATTGTTGGTGGAACCATGAGCATTGTTGGTGGAACCATGAGCACTAGTCATGGATGTATTGTTGGTGGAACCATGAGCTCTAGATATGGAACCATGAGCATTATTGGTGGAATCGTGAGCATTATTAGTGGAACCATGAGAACTATTCGTGGAACCATGAGTAATGTTGGTAGAACCTGAGCTCTAGATATGGAACCACCATGAACATTGTTGGTGGAACCATGAGAGAGATATATTAGATAACCCATGTACAATTTTGGAGCGAGCACATGCACTTAACAATGGCCTTAAGAACTTATTCAACAATCTAGATCAAGAGTTCAAAACAGAGTTTATAAATATTGTATCTCCATCTAAGATCAATACAAAGAGGCATCATAGTTTTTTGAGCCCAATTTAGAAAAAAGAAAAGATGCAGTGGTGAGTCACATTCAACCAAGGATATGCAACAATTCCAAACATTTGGACGAGCTCGTGCAAAAAAAAAACATGGACAAGAAAACAAAGTTTTCTATGCAAGAACAAAGAAATGTGCATGAAACAATAGGTCCAGTCAAACATCATGTGACGTGTAATACATGTATTTCACTTTGATATTTTAATTTACTTTGCATGGGATTGCAAGTTATATTAGTATTATTTTATCTATATTGTTGACTTGAATGTAACAATAATAGTATTTTATTCATTTTTGTTACAGTCGAGAAGTCCACATCTCACATGATACCTCTTGATGTTTGACATTGTCGACTTCGATTATTTTATGACGATATTGTTAAGGATAACACGGGTATTTTATATTACAAAAATTGTAAACACAAGCAATTTATAGAATTATTTGTTGTTTATGTAATGTGTTCTAGAATCAAAACATCACTAACGGTTATTAAATTTTGTATATTGTTACACCAAGGAAATGATCTAGTGAAAGGGGTGGACTCAAACATGCCTATAAGACCATTGATTCCAGATTTGAACTTATGAGGTATGTTGAATTGTTTCTATAGAGTGTTGAATTCAACTTAGCCATCACTTACAAGTTGATTATTGAGGTATTGGTTAAAGATCTTATTAATAAAGATTGGAATGCAATCCCCAACCATTTAGTGGTGGGGATTAAAGGTGGTCTTGATTCAAAGGGTTACAAAGTTATCTACTTGTATATAGGCATCGTTGGTTGAGTACCACTAGATCACATATGGATATTGGCCTCTAAACAAACTACCTAGTTGTATAGACTCTTAACTACATGAAATATTTACATTGAATTGAAGAAATAATTTTTTGTTTGATCCTTGATTTTGGATAGCTTTACTCTTGACCAACACTTTAGTATTTGGGAGTGACTCAACCCAAGTGCCTCTTTGGTCATAAGGAAGAGACTCTTAATCATAGAATGGGCCAACCAACACTTTAGTATTTGGGAGCGACTCAACCAAAGTGCATCTTTGGTCATAGGGAAGATACTCTTAAATATTAATGAGCCTCAACCTCACGTTGTTAGTTTCTTCTCACAATTATTCCTTGGAAGTCTATTGTTCATTGTGATATGCTCCCATTGGCCATCAACTTTCATGCAACACGAGAACTTGTTAGAGGATAAATTTTGTATTTTATTTGGAAAATATGAATGAATTTTTTCTTTAAAAAAAGGCTAAGCATTGATCCATATTTCCCTAGATTGATGGGGGATTGATATTCACAAACCTAGACAAACATATCCAAGGGAAATCAAGGTGGAGCTCAAACAAGGACATGTTCAAAGGATTTTCGAACATTAGAGGGTAATCCTTACACTATGTTAAGTCCCTTTAGATACTAAGAGTTGTATTAGTTCAAGTCATTTCCATAGGGTTGATAATGGATTGTACAGTAACATTGGCCATTTGGATCATCAATGTAGAGAACATCAGAGTCATGAACACCAATGTTGGCCACAATTGGTAATGACAAATTCCCTTGAATCAAGTTATCCATTTCTATGGAGTAGTAGTCAAAGTAAGACAATGACGGATGTGAACTTGCACTTATGTTGACCAACCCACAATTAAATGAATGTGGGGGGGGGCAAATCCAAAGGATAAGGATCCTTTTGACATGAGGAATGGGGATTGTGCCTATTATTCATTAGAGGAAATTTCAACTCAAAATGGGCCTTTTAACCATAATTCAAATTCCATGTCATCATGTGTTGGCCAAGGAAATTTCTTTAAATTTGAAATACCATATAGGTCTTAAACCATTTTTAATATAAATTTGGGGATAGGTATCATAAAAAAAACTAATTTATTTGTTCGTGTTTTTGATGTATCTCCCTATGTTTTTACTCAAATTTCGATCGGGAGAGCTCGTTGGATGAGAAAGTAAATTCTGTATCCAACGAGTACCTAGTCGGCATAATTTTGATAGACCCCGCTACCCCAAAAACAAGAAATACCTGAAAAAATGTGATGATGATGTCATCATCGCGTCTTTTCAGGTATTTCTTATTTTTTGGGTAGCAGGGTTCGTCAAAAGTATGCCGAGTGGGTACTCATAAGATGCAGAATTTAATTTTGCATCCAATGAGCTCTCTCGATCGAAATTTGAGTAAAATCACAGGGAGATATGTTGAAAATACGAACAAAAAAATAGTTTTTTTCTTTTCTTCCTCCAAAATTAATAAATATTATTTTATTATTTTAACTATTATTTTATTATCTTTCTTAGGAGACCCATTTTGAGTTGAAATTTCCTCTAATGGCTCGAGCCTATCTTGGTTCTAGCTAGCTAGATTTTTTTGTTGCTTTTAGGCCCACCAAGTTTAAAAGACATGGGACTGAAAAACATATATGAGGGATAAGCTCACCAAAATTATAAGGAATGCCATAAAACGTCCCATATAAGACCCCTCCTAAAATAAAAAAAAATAAAAAATACAGTACAGTAACACATAACACATATCATTAAGTGAAACATAATAGATCACAAATGATACAATCACATTTAATTTATTAACATTATATTTTCATTGTTAGTGGAGCCATGAACATTTTTAATGGAGCCATGAGCACTATTAGTGGAACCATGAGCATTGTTGGTGGAACCATGAGCCCTAGCTATGGAACCATGAGCATTTTTGGTGGGACCATGAGCATTATTAGTGGAACCATGAGCATTGCTGGTGGAACCTAGAGCACTATTAGTGGAACCATGAACAATGTTCATGGAACCATGAACATATTTGGTGTAATCTTGCATATTTGTTGGTTGAGTCTCAGACGAATATAGACAAATGGTACAGTTCACCGATGCCTTGATGAAAAGGGCATTGACGTGGTATATGAACTTTTTGGAAAGACAACCTAGAGCAACAAAAGCCGAGATCAAAGCATAATTTTTGTCATTTTTCAAAACTCCAGATGTTAAACACCTGGCCGCAAAAAAACTAAAAACTACATCACAAAGCCAGGGGAAACTGTCTGCGACTGTGATAAGCATTGGAAAGATCTTCTGGGCCAGCTGGACTATGCTATAGATGAAAAGTTACTAATCCAGTGGTTTCTTGCAGGGCTATCTCAGAAAGTGCGCAGACACATCAGTCTGGACATGTTCAAATCTTATGAAGATGTGCTAACAAAATCTCTTCAAGTGGAGATGGACGAGGACATACCCGCTTACCCCACGGACCACAGATTGGAAGGACAGATCGAGAATGTATAGAAGTTTCTAAAGGAGCTAAACCTCAAGAATCAGGAGATCTGGTGCACCAAATGCTCGATGGCCGGCCATTCCAAAGACAACCGTCGACAAGAATACAGCCGACAGGACGTTCGATTCGTGCAGACCAAATCTTTTTGCAACATTTTCCAGGAGCATGGGGATCACTCGATGAAAGACTGCTCGTTCAACATGAAAAATGGTTTTAACAGCTCAAAGTCCACACGACTAGATGGAGGGTGCCTCATAACATCCGAAGAAATCTACCAATGAACTCCCACATCTAGCTGGAGCTTGACCATACCTCGGTGTGGTACATGCAGGGCGATAATTCAAACGCCAAAGCCCTCGACTACTATCCATATATCGACCAGATCTTTCAGGAACTGTCTCGATAGGCCAAAACAAAAATACCAGTACCAGCAACAGCAAAGCAGATCGACTTCTCGATCAAGGAGGCGCTCACAGACCAGGAAAAAGAGGAAGACTATGAGCTCAACCTCTATATCAGTACATTTGTGTTGGAGGAGACACTGATTGAACAAACCGGTCGACTACAAATAACCATCAAACCTCCGATCGCAAAGAGCACATAACCCCAGACCGTAAAGCCGCAGCCACAGCAGCAGATAATTCCTCTAGCTGTAGAAAGTGTCATCCTGACCCAGGAGCCAAGGGGGGAGACAGAGCTAGAAAACCTTGAGTATGCTCTTATAAAAGGCATTATTCAAAAATTCTCAAAGGAGATAGCAGCGGCAAGGAAGAAGCTCAAGACACAACAACAACAACAAGGTAAAGGTAAGCACAAGCTTATCCTTTCCGACTCATCAGAAGACGAGGAGGAACTGGCAGCCATGGCCCTCCACATCATAGAGGATGCCACAACAAACAAGGTGTTGGTCGAAACCTAGTTCCAAAGATTCGTCGACGCAGGGGCACAAGTAGGTCGACCGAAGAAAGCTAAGACTACGACGACGCCTGAAAATGTTGTCGATCTTGTTTCAACGCCTCCACCTCCATCATCGATGAAAATAACTGAGGAACAAGTACTAGCACCGCAATCAGTAAGCCCCCTTGAATTATGCAAAAGTGAGATGATAAAGGCTGTGAAATCAAAGTTCAACAAGGATAGATATTTGCAGGCATTCATTGAGAAAATGCCTGACATATTTACGTCGGCACACAAGATCTCTACAAAATCACCTCTCTTCATGATTGGGGGATACCAACCAGGATAGGATGCACAGTACAGAACCTTTGCAACCATTACGTCAAATTTCAAAAGAAATCCTGACAAGGAGGATGAAGTGATTGCACGTCGGTCCTCGACTATCACACCGACCGTATCTCAAGCCGACCCACCAGCCACCGCACCGAATGAAAGAGAAGAAACTGAGGAGGACATAGCTCGACAAATTAACCAAATGTTCTCCGACGTAGACTCGCCCCCTTTCCCTGACAATCCACCACTCACCCACACCTCACCCAAACCAATCACCCCCGACCATTTGCCAAATCCATCACCACCACCACCACCCCCCAACTCAGAGAAAGGCCCACCACAACCAGTTGCATCCAAACAACCATAGGTGGTAGTCATCCCACCTCCCCAACCAGAGAATCCATCGGCCTCTATCCCACAAACCAAAGACCCTGCCTCGATTTTTGCAGGTACAGAGGAAGCAGAGAAAGAAAAGCATAAGAAGAGAAAGGAGAAACAGAAGAAAGAGCATCATGGACAAGCTTCAAAGGTCCAAATCAGATTGAAGGATGCAAGCTCCCTGACCGACACAGATTTAGGACAACTCCTCAATACCCTAGCAAGTGAAGCAAAAACGAGGAGTGAGCAAAGAAATAAGGAACTCAATGACAAAAATGCAGAACAGGCTGAGTTCCTCGACAAATGCAGGCATCTGGCCTAGTCCTTCATGTCAGGCCCCATAGAGGTCGACACAAACAAAATGCTCGAAAGTGCATATCAGCTATTTGAGAGCATAGTGTTGAAATTCCAAGCTCACATTCAGGAAACAAAGGAGAAACAAAAAGAGGAAACTACTTGACTCCTAATGGCACAACACACTGCATTTTCTGAAGCCTATAAAGTGTTGCAGGATCATATGGAGGAGTATGTCATAACTGAAGAAATACTAAGAGACTGTCCTAATTACTACGGGAAAGTCTATCAGCAGACTCAACAGACTCGACAAGGGATTCAGGCATTAGAAAGCAGGAAAACCACTGAGGAAGCACTCAGAACGATAATAGAAGAACAAATAGTGCTTGAAACTGCCAAATTGTAGAAACTAGAAAGGGAAGCACATCAGTGGGTGCAACAAGCTCTCCCTAAATTAGAGAAAGTCGACATCATCTACCCATAGATGAAACGACTTATCGAGATTGCAGAAGAGAAGTACCAGTTTATGGGTCCTGACATGGAGAGGATAGCTGAAGTCTCCATTTCAGAGAAGATGTCAATCTTATCAAGCTTGACCACACTCACCATCGACATCCAGAAAATTTTGCAAAGTTGGACAAATTTCCAACATCACCTCGCAGTAACATCCCTAGCCATTATAGAAGTCTGCGTACAGAAAAGACCGACCATCAGAATTCACAGCCCACCGCAATAACTATTGAGACCATGAAGAATTTTGTACCTCCCTGTTTCTTCGGGATGAAGAAACGTTTTGTTCGTGGGTGAGATGTAGAAGGAGCAAGTTGATAAGTCAACTTGAAGGATAACCAACTTAGTCGATCAGCTGACTAAGTCGATGGGCCGACTTAGTTGATCAGCCGACTAAGTCGGTCGGCCGACTAAACTAGAGATTAGGTCGGCCACCTAAGGTCGCGTCGGTTCACTGAACCGACAGGTAGTTATTTTGTAACTGTTCTGTAATCATATATATTAGGTTGTTGAGCCAGATGAGAACTCAGTTCAGTTCTTTGTGTTGTATGGACTCATTCGTATAATATAATCTGTTTATTCACCTATTTGTTCTTATCTCTTGTCTCTGTTTTATATATATGTTTTAGTGTGTATTATTGCTAACCTTATGTGATCTGTGAGATTACAATAGTGATCCAACTACTTTCATTGTTCAGCTTGAGGGGGGGTTTTTCCCACTGGGTTTTCCCTCTTTTCCTCACTTAGTTTGTTTTGAGCATTGTTTGAGTTTCAGTATTGTACAGGGTGACCTATGGCCTTTGTTGGCGGGGCCCTAGCATTATTATGCACTTTATGTTTTCTACTTCTCCCAAGTATAGCTTAAGGGGGGGTGTTGGAGACATTTACCACCATACACACTCATTTTGCTCAATTTGGCCTAGTTAAACCACTATTCTAAGTTCTTTTGACTTAATTGACATCAGAGGAGCACTGTATGACATCAGCATGAGCACACCCATGCATACCTTTAGTCAAGGAGGCTAACTAAGCTTTCTCCTTTATTCGGGGAGGCTAACTGGAGCACTCCGGGGGTGATCTGAGTGTCACAAATGCACTTTATTGCTAACTGATGGTTACAATCAGTTAAACAGAGTAGTGAAGGCACCTCCTTTCATTAAATTGATTATTTAATGATTATTTAATGAACTGGAGTCAACAGGGGCGCCTCCAACCACTTCTAATGGTCAGTTACACTTCAGTTAACCTCATCGGGGTTCATTGGAGTCATTGATGCGCCACCACTTGTTGGTTGGTTTGCTGTGACATGTGTCTGAGCTACTTTAAGTTAGACTCAGTCATTTATTGCACTCTAACTTCAGTTAGGAATCAGTTGAGTCAATTAGGTTTTTGATCAGTGGTTAACTTGAGTGTTTACTGTGGCTTACATTCAGTTAAGTTAGACTCACTCATTCAATTCGAATGACCTCCTTGGGAATTCAAATTTTCTTGGCATTCATGTATCTGGCATGATCATTGTATTGTATTATTCATTATTCATTGATTATATAGAGCTGCTACTCCCATTGCAGCACCATTTTTCCAATTTTATGCATATTTATCTGTATTCTTTGTAAGACTGTGTTTTTCAGTTCCTAGACCACTATGACAAATTAATAGATTTCAATGGAATGAATGATGAGTTTCCTCCAAGCGAGGATGTCAATGGCAGTGATGATTATTTTCCTCCAAGTGAGGATTTCAATGCCACCGATGATGAGTTACCTCCAAGTGAGGATGTTAATGGCACTAATGATGATATGCCTCCAAGCGGGGATTTTCTTGGTACCGATGATGAATTTCCTCCAAGTGAGGATTTCAATGGCACTGATGATGTATTTCCTCCAAGTGAATATTTCAATAGCACTGACGATGATATTTCTCCAAGCGAGAATTTCAATGGCATCGATGATGATTCTGTTGATGATGAAACCACCAATGATGAAGACAATGATTCTCCTCCAAGTAAGGATGTTACCGGAACCAATGATGTCAATATTGAATCTCAAGAGTTCCCTTTCAGTGAAGAATTTAGTGGCACCAATAGTGTTGATGGTCACATTGATCTATCCTTAAGTGATGAACTTATTACTGATCATGACAATCATTTTCATATTGAATTCCGTGATCATATTTTCAATGAGTGGGTTCATACTCCTCACAATGAAAACATTCATTATAATGAGGTTGTTGTTGCAGACATAATGGTCCAGGAAAGGCATAGACATAATCCAACAATGAGCAGGATTAAGTGTAGGACTAGACCTTTTTATGTCAATCCAAAGCATTCAATTTATACAAGGTCTAGGACATAATTGATCACAAGTCCAAGTTCCATTACTGATTTGTTTTCGAGTGAGTGTTTCCGCAACAATTGTTTGAAGGGTATAGGCTACAATTATGCCTTGGATAAAATGAACATGTATTTATGAATGAACAAAAGTATGCAAAAATCATATTTAGTGGGGTGTATGATTTATACAAGGATGGGTTATGATTATCGTGTTGGAAATGTTCTTCTTTGTAGAAAGGAATTCAAAAGGATTCACTCAATTGGTAATCTTAGATTATTAAGAATCCAAACTAGACTAGAAAAGGATCCAACATTCTATTCTAACAATTATCAAGGATGGACCACTGGGCCATCAAAACACATTGCAATATCATGGATGCATGATTTCTTTTCCAAGCATGGAGAGCTCCACTCCCTTGGGTGCCAAAGGGCCATCCCTCACCGGTGACGCTTTAGCGCCCAAGGGAGCAGATCTACCCTTAAAGCGATGACGCAGGAGGTGGAGAGGGGAGACAGAGGGGGAG
>LPNX011150798.1:282610-295782 GCA_001517045.1 Pseudotsuga menziesii
GGGAGGAGTTTTCTACAAGCAAGGATGTCAATGACAGTGATGATGATTTTCCTCCAAGTAAGGATTTCAATGGAACTGATGATGAATTTCCTCCAAGAGAGGATGTCAATGGTGGTGATGATGATTTTCCTCCAAGTGAGGATTTCAATGGAACGGATAATGAGTTTCCTCTAAGAGAGGATCTCAATGGTAGTGACGATTATTTTCCTCCAAGCGAGGATTTCAATGCCACTGATGATGAGTTTCCTCCAAGTGAGGATGTCAATGGAACTAATGATGATTTTCCTCCAAGCGAGGATTTCAATGGCACTGATGATGACTTTCCTTCAAGTGAATATTTCAATGGCATCGACGATGATATTCCTCCAAGCGATGATTTCAATGGCATCGATGATGATTCTGTTCATAATGATGCCACCAATGATGAAGACAATGATTCTCCTCCAAGTAAGGATGTTACGGGAACCAATGATGTCAATTTTGAATATCAAGAGTTCCCTTTCAGTGAATAATTTAGTGGCACCAATAGTGTTGATGGTCAAATTGATCTATTCGCAAGTGATGAACTTAAAACTGATCAAGATAATCATTTTCATACTGAATTTCGTGATCATATTTTCAATGAGTGGGGTCATATTCCTCACAATGAAAACATTCATTATAATGAGGTTGTTGTTACAGACATAATGGTCTAGGAAAGGCAAAGACATAATCCAACAATGAGCAGGATTAAGTGAAGGACTAGACCTTTTTATGTCAATCCAAAGCATTCAAGTTATACAAGGTCTAGGAAATAATTGATCACAAGTCCAAGTTCCATTACTAATTTGATTTTGAGTGAGTGTTTCCACAACAATTGTTTGAAGGGTATAGGCTACAATTATGCCTTAGAGAAAATGAACGTGT
Organism: Pseudotsuga menziesii; assembly: GCA_001517045.1. Classification (NCBI taxonomy): domain Eukaryota; kingdom Viridiplantae; phylum Streptophyta; class Pinopsida; order Pinales; family Pinaceae; genus Pseudotsuga; species Pseudotsuga menziesii. Next base: position 283,517 of record LPNX011150798.1, read on the forward strand.
ATTTATCAATGAACAAAAGTATGCAAAAATCATATTTAGTGGGGTGTATGATTTATACAAGGATGGGTTATGATTATCGTGTTGGAAATGTTATTCTTTGTAGAAAGGAATTCAAAAGGATTCACTCAATTGGTAATCTTACATTATCAAGAATCCAAACAAGAATAAAAGGATCATCCAACATTCTATTCTGACGATTATCAGGGACGAATCAGTCGGCCATCAAAACACATTGCAATATCATGGATGCATGATTTATTTTCCAAGCATGGAGAGAGTATGCCAAATAGAGAAACAATAAACATTCTAGATAATTTCACAAGGAAGGAAATCTACAACTTATACAAGGATTATGTTCAAGGTGGTTAAGGAAATGGAAACTTCATTAGATATGCATATTTCACAAGATTATAGAAAAATAAGTTCAACAACGTCTGCATTCCAAAGAGGTCAAGGATGGGGATCTACAGAACATGTGATTCTCTTAAATAAATAAGGAATAGATTAGAAGGGATAGAAAGAGGTATGTTTACAAAATTGTTTATTTTTTAGATAAATGTCAATTATAAAAACTAGTCATCAATTTTTTTTTTGTTGTTTGTAGATTCCATAATCAATTCACTTGAAGAACATCACAATCAACAATCAAATGAAGAAAATGTTTACAAACATCGCAAGAAGTGTTATGATGCTCTACATAAGTATATGGGTTTGATAATTGATGGCACGGATCAGAAAAAAAAAACACTCTTTCCACATTTTGTCTGTGTGCCAAATAATTTAAAGGAGGAAAATTTTATTCAGTTTCACTGGGTTGGGTGTATGGTTTTTAATGGTGAAATGTTTCCAAGGGTTTACTTTACAACTCTAAATATTCACAATGATGCAAATTTGACCATCACCATAATTCATCATGTCCTTTCTCATTGGCCTGGTGATGTCCCTGAAGTTCTATATCTGTAATTGGACAACACAAGCCAAGAAAACAAAATCGGGTCATGTTTCCTTATCTAAACATCCTTGTTGAATTGGGAATTTAAAAAAAATTAAAAGTTGGTTTCCTTCTTGTTGGGCATACACATGATCATATTGATCAAATGTTCATCTATTTTGCAAGGACATTGAGGAGGAAGAAAGTTGAGTGCCTACCATCATTGATTGAAATTGTAAGGAAAGCATAACATCTAGAACCTATTGTACAAAAATTGGAAGAAACTATTGACATGTGAAGATTTATTTTTGGATTGCATGGTGAAGAAAGGTGCATTGAAAAACTTAAAGACATTAGCTTTCAACATCAATTTCTTATAGAAAAGATTGGTGGAAAAACACTACTGTGGGGCAAGAAGTATTGAACTAGCACAGAATGGGGGCCTTCATGGAATTCTAGAAATTCGTATACAATGTAGATTATTGCAATGTATATGATATTTATGTTTGTCAACAAATGGATATGAAATTGTAATATTATAAGTTTTACTTTAATACATTATAATTTATTTGAAATTTATATATTTTGTTTACTTACTGAATTAATTTAGGTTTTTATCTTTTATCTCTATCTATGTATTTTGTTTTTTTAGAGCGGTTCACATCCTTGGAGTAAGCACCCAATAATTTTGGGCCCACCTAAAGGGGCCTCGCTCATTGGACTCGAGTTTTGGGTGCCTAACCTGAAGGACCCAAAGAGTTGGATTCATGAGAATTGAACCTCCCACCTCCACAACTATCATCTTGGACTCGAAATATCTATATCTACGTTTAGTTACATAGGATTGTATTCAATATTTTTATATTTTTATTGTATTGTATTTAAAATTAATTTCATAAAACATAAGAAATGGTAGGCATGTTGTAAGTTTTAGTGTTTTCTCATTTTCAATGGTAAAATGTCTAATTGTTCCTCTCCTAAGTAAAAGTGCATGGTTGATCAAGAAAAGAACCCATATACCAAATCTAACTAGTAAAATTTAAACAAAACTACAAAATAAATAAACAATCCATATACCAAATGTTTATTTAACTAAAACATATACATTATATTTTGAATTATTAAAAAAATATTTTAATATTCACCTTAATTAAAATATATTAATAAAATATTTTTATAATGTCTTGATGTGCTTGGAGCTAAACATGTAATTTCTTCCATGTTAATTTGAAAACAAAGAATAACTAACAACAAAATAAATTTATTACATAAATATATAAAAACTAAAATAAATTACATTACATATTATATCAAACAATATAAAATAAAATACAAATAAATATACCATAAACATAATCCTACTAACACTACAAAACTCAAACCTACGATGAAATAATACATTCAAAATTAAGACAAATCTACCATGCATCTACAACTAACCTATTATACAATTATACACATGAAATTTGCAAAGTATAAAACAAATCACCTTTTGAAACCTCCTCCAACGAGTTTGAGTTCAAGATCCGGAAGTCATTCAAAATTAATATCTTGATATGTCTTCATAATTCTTGACTCTCTAATATTCCACTTACAAATTGATATAAATATAATTTCTCAACATGATCTAAGCGTTCTTTATCACACTCTTACAACTTATTTGTGATCTTTCTTGCTTTAGAATCTCTCTCCACGATTTCTGTTCACTGGTGGCCTGCATCGCCCTAGAGCTAGTTCATGAAGTGATATGTGTGTTGCTAGTGGAGATTGAAGTCACGTATGACCCTCTCTGTATTGCCCACAATCCAAGGATGACCTCGCAACATCCCAATCATAACGTTTGAATAAACAGATTTAGCGTGTACCCATATCGCACTGTACTTACAAGATCATATTTCCTGTTCACAAACAAGGTTTACATATCAATAAAATCCAAATAAAATTAAAACTCACTCAAGATTTGATAGCAAGAAAATCGCTGCTTGCAGTCTTTCTCCAACATTCCTAGAAGCAATTCCTTTGTAGAATAAGATATGGAGCTCCATACACCACTACTTTGTAGAATAAGATATGGAGCTCCATACACCACTACTGATCTATCTAGTTCTATATTCTGTATTTTCTCCACTACTGATCTATCTAGTTCTATATTCTGTATTTTCTCGTACATACTAGTGGCGCTCTCATTTTCAACATCAAAAGGCTTATTCCCACAGAGAAGAACATACAACACAACTCCTGCGCTCCATATATCAACCTCCTACGAGTACAGCATCTCTGGAGCACAATATCTCAATGTCCCCCAGTTACGGTGGACTACATTTACCTCTCCTGTAAAAATAAATAATTTATCAATATTTGTTTCCAATGAAAATACAGTGCTCCTTATTAAGGACATCCAAAATGCGCAAGAAAACTCTACAAATATAAGAAAAAATAAAAAAATTTGACGAATTAATATCTAAGAACATTTATGTAACATACTTTTCCAAATTGATAAATAAAAATTTCCAACTCTACAACCCCACGAAAAGCAATCTGGATTGTCTAACATCACGAAAATACTCGATGGTTTTACATCTCCGTGAATGATTTTCCCATCGTGGCAGTATTCGAGGGATTGAACAAGAAATTTGATTATTATAGCGATTTGTGGCTTGAAAGATTGTCAGAATTGTCTGGATCACCTCATCCGTTAGCAACCCTCGCCCTTGGCCCTAGCAGGCTCGCCATATGTAAAATGCCCCGGTAGCATCTTTGCATAAAGAATCAAACTGTCTCCACCTTTGATACAACCGAGGCAGCAGCCATGGCTTAAGACAGGTCGATTTAAATTTGAAATAAAACCGGCCCAGTGTTTGTAAATTTAAATTTGAAGTAAGGCCCGCCCACTTTCAGTAAATTCAAATTTGAAATAAAACCAGAATTGTACACGCGAATGTTCATCCGCGCATATAGCATAAATGGTAGCATAGATGGCATATGGCTGTGACCATGATCCGCACATATAGCATAGATATGAGCATATATGGCATGAGAGGATGATGCCATTGGAACATATAGGCCTCTAACACTGGACAGACTCGCCTTAAATACAGTCTGTCCGGTAAATAAGGCTCGCCAGTACATGACAAAGCTGTCATAGTGTCTGAAAATGATTATAGCTGCATCATTAGTAGATTAACAAACAAAAAAGCTTATTCTAGTCCAATTAATGGCCAAATAATAAATAGCATGATACAGATTACCCAGAAGAAGAACTCTCTCAAATATTGTCGCCTGTTGTACACTAAAGAAAAGATTGGTGTCACTATAGAGCTGGGTGTCCGAAATGCAATTGTGAGTAAGTACACAGTGAAAAGCATAGCAGAAATGGACGGTGACTCCGTAAATATAGGATGATAGATAATCAGGACTTCGCTAAATAGTAAAGATTTCCAGAAGTAGACGGAGGTGCCATAAGGCGAATCGCCGTAACAGTTAGGCAAGCTACAAATGGACTTTCTCTCCATAAATAGGTGACCAGTACTTTGCAAGCTACAAATGGACTGTCTCTCCAAAAATAGCGAGACATATCAGAAATAGACTGTCGCCCCCTATTTAGGATGATGGTGATCTGGACTTTGCAAATCGACTGTCACTACATATACAGGATATATGATTGGTGATCAGGACTCTGCCAAAATAGTCATTGTTAGAGATGCCGGCCCTGTACTCATGTCTCCAGGGTTAAAGCTGGACTGGCTTTTTCTCCCTTTTCACATTCATAATTTAATTAGATCTCAGCAGCATAGGGAGTCGGGTAGGAATTTGACGGGCAAATTGCCATCATGACGCAAATTTTGGACGAAAATTTTCGTTATCAAAAATTAAATTGACAAAATTGATTATAGAGGTGTCAAAACCATTAGATTGTTTCAATTTCAAATTCCTCCATTAAAGATATAAAATACTAAATAATTATAGTGATTTTATTTTGGTTAAAAATTGTCAAAAACTGAATATAAAATTGTCAAAATCATCAAATTTTATGGATTGTTTTGATTTCAAATTCCTACACTAAAGACATAAAAACTAAATAACTATAATGACTCTGCTGAAAAATTGTCAAAACTGATTATATAGATGTCTAAACCAATTTTAGAGTTGTCAAAACCATCAAACTTAAAGGATTGTTTGATTTCAAATTCATACACTAAAGACATAAAAAACTAAATAACTATAATGATTCTGCTTAAAAATTGTCAAAACTGATTATAGAGTTGTCAAAACCATTAAACTGAATGGATTGTTTTTATTTCAAATTCCTACACTAAAGACATAAAAAACTAAACAACTATAATGATTCTGCTTAAAAAACTGATTATAAAGTTGTCAAAACCATCAAACTTAATGGATTGTTTGATTTCCAATTTGTACATTAAAGACATAAAAAACTAAATAATTATAATGATTATGCTTAAAAATTGTCAAAACCGATTATAGAGTTGTCAAAACCATCAAACTTAATGGATTGTTTAAGTTTCAAATTCCTACACTAAAGACAAAAAACTAAATAACTATAATGATTCTACTTAAAAATCGCCAAAACTGGTTATAGAGTTGTACAAACCATCAAACTTAAGAGATTGTTTTGATTTCAAATTCCTACACTAAAGACATAAAAAATTAAATAACTATAATGATTCTGCTTAAAAATTGACAAACTGATTATAGAGTTGTCAAAACAGTCAAACTTACTGATTGTTTGATTTCAAATTCCTACACTAAAGACATAAAAGACTAAATAACTATATTGATTCTGCTTAAAAATTGTCAAAACTGATAATAGAGTTGTCAAAACTATCAAACTTAACGGCTTTTGATTTCAAATTCCTATACTAAAGACATAAAAAACTAAAAACCTATAATGATTCTGCTTAAAAATTGTCAAAACTGATTATAGAGTTGTCAAAACCATCAAACTTAACTAATTGTTTCCATTTCAGATATAAAAAACTAAATAACTATAATGATTATGCTAAAAATTTGTTAAAACTGATTGTAAAATTGTCAAAACCATCAAACTTAATAAGTTATTTCTATTTCAAATTCCCTAAGCTAAAATAAGCTAAAAAACATGAGACATGTTAGAATTAAACCGCAAATATATTTTCTAACTAAATAAAACCCTAAAACCCTTAAGAAATTGATTTTCCTTCCATCTTCACCCTCCTGCCAATTTTTCGAGTTAAAACATGGGACATGTTAGAATTAAACCACAAATATCTTTTCCAGCTAAATAAAACCGTTGGGAAATTGATTTTCCTTCCATCTTCATCCTCTTGCCAATTTTTCTAGTACGTCTGAGAAAAATCCTGCAATGCTGACGGGTTATTCAAAATCTTATCAACTTGCGAGATACTTAAAATTGTCAGGGACAAAGAGATGAACATTAAAAAAATATTGTTTATATATTTAATATAAGATGTTTAAAATTGTGGGACAGAGATGAACATTAAAAAGTATTGTTTATATATTTAATATAAAATGATTTTGATTTACACAACATATATAGGTAATCAAGATTATATTGTTAATTAAACTTAAAATTAAGATAAAATTATATCTATAAATATATTATTGATAAATAAACATATTAGATAATAAATAATAATTTAAAAATATTAAATTTAATATAAATATAACTTAAAATTCAAGTTATTAACTAAGAGATTTATATAATGTTTATAAACCATAAATTTTTCATTTATTATAGAATGATCTAAAGATAAAATATGTTGCTACTCTCAAAATGGTATTCCAAAATATAGTATAGATAACTCACAAATTTAGGCCTAACTCTAATGTTTTATTAGCTTTTATTATGATGTTAAATACGACAAGCATGCAAGGTAAGATTAAATATTATGAAAGGCATAGAAAAATAATACAACAAACATCCTCGGTTATCGTTGGCTTAAAAAAAAAAACTTTAAATGCAAGTAAAATCGATTGAAAAAAAATAAGTGAAATTAACCTAATGTGTTGACCAAAGAATAGAGGGCACATATCCCTTAGATGCAGATTCTCTGCATGTGAGTGTATGTGTCCTTTATTTTCTTGTTTTTGTATTAGAGATTATGTGAAGGCATTAAGGGATGGAATTTACTAATGACAAGTTGTTAGTCTACTAGAGAGAAAGGTGGATACAAACGATGAGAATTTTGGGCCAAGTTTTCTTAGAATTGAGAGAACCAATTGCTCATCTTTCTTATCAATCCTGCATTGCTTGCATTGCATGACAATAAATTTGAATTTTGAGAAAAATTGCTTTATAGTTTCGAAACTGTTGGGTTGTAGTTCTATCAGCGCATTCTCCAGAATATGATCCCTAAGCTCATTCTTCTTTCCATCAAGAATTCAAGCTTATCCCATACTTATTTTGGAGTTCTCGGTCCATCAAGATGGAAGAGGAGCTCCTTGGATATGTGGATGCACATGAAGCCAAATGCTTCATCCAACATGTTCAGATGCTTCGAATTTTCAAGAGGATGCAGGGGTTCGACCTCTTTTCCCATGGTGAACCTATACACACCCTTATTGTGGAAGACAATATGCATATTAGCCATCCAATCAAGATAGTTGAAGGGTGTGAGGATTTTGGGTGTCAAAGCTGCTAAATTCTCCATCTTATAGCATCAAGACCAGATAATTCTTCATAAAATATTTGAATGTACGTGAAAAAACACTGCAAAACACTTCAATTCACAATTAAACCAATTCAAACACACTCCACTTTGACATCTTCACTTTCTCTAGGTGCATCACACCTGGCTAGAATTCTCTCGACAGAATCCAGAGGGAGCAAGGTAAGAATACTAGGAATTATGTGGAACCGAATTACTTCTGGTGCATCAATGGAAGTTTTTAAGGCTTGAAGTTGGCTTGAACACCCGCTCTAACACCATGTTTAATTTAATGAAGCATAATATCTTCAGTCCTACATGAATTAAATTTGGATAGAAGGCTGGAGAAGAGAGGAAGAATTTAGTAAACACTTATCAATAATTCATGGAAAAATTGCACACACATGAAGACAAAATTAGAAGATTAACATTACATCCATTAATCAGTAAATTGTGTAATACAACGGTGTTACAAATAGGATAATTTGAGTGCCTTAGGTAGGATTCAAATCCACCAACCTTAAATGTCTCTGGAGCTAACTCAGTGTGGGAAAATCACCTCTATAGCTCACTAATGCAACTCTGGATAACTGAATATGTTCGCAAATAGTTAAATGACTAAGTTAGGTGAGAAAATACACCCAACCTCCCTTTAATCATGCAAAATAGCGCTAGGATGACTGAAAGTGAACTAACTAATGGGAATCCGAGCATAACTAGACATAACTGAACACCAGTTATGGTCAATTGCTGGTGACAGTCAGAGTGGGTTCCTAAATTATAGGGATTGGTCTCTAGAGCTCCTAAAATCATGCAGAAAGGTGCATTGAGTGTTATGTGGGCCTCAGATGAGTCCCCCGTGATACTGACGAAGTGGCAATGACCTCCTAATCTAGGAAAAGACAAATAGACTATGGTGGTCAAGGGAGGACTAGTTAATTAATCCTAACATATCCTTCATTTCCATATTGGAGGATAGATTTGATTTCACCTCTTTGATGATCTTTATGTTTTTTCCAACTAAAAACATGTCATCGACATAAAACACTACATAAAAAGAATATTTTCCAACCCACTTGCAATAGACACAATAATTAGCTTTGCTTCTCACAAATCCTAGTCCCAATATATATGTGTCGAGCTTCTGGTACCACATCATTGGAGACTACTTTAGACATTAAATGAATGACTTCATCTTGCAAACTAACTCCTTTTTACCCTTTACAGTAAATCCTTCAAGTTGCTTCATGTAGATTTCTTCTTCTAGGTACCCATTTAGGAACTTTATTTTTACATCCATTTTTTCTACCCCTAGATCCAATGTTTCAACAAGAGACAATAAAAATTTAATGGAAGTCAATTTTGCAATAAGGGAAAATATCTCACCAAAATCAATTCCTTGTACCTAAGAATAACCTTTTGCTACTAGTCAAGCCTTGTATTTCTTGACTTTTCCTATTGCATTCAATATCTTTACACTCATTTTCTACCAATAGGTTTCCTTACACTAGGAAATTTCACCGAATTCCAAGTCTTATTTTTCTTTAAGACTTCCATTACTTTTTCCATGGCATTCTTTCAGAGTTTTCCCTCTTTAGAATTAAATACCTCTTGAATAGATCTAGGTTCTTCATTAATAACATATAGAACAGAAACAAAGGAAAAATTAGGTGGACAATACCTTTCATCTAGCCTCTTTACATAGTCATATCTCCTTAAGTTTGGAGTTTGGTTCCTCGTCATCATCTAATGTAGATTACTCGTCCTCCTCATTTGAATTAGATCCTTCATTCTTTATCTCAAACTCCATTTCCTCTGGTTCGTTTTCTTTTGATTCATCTTCATTCATGAAAGTTCTCTCAAATTCTATAAAGACGACATATTGAGTCTACACTATTTTCCTTATCAAAATATTCCACAGTTCATAACCTTTTAGTCCATCTTTGTATCCTATAAAGAACCATTTCTTTTATTTATTATCCAACTTGCTCATTTTCTCCTTAGGAACATGCAGAAAAGCATCACACCCAAAATAATTGAGATTTACAACAAAAGGCATTGTACCATACCATACCTCATGAGGAGTCTTGTCGACCAACACTGATGTGGGTGATCGATTTTTCAAATAACATGCAGCAATGACAACTTCAGTCAAGAATTATTGTGCTATCCTTACAACACTAAGGATACTCCTTTCCTTCTCCATCATTGACATGTTCATTCTTTATGCAATCCCACTATTTTTGGCTGTATACAGAGTTGTATTTGATGGTGCTATGCCACACTATTTGCAGAATTGATCAAAACATTTAACAAAGAATTCACCTCCATTGTGAGTTCTTAACACTTTTATTTTCCTTCCTATTTGGTTTTCCACAAAAGCATTGAACTCCTTAAAAGAATATCTCGTATTTCCTTTTTAATAAATACAACCATGTATTTCTTGAGAAATCATTTATAAATAACACATAATATACAAATGCTCCCAGTGATGGAAAAAGTACATGACCAAACACATCATTGTGTATTAACTCTAGGATATCCTTTTCCCTTGTAGCACTAAAAAGGAATTTCACTTGATAATATTTCCATATAAACAATACTCACAAAAATTAAAATCTGGTTTTCAATTAGACATACCTTCAACCATACTTTTACCTTGTAATTCTTGAAGGACATTATCTCCAATATGTCCTAACCTTCGACGCCACATCATAATATCTCCTCGATAGACATCATGGTCATTAATTTCTTCACTTTTCTTCCCATGAACAATAGAGTTGTTACACCCATTAGTGATCCTGCTTCCCAACAACTTGTACATAGTTCCATACTAAACTCCTCTCATCAAAACCACAACTCCTTGAACCATTTTACTTTTTTTTTGAATATATATTTTTACACTTGTGTTGCTCATTGTGCTAACAAATATCGGGTTTCTATTCATATAAGGAATGTGGGTGTGTGCAAGAAGTTGAGGGTCTCTTTTGGCGCGCTAGAGGCAATACAAAACTGAAAAAACAGTCATCCATCAACTTGCATGGATATTTTGAGACACTTACACAATGAATCTTGCGATCAGTAAAAAACAAGAAATGTAGGAAATTGAATGACCTTTCCAAATATATATTTTTTTCTATTGAAAATGTTGTTAACTATCTAAAGTTAGATAAATTTTAACGGGCACTTTTTATTTTTTGGACAAATTATAAGGTATATGTTTTTGTGGGTGCAGCGTCTGAGTGTCTAAATGATGGAATAAACTTAGGAAAACCAGTATACATATAGAGAACATATAGGACTAGTGCACGACTATTTTTCCAATAATAAAAATATATTTTTTATTTTTTATTTTTAATTATCTAAGAGATCAAACCTCGAAAACGGTATGTCAATTGTGGGTGCAGCATTTGAATGTCTTAATACAATTATTTGGAAATGAGTTTTTTATAGCATGTAGAGGTTGGTGTTCTTTAGTGCACCATACAATTTTTTTTTTAAATGGTTGAGAAACGAAAGAGATATGGACGAAACACTACCAGTGTGTTTTTTGAGTTGAGGAGTGATGACAAAAGATAAATAAGAAAAAAATAGAAAAAATTATGTATTCTTGTTAAATTTATATATTTAGAATCTGCAAAAAAAAACCATATCTGTTTCTAAAATCTCATAAAAATGGAGGTGTGCAGCATAATCAGACGAACCGCTAAACACGAGCATATTGAAAATTTGGATATAATGCTAAATTTGCCATGGTTTATCATACTCCAAGGCACAGGCATGTTGAATCCGAAGCAAAGTACAAAGCAGACACATAGGCATAGGAATTCCATGAAAGCATGGGTGGAGGCTCGGCCTTATCATTTAGAGGGAAGAAAATTTTGAATTTAAAAAATACGCGAGCGCGATTTAGTTAAATAAAAACGCGTACGCATTATAAATAAACAAAATGCGCGCGCGTTATATACAAACAAATCGCATGCGAGTTTTGTAAAAACAAAAATAGTGTTCATCTTCATCATCATGCTCATCTTCATCATCATCTTCATCATCTTCATCATCTTCATCATCATCATCATGTTCATCTCCAGCATCATGATCATCATGTTCATCATCATCATCACCATCACCATCGTCATCATCATTATCCTCACCATCATCATCCTCATCATCATCACCATCACCATCATCATCATCATCCTCCTCCTCCTCCTCCTCATCATCATCATCAACATGATCATCATCATCACCATCAACATCATGAACATCATCATCAACATGATCATCATCATCACCATCAACATCATGAACATCATCATCAACATGATCATCATCATCACCATCAACATCATGAACATCATCATCACCATCGCCATCATCATCATCATCAACATCATCCTCATCCTCATCATCCTCATCCTCTTCCTCATCATCATCATCATCATTATCATCATCATCATCATCATCTTCATCATCATCATCATCCTCAACATCAACATCATAAACATCATCATCACCATCGTCATCATCATCATCGTCATCATCATCATCATCATCATCATCTTCATCATCATCATCACCACCATGATCATTGATCATCGATCATCATCATCAACATCGCCATGTTCATCATCATCATCTTCATCATGTTCATCATCATCATCATC
>LPNX011150798.1:305096-351208 GCA_001517045.1 Pseudotsuga menziesii
TTCACCCGATATATACAACTAGGATGATGGAAACAAGATGCCGAAATGATAACCCTACCTAGGAAACCCTAATCCTAACCCTAATCTTATCTTACTATCACGACTCAATTCAGAATCACTCTAATGTTGAACTCAACTTTTTCAAATCCAGTGGACTTATGCTTCAAATCATGTTGATTCACGAAGTTGACTTTAGTGTGCATGTACTGAGATCATTGAAACCTATAAATATAATAGTTTTTTCATATGTTATTTCTGTGCTTAGGCAATCATACTTATAGATGAAGCATTATATATATTTCATTTGAAAATGCATTGCGCATAGTCCTTAGTTTAATTATGGTCATTATTCATGTTTGTATATCGAAAATATTAATGTGTTTCAATCAAGTAAACACTTTTACACCATACATTTGAAATCCCACTTGACATTTGTGTTTTCAAGTATATGATACCTAGTACGTTGTTATGATGCAAGTGCAAAGTAACATCAAAATGTGATATACGTTGGGTATTTATTAGTTGGTTTCAATGCAATACATTGTATTATGGTTTAAATTTGGTGATTTACATCCCATATTGCCTCCTAACAAAGATTTTTCCTATAGACACATGATTATGATTGGAATGTTTTCTGGATTTTCAAGAATGGGAGTGAATGTCATGCAATATTGAATTATGATGATGGAAACATAATTGGGATTTAGTGGAAACATTTAATATTACATGAACCTAATTTATTTGATGTGATCCGTTGATTTGGATCATTTTGGTTTTCTAAAAAGGCTAGAGTTCAATGTAAGCAATTTCTTATTGTAATTAAATACTAAATTATAATATGTAATGATCAGTTCTATGCACTTTTCAAGAGTTCCCACATAACACATGCCTAAACACACTTGCACGACCCACCAGAAGCCCTTTTTTATGCACGGTTTCCATTCTATGCCCCGGGTAGGGATTCAACAGGTGTCCCTGAAAGCCTGTAGGAGGTGGGATTCAATGTGCCATAGAATCATGACCGTTGCTCGGATAGACAAACCTCCAGCTCCGTTGGATTCAGGACATCGGGATAGTGCTAGGGTGGCCCTCTAATCTGGTTCCGTGGAGAAGAGACCATTATTTTGGTCAATTTTGGAAACTAGGGTTTTGCTCAGTATGTGAATGTGAAATTTTTCCACATAGGGGTCAAATTCACATATTTCTTGACCGTGAAGGCGTGGCTAGCGTTCCCACATAACATATGCCTAAACATACTTACACGACCCACCAGAAGCCCTTTTTTATGCACAGTTTCCATTCTATGCCCTGGGTAGGGATTCGATAGGTGTCCCTGAAAGCCTGTAGGAGGTGGGATTCAACGTGCCACATAATCATGACCGCTGCTTGGATCGACGAACCGTCAGCTCCGTTGGATTCAGGACATCAAGATAGTGCTAGGGTGGCCCTCTAATCTGGTTCCATGGAGAAGAGACCATTATTTTGGTCAATTTTGGAAACTAGGGTTTTGCTCAGTATGTGAACGTGAAATTTTTGCACATAGGGGTCAAATTCGCATATTGCTTGACCATGAAGGTGTGGCTAGAGTTCCCACATAACACATGCCTAGACACGCTTACACGACCCACCGAAAGCCCTTTTTTATGCACGGTTTCCATTCTATGCCCCGGGTAGGGATTCGACAAGTGTCCCTGAAAGCCTGTAGGAGGTGGGATTCAACGTACCATAGAATCATGACCGTTTCTCAGATCGATGAACCGTCAGCTCCGTTGGATTCAGGACATCGGGATAGTGCTAGGGTGGCCCTCTAATCTGGTTCCATGGAGAAGAGACCATTATTTTGGTCAATTTTGGAAACTAGGGTTTTGCTCAGTATGTGAACGTGAAATTTTTGCACATAGGGGTCAAATTCGCATATTACTCGACCATGAAGTTGTGGCTCGCATTTCCACATAACACATGCCTAAACACACTTTCACAATGCACCAGAAGCCCTTTTTTATGCATGATTTCCATTCTATGCCCTGGGTAGGGATTCGACAGGTGTCCCTGAAAGCCTGTAGGAGGTGGGATTCAACGTGCCACAGAATCATGACCATTGCTCGGATTGATGAACTGTCAGATCCATTGGATTCGGGACATCGGGATAGTGCTAGGGTGGCCCTCTAATCTGGTTCCATGGAGAAGAGACCATTATTTTGGTCAATTTTGGAAACTAGGGTTTTGCTCAGTATGTGAACGTGAAATTTTTGCACATAGGGGTCAAATTCGCATATTGCTCGACCGTGAAGGTGTGGCTAGCGTTCCCACATAACACATGCCTAAACATGCTTGTATGACCCACCAGAAGTCCTTTTTGATACACGGTTTCCATTCTATGCCCCGGGTAGGGATTCCACAGGTGTCCCTGAAAGCCTGTAGGAGGTGGGATTCAACATGCCACATAATTATGACCATTGCTCGGATCGATGAACCGTTAGCTCCATTGGATTCAAGACATCAGGATAGTGCTAGGGTGGCCCTCTAATCTGGTTCCATGGAGAAGAGACCATTATTTTGGTCAATTTTGGAAACTAGGGTTTTTCTCAGTATGTGAACGTGAAATTTTTGCACATGGGGGTAAAATTTGCATATTGCTTGACCGTGAAGGTGTGGCTAGTGTTCCCACATAACACATGCCTAAACACGCTTGTATGACCCACTAAAATCCCTTTTTGATACACGATTTCCATTCTATGCCCCGGGTAGGGATTCAACAGGTGTCCCTGAAAGCCTGTAGGAGGTGGGATTCAACATGCCACATAATCATGACCGTTGCTTGGATCGATGAACCGTCAGCTCCGTTGGATTCAGGACATCGGGATAGTGCTAAGGTGGCCCTCTAATCTGGTTCCATGGATAAGAGACCATTATTTTGGTCAATTTTGGAAACTAGGGTTTTGCTCAGTATGTGAACGTGAAATTTTTGCACATAGGAGTCAAATTCGCATATTGCTCGACCGTGAAGGTGTGGCTAGTGTTCCCACATAAAACATGCCTAAACACGTTTGTACGACCCACCGAAAGCCCTTTTTGATACACGGTTTCCATTCTATGCCCCAGGTAGGGATTCAACAGGTGTCCCTGAAAGCCTGTAGGAGGTGGGATTCAACATGCCACAGAATCAGGACCGTTGCTCGGATCAACGAACCATCATATTCGTTGGATTCAAGACATCAGGATAGTGCTAGGGTGGCCCTCTAATCTGGTTCCATGGAGAAGAGACCATTATTTTGGTCAATTTTGGAAACTAGGGTTTTGCTTAGTATGTGAGCGTGAAATTTTTGCACATAGGGGTCAAATTCACATATTGCTCGACCGTGAAGGTGTGGCTAGTGTTCCCACATAACAAATTCCTAAACACGCTTGTACGACCCATCGGAAGCCCTTTTTGATACACGGTTTCCATTGTATGCCCCAGGTAGGGATTCGACAGGTGTCCCTGAAAGCCTGTAGGAGGTGGGATTCAACATGCCACAGAATCATGATCGTTGCTCAGATGGATGAACCGTCAGCTCTGTTGGATTCAAGACATCGGGGTAGTGCTAGGGTGGCCCTCTAATCTAGTTCCATGGAGAAGAGACCATTATTTTGGTCAATTTTGGAAACTAGGGTTTTGCTTAGTATGTGAACGTGAAATTTTTGCACATAGGGGTCAAATTTGCATATTGCTCGACCGTGAAGGTGTGGCTAGCGTTCCCACATAACAAATTCCCAAACACACTTGCACGACCCACCGGAAGCCCTTTTTGATACACGGTTTTCATTCTATGCCCCGGGTAGGGATTCAACAGGTGTCCCTGAAATCCTGTAGGAGGTGGGATTCAACATGCCGCAGAATCATGATCGTTGCTCGGTTCAATGAACCATCAGCTCCGTTGGATTCAGGACATCGGGATAGTGCTAGGGTGGCCCTCTAATTTGGTTCCATGGAGAAGAGACCATTATTTTGGTCAATTTTGGAAACTAGGGTTTGCTTAGTATGTGAACGTGAAATTTTTGCACATAGGGGTCAAATTCACATATTGCTCGACCGTAAAGGCGTGGATAGCATTCCCACATAACACATGCCTAAACATGCTTACACAACCCATCGAAAGCCCTTTTTGAGACATGGTTTCCATTCTATGCCCCGGGTAGGGATTCGACAGGTGTCCCTGAAAGCTTGTAAAAGGTGGGATTCAACATGCCACAGAATCATGACCATTGCTCGGATTGAAAAACCATCAGCTTCGTTGGATTCAAGACATCGAGATAGTTCTAAGGTGGCCCTCTAGTCTAGTTCCATGGAGAAGACACCATTATTTTGGTCAATTTTGGAAACTAGGGTTTTGCTTAGTATGTGAACGTGAAATTTTTGCACATAGGGGTCAAATTCGCATATTGCTCGACCATGAAGGTGTGGCTAGATTTCCCACATAAAACATGCCTAAACACACTTGCACAACCCACCAAAATCCCTTTTTGATACACGATTTCCATTCTATGCCCTGGGTAGGGATTCAACAGGTGTCCGTGAAATCCTGTAGGAGGTGGGATTCAACATTCCACAGAATCATGACTGTTGCTCAGATCGACGAACCGTCAGCTCCGTTGGATTTAGGACATTGGGATAGTGCTAGGGTGGCCCTATAATCTGGTTCCATGGAGAAGAGACCATTATTTTGGTCAATTTTGGAAACTAGGGTTTTGCTCAGTAAGTGAATGTGAAATTTTTGCACATAGGGGTCAAATTCACATATTACTCGACCGTGAAGGTGTGGCTAGAGTTCCCACATAATACATGCCTAAAAAATCTTGCACGAAGCACCGAAATTCCTTTTTGATGCACGGTTTCCATTATATGCCCCAGGTAGGGATTCAATAGGTGTCCCTGGAATTCTGGAGGAGGTGGGATTCAACGTGCCATAGAATCATGACCGTTGCTCGGATCGACAAACCGTCAGCTCTGTTGGATTTCAGACATTGAGATAGTGCTAATATGGCCCTATAATTTGCTTCCATGGAGAAGAGACCATATTTTGGTCAATTTTGGAAACTAGGGTTTTGCTCAGTCAGTGAATGTCCAATTTCTTCACATATGGGTCGACTTTGCAAATTCCTTGACCGTGAATGTATGGCTAGCGTTCCCACATGGAACCTACCTAAATACGCTTGCATGACCCACTAAAATCCCTTTTTGATGCACGGTTTCCACTCTATGCCCCGGTTAGGGATTCAATGGGTGTCCCTAAAAGCCCGTGGGAGGTGGGATTCAACGTTCCATAGATTGATGACTGTTGCTCGGATCGATGAACCGTCAGCTCCATTGGATTCAGTACATCGCAATAGTGCTAGAGTGGCCCTCTACTCTGGGTCCATGGACAAGGGATCATTTTTTTGGTCAATTTTGGAAACTAGGGTTTTGCTCAGTAAGTGAATGTGAAATTTTTGCACATAAAGGTAAGCTTGAAGGCAATTGTAGATCTTCCCCTCATATAAGAGATGTGAGTGTTTGTACGATGAAATGCAGGAGGAGACAATCCCATTAAGTCAGTAACCATGTAATGGAACATGTTTATGTTTAGAAACAAGTGGCCATTCTATTACGCCATTATTACAATATATATATATCTTCACGCTACGAATGCTTCGAAAATGCCATGTACATTAATCACACATAACTTTCATCTCTTTCAAAGTTGTTACTCTAGGCCATTCATCAAAGGCCATGTACATTAACAAAATGATAAAATAATGTGCAGGACATACATAATGTGCAGGATATAGTCATAACCGTTATTTTGAATCAACCTTATAATACTTGGATACTTTTAGGTTTGGTGTGTATCCCATGTACTCGTTAGATGAAAGACATCATGCCAAAAAATAATTTTATTTATGTAGACCACACTGGTGCATCATTTAAGTGTGTCAAATTCATGCATCCTTTAAACATTTGTTAGGTTGTTATGTGGGTAAGGTGCTTTTGTATTCCACCAAGTTGGATTAGTCGCTTAGCTGTGCTGGGTGCTTAAATGTGTATTAGACCTATGTTCTATCTTTTGGAATACAATTTGACATTGTTATTATAACATTGTATATGCAATTGGATCATGGTAAAAAACAATTAAAATGTACATTTTCGTCATTACGTAATTTATTGTAATTGTGCATTGTTCTCAAATTTATAACTGATATCTCCATACAATCGTAAAATCTATAAAAAATTGGGAACATTACACATAGAAACATTCTTCGCCACACATGTATAATCACACTTAAAAGACTGAACCATGAATATCTCAAGAGCCTTGATATGAAATATTTTTTATACCATGAAAGTTATATTACAAAAATATAAGGCCTATATCTATGGCCTGTCAATGTACATGTATCAAAAACATAATTGATGTACATGTGCCAACAAAAGTACATTTGTCCTGGACTGCACCCCTATACTCTAACTACGGACTGTACATATAAATACATATTTGTCCTAGACTAACACATCAAAATTCTAACTTTCTCTTGTTTTTCCCGGACCCTGATGCTCTTTGGCTCCGTCTATGACCACTGTGCATCTCTGGCGACTGCAAATCAATGACAATATTTCTTGATTAGGTAATTGAGCTAGTACTATCCATCAATAACAAAGTTTGAAAATTTAAAATATGACTCAATTGTAAATAAAACAAAGACTCACTGCATCAGTCAGGGGTGTAGGTGCCTCTGCTGTACTCAACCTTGCAGCGAGCCTCATTGCCACGCTTCTCTACGAATAAAAAAAAATGTCAATTATATCAAGAATTATCAACATGTACATGAATGAGAAAGTATTAATCAATTATGTAAAAAATGAACATTTCACCAGAAAAACCATTTCTATGGGATGAGGCTGGTGCTCTTTAGTAGTAAGAGGAGCCTTAGGTTGAACATCAACCTCAGTTGCGTGCACTAATGGACCATGGCATGGCTACATTCACCAAATGATTAAATAGTTAGACATCGTGCATGTCCAGAAAAAATACAAATGAAATGTACAATTACAAATATTCAAGTATATGTACCTCACTGTGACTTATCCCTATTGTAGATACGGAATTTTACAGTGGCATGAACAATCCCACTAAGGTTTGGCATGGATGACTCTACATCCTGATGCTGTAAACATGCGAAAATAACATTAAGAAAAACCACTTGTGAAGTGAATACATAGCTAACCAACAACTGCCATTGGAAGTGTGTACATTACTGTGGGATGAGTAGGTTGATCCTCATGCATAGCCACTCTGTTCAAGGAGGAGGGACCTCTTCTGGTGTAAACAACCCCCTTATCTATGTTTGGACTACGGGGAGATCCATACCAAAGAGGTGGTGCAGGGATCTGTGATGATGTCTGCATTCATAAAGTGTTACCATAGTTAGACATGGATTTGAATGGATGGAATAATATGTACTGAAAAAATAACATGTTGTAATATACTTACCCCTTCCTGGGACATATCTCCACCATGGGAGTGACCGCTTCCATCAATTTCATGCTTCTCTTCAGATGCCTCTAGCATCTGCAAGTTTAAAAATTATATTTACATTAGCGATCTCTATAAAGGAGTGTACAGTAAGAAATTTAAATAATTCGAACAAGATTCAATCATAACCCATGTACTTACATTCTTTAAGTAGTCGTAAATTCCACCTTGGACTATGTCGTTGATATCTTCATCTTCAGCATCATGTTCCAAGTGGGGTTCCTGCAAATTCAAAAATTGTAAATATTAGACATTTTAATAAATTAATCAAGACTAACACATGCATTAACAAAATTATACATGTAATAACAAAATGACAAGTGTTTAAATATTACCTCAACTATGGTTCTTTGGGTCTCGGGTACAACCACACCGGGTGCAGTACCACCCCCGTGAGAGGCATCAAACTCCTGCAAGAGTAAATATTGCATATATATTACGAATCTTTTAACATGTTAGATATAGTATGGAACAATTAAAAATTGATTTCAATAACAGAGTTTTAAAACAAAGTCCTTACCTGACCACCAGTCATCGTACTGGTACCATGTCTTGGTCCATGACCATAACAGGGTCCCCCACATGATGTGCAGATGTGCGGCTTGCTCTGAGGCACATGGGATATCTGTCTATCCCCACCAACAGATGTCCCTCCACCACCAGAAGTTGGTGGTTGTACACCATCATAGGAAGAGGGCGCTCTCTGGTCAATAGTGGCCGTGTGTCGAGAGACCATCTCAGCTAGAGTAAAAAATGCATCCTGTGTCTGGGAAACCATGTCATGTGTAGGAGGGATGTCTGCCCTTGGTAGCTGGGCACGGGGTGCAGGCATCTATGGATTGGCATCTCTATTCCTAGCATGGGGTCGATGTTGGGGCATTCCCCTACCAACTCCCTAGAAGCCCAACATGTCAAAATAGTTGACATGTTTCCCCATCACAAACTCTGCATACAATTTTCGGAGGAAGTACATCGCTACTTCCTGAGGGGGAATGTCAAAAACCATGTACCACCTATCCATCCAGTTGTCTCTGATGGGTGGAAAAGTGCACCACTCAATAGAAATATGTGGCCTACTGATCTCTAGGATGTTATCTGTCCCAGGCAGTCTAAACAATGAATAGATGGCTTGCTTTGTTATTTTCAGCTTTTTTACTTCATTGTAACTCAAGCCATCAACATACTGTTGCCTTTTTCTCTCCCTGTAAGATGCGATGCTATACAATGCATCATTCGATCTTGCGATCATATCAACAATAGATAACAATGAATCTGACAGGGAGCGGCGGAGCTCATCTCCACCCCTCCAAGCTGAACCAATCTCTCTCAAATGGCCAATGAACCTCAGTATCTCCGCATTGTGACGATCCATAGTAGCCACTGCAATCATAAATACAAATAAAATATCATTAGAAATATAAACACATGATATAATGACATATCTAAGAACTGAAAACCGTATAACTATTGACATATNNGGATCCAAGTATTTCATGTTTTAATTATTGTTAATGACAAGAATTGTAATATGGATGAGACTAGTAGTTAGTCTCTATTCTAGTTATGGATCACGTTGTTAGAGTGTTAGTCTATTCATAAGCTATTTATTGTTAATGAGAGGGGCTATTGTTGAATGAAGTTGGTAATCAATTTCTAAGCCATTTATTAATAATGAAGATTATTATCATTTTGATGAGGGTGATATTCAATGGTTATGGTAGCTATTGTTAATGAGGGTGACTATATTTCTATGAGAAAGGTAGGGTAATTCCTTTAGATGAGGCCACTTGTCAATTCCTACATCAATAATTGTTATCATAGATACAATGGGATGGTTTGGATCATATCATAACCAACTATATAAAATACACAACTTAAAGACTCAACATTAGAGTGTACAAAATGTAAAAAAAAAAAAAAACATGACAAAGAAAAAAGCCCAATATATTCATTTGTTTTTTGAGTTAATTAGGGTTTTGGTTTCCATTGGGCATGGGAATTTTGGTAAATAATCAAAATTATTTCATTTTTATCATTAAATTGAGGAATTGGTTTCAATTGGCCAATTACATTGGGGTTCTTGTTTCCATTGGCCAATTACATCGGGTTTTTGTTTCAATTGGGCAATTCCATTGGGTTTTTGTTTCAATTGGCCATAATTTAATTTAATAGGGTTTAATTTTTCAATCTAAGGCAAATAAATTGATGAAGAAAATGAAAAAAATATGAAAAAAATTGAAGAAAATACCTCACAAAGGGAAGGTTAATCCAAAGGTGGAAATGAAGGGCTCAAGCACACCCAAAATCGCGTATGCACAGTCGAGGTTTCGTCTTCGTTCATCCAATAACTGCATTGAAAATGAGAAAAAGACAGCCTCGACCGATTTAAAATAAAAAACAGGTTTTAATAATCGCGCCTTCATTTTAGCAAAGGAAATCGCGCGCGCGATTAGCTTGACTAAAATGGAGGCGCGATTTTGTTTACTATCCTAGTTGGCATGACTATTGCCAGCCTTGGGACTAGGCTTGGCAGGTTCGGTGTTGCTTGGGTTGATTTATTTTTTTTGGATCAAGAGTGAATGACTTCACTCCACCATTGCATCTAAAGGGTCTCTCAACTTCTTGCACACACCCATGTGCAAAACCTCAGGAAGGGTTCTAATCCTTCCATCCTTCAACAATAAATGCACTTTTACGCACTTTATGATTTTCAAAGGAGAATCATATCCTAGGAGGATGTCCCATCCATTATACCTATTACAGAAAGAAACTTCCTATGGATTTGGGTAGACCACAACAGACTGAATGCCACAAGAAATAAATCTACTTCAATATGAAAGAGAAATCATTGTTGCTTACACTAAGAGATATAGAACATAACTTATTCCAGATAGTTGTAGTCTATCCTCGTTGATCTTTTCCAACACGCTTGTACCTACAATTCACCCTCAACAAAAATAAACAAGACAAGCCTGATAAATGTTAAAGTGTTAGGCCTACTCCAACATATATAAATCCAACATGTATAATAAAAAACAACTACATCCATTGATAAAATATTCATAGTCATACACATGTAATGGATGAGAAATAGATATTTCTATTAATAATGAACAGAGATAATAGTGACAAGCTCTGTAGGTATCTCATCGAAACAGAGAAACTGAGTCCTCCACCTGAGCCTCCACCACTTCAATCCTTCATCTCAATTGTAATCTTACAAAGCAATGGAAAGCTTGTGAAGAGCAGCAATGTGTGCTCAAAAGGACAAAGGGATGCAGATGGCAATCATGTATAATATGTTCCAACAATGAACTATAGTTTCCTTGCTCTCAAATGTTCTCCTGCCTCAATGCATCCAACTTGGCTCAATATATAGCCCTTCAATAAGAAATGAAGGGTCAAGTCAAAGCATTTCTAGGCATATGGAAGGATAAGAGTCAAGTTATTTGTGACTCATTGAGGAAAAATCCAAAAAGTAAATTTATGCACATTTCCCGATGTACGTGGACTACAGTGGAGCAACATGTGTGTACACACGACTTTTAAGTTAAAGCCTGCGTATGACAGTAAAAAAGTTTTTTTAAGGGAATTTCTTGGATGATCAAAGTATAGTTCTAGAAAGGGGGTCCCAAAGAGTTTGCAGAGGGACATGGAAGGCCATAAAAGTGTGATCTACTAAGTGTGGTAAAATCAATTATAATAGATTCACCTAATGTGTGAGGTTAGAGGGGTAACATGATGGCCGAAATACATTATATCCATCTCGGAAGTGGAGTAATGAAGACCCAGGTGGAAGAACCAACCACTAATCAGTACAATATAATGATAAATCTCAGCATGTGACTACAAATATATAGTGTAGTAGTCCCAAATACATAAGAGTACAATGTCCATGGATAGGCATAATAGACATATGTCACATGTGGTCATCGCCATGTACAATACATAGTGAACAAAATCTTCATAATGGATGAAGATATCTGATAATACACTAGAATCTGGGCATGAGAGCTAACATCTCATGAATACTGGCACACTCAAGGAGGTAGCATATGTGGAATTCCACCAAGCTCGGAGGTCTTCTATGAAAACCGCTACCGGTACATGTGCCATCACATGAATAAAGGTGTTGAGGTCGAACATGATGGCCCATGATCCGATTACCGGTCATGGATGTATACCATTAACATACATGATATATCCTAGTGATATTGATAATGGGAATCAAGGTACAGAGTGCAATCCAACAAGTGCGAATAGATGTGTTGAGGTATAAAACTTGAAAGAATCCATCGATCAGGGGACATTGATGTATTCCCAAAATTGTCGATGGTGAGAAGATCTGCCACTGATGAATGCAAGTATCAAGGAACTCAATGGACTCTAGACTCCTATTCTAGAATAAATGATCTAAATTTGATGGAATGGAATCTGCTGGAAGGAGGCATTAAGGCATCCCCCATCAACCAACACGAGGTACTCAACAATGCTGGATAATTTGGAAGAACTTGGATGAACAAGATGTGCATGAACTAATAACTGTAATGAGAATGGATGATATGCAAAGAAAAGCTAATCAGGAAATGGTCGACTCAGGATAAAACTTCCTTCGAACAAGAGCATAAGGAAAATGGTGACTGGATAGGAAGCATAGACTTGACATGCAGACTAGGACAACTCTGCGACACATGAGGCATCAACATAGGCTCCACAGGGACTGGAAGCATAATCATTCGGTGGAGAAAACTCAGAATAACGAGTACATCTCGTAAATTCATACTAATAACCCAACCGATGGATGGAATATATGGTTAGTATGTTCGAAAGCGACACGACTCGACAACTGCCAAAAGTAATATCATTTCCCATTCGGCTTTTTATGTTTTTTAATTTTTTCGACTTTTTTAGATTAGAAAGCTTGAAAAAAAATTAAAGTGCTTATAGTACATAGCTAGGAGGAGATGAGTGTCCCGAGCAAGAAAACTAGTTCCAAGCAGTGGAACACAGCTATGGTCAATGCAAGGAAGCATTTGTAGGATAAGGAAACTCAGAAGAAGGTCCCCTCATGGTAAGGGATAATCAAGTTGCAAAGGATATATAAAAGGAGCTTCCTGGACATAATTGAGACATGCTTAGGCTATATGGTTTATAACTCTGAAGCGGGGAGCCGACATAAAGCTCAATAAGGCAAGCAAAACACATGAAATGCAATTACAACTTGATATAAAAAGGGAGTCCTCATGGGAGATGGCCAACATAAAGTTCAAGAGAGACATGAGGTTCTTGATCAAAGACATGGCATGACTATAAGGGATTCTCAGATCTAAAGGAAGAATCTTGACATAGGTACCAAATGACAAAGCGAGATCTAACTAGGGAACCCATGAATAGGAAGGATATACCACTCACATAATGCCACTTCTAGTAGTAGTGTGAAGGTTACGTGACATTACGAAGTGGGTTTAGTATTTATAGTCAAGGAGACATGGTCATAAGGCGATGCATAATGCAAGCAGAAATGTGATCCTATCCTAGATGTCAATTCAAAAATATACCTGAAATAGGAACAAACAGGTCAAGATCTCATCGAGAGTGTACAAAAAATGGACCCTACATGACAAAAATATTAGTCCAAAATAGCTGGAAACAGATAGTAAAGAGTCCAAACTATGGGATATAGGGAGGATTGATCATGACAACTTCATTCAAAGGAAACAGTGTGGTGGACGATGGGACATAAGAAGGAATGTAAGGTGTAGACCCAACATTCACGTATCCACTACCACCCCCATGAGAACGAACATTGGTGTTAAGACTGGGAGAAGGGATTGAAAATCCTCCACAAATGGAGTAGAGAGTGGAATATGACCACTCCTGAATCTATGAATAAGGTAATGGGTTGCGGTTCCCCCCAGTCCAACACTAGGGTCCGTATTAGGACCTGGAGCAGGTGACGTGATACTAGTAGTGATATCAGGCATGTCGAACATAAAAAGACCCAAACTCAAGAGGACATAAATATACTCAAGTAACCGTGATCCCTAAAGTCAACTAGCGCACAAAGAGCACACTCCTAAGAAAAACTAAGCCAAGTGCAAGCAATCCAAGAGGGAGGATAAATGAGCTCCCAAATGTAGTAGTTATGTCTCGCCTAGGAGACGCTTGAGACTCCCATACACTACAAGCGGAGGTGCGTAACCAATTATAGCGGCCCTCAGCTTCAACGCATAAAGCGACTATGCTTTTCGAACTCTACCTGGCCAAGACACTCATTGTACTGATACTCCGATAAGAGAAGCCTCTTGAGAACACTAATTATACCAAGGATTTCTCTCTCTCTCACCTGGACATACACCTAAAGTTCTTTTTTTAGTAGTCTTGGATAAATTTACTCACAACAACCTATTCCAAGACTCTAAAACCTAAGCTTGTTGATGCACCATATCAAATAAAAATGTGGAATTCATTTTAAATTAATCGTTGATTTTAAAGTCGTGATTACTCAAAGAAAATGATCGTGCAACTAGTGATATTATGACTCAACAAATGAAGTAAATATGCACACCTAACAAACAATGTCAATTGCAAGTTTTCTTTAAATATGAAGAAAGTGGTATGCCACTACATGAAATGCACAAAAATTCATTCCTTTCCAAATGCCAATGCAATGCTTCCTATATCAAAGCCTAAACACAACTCTCATCCAAGCAATCCAATGCAAGTACCTCTTTAAATCCATATGTGAGATGCAAGTAAGAATGCAACTATATAATTATTTTGTATTTTCAATATAAAATAATGAAAATGCAATGAAAGTCATTAAAATTCTCAATCTATACAACAAGCATCAAACACAAGCCAAACAAGACACTGAGACAAAAAGTCTAATGCATTAATGGAAAAAAGGAGATAAATGACTATAAGTACTTTCAAAGGAAAAAAATGAAAAAGGGGCCTCCGATCACAAAATAAGCAGTCAACATACAACATCGGTACCCAGGAAGACCTAGCCACACTCACAACCCACCCAACAAATTCTCACGTCAAAAACTCAACCAAAAGGGAGGATGTACATGATTTTTCAAAGAAAAATGGCGCATATATGTGACTAGGTAGAGGACATCCTCGGTATATACACGACTGTACATACTCTGACCCGCGTATATAGAGAAGAAAGTTGTAAAAAGCAGGCCAAAGGTCAAACCACTCCAGGGGAGTGTCAATTGATGAACATACTACTAAATGCGACACTGAAATAGGGAGAAACAGAGAGCAAGTCAAGCACATCGTGCACCCAAACCCCAAATAAAAATAACATCCCCAGCGGAGTCTCCAATTTTGTTACAGAGAGAAACTTCATATGGCTTGGGGTAGACCAAAACAAATTGAATGATACATAAATCAATCTACTTCAATATGCAAGAGAAATAAATGCTGCTAACACTAAGGGATACATAACATAGCTTATTCTGAACGGTTGTAGTAGATCCTCGTTGATCTTTTGCAACATGCTTGTACCTACAATTCACCCTCAACAACAACGAACAAGGAAAGCATGATAGATGTTAAAGTGTTAGGCATACTCTAGCATATATAAATCCAACATGTATAGTCAAACACAACTACATCCATGGATAAAATATTCATAGTCATACACATGTAAGGGACAAGAAATAGATATTTCTATTAGTAACGAACATAGATAACAGTGACAAACTCTGTCAACACATCGTCGAAACGAAGAAACCGAGTCCTCCACCTAGGCCTCCACCACTTCAATTCTCCATATCAATGGCAAGCTTACCAGCAATGACAAGCTTGGGAAGAGCAACAATGTGTGCTCAAAAGGACAAAGGGACACAGACTCAAGCATGTATAATATGGAGCAACAATGAACTATAGTTTTCTTGCTCTCAATTGTTCTCCTGCCTCAATGCATCCAACAGGCTCAATATATAGCCCTTCAATAGGAAATGAAGGGTCGAGTCGAAACATTCCCAGGCATACGGAAGGCCAAGAGTTAAGTTATTCGGGATCCATTGAGGAAAAATCCAAAAGTTTTTGTTTTTATGCACATTTCCGGATGTACGTGCAGGATACAGTGGAGCAACATACGTGTTCACACAACTTTTAAGTTAAAACCCGCTTATGACAATAAACAGATTTTTTTAAGAGAATTTCTTGGATGATCAAAGTATAATTCGAGCAAGGAGGGTCCAAAGAGTTTGCAAATGGACATGGAAGGCCATAAAAGTGTGATCTACCAAGTGTGGTAAAATCAACTATAACAATACCTTTCATACTCATAGAACCACTCCCTCTTAGGATTCATATAAAAGGAAGCACCTAAATCAGTCAACCAGTCATCACTTCCTGAGTGTGTACTTGTAGAATCCAGGTATACATAGCCTGGTAAGGGCCTTAAAGGATCTAGGAGCCTTAAAGCCACTCATAGTCATGAACATAATTTGGGACAATACTTCAAGGTCAATATTAATTAAGTTTTATTAATGATAACTTTAATAAAATGGATGTGTGGGAATAAAGTAGATTCTACAATTTATTATAAATGAGATGTGTAATATAATATATAATGTAATGTGATTTGATGTGTAGTATATTTAAGATATTGTTAAAAAAAATTATAATATAATGAAAAAAATATAATTTTTTTAAAATTTTAATTAATATCATAAATAGTAATTAAGCCTAAATGAAAGTTATAATATTATATTATATAAAAAAATTAAACTAAAACTGTATTACTATTTAAAAAAATTAATAATAATAATAAAAATATCACAATAAACACAAATAGACATCCAAAAGTTGATGTTATCATCGCGGTTTTCTTTATTGAATATCTCCTTGCTTGTACAAAAACAATTTTGAGAATGATAAGAAATATGCCTCAAGAAAAGAAAATATTTGGACTGACTTGTGAACACCAATTTACCTGAACCAAATTCGTTTAAGGCTGTTTTGAGGAACCAAAGATTTGATCTTTTCTTCTTCAACTGAATCCAAGAAACGCTGCGACGCCCCTTTCCTAGATACACTAGATTTCCGATGGCCTCCACCGCATGTATTTTCTTGGCAATATCTCTTTGTCCACAATATGCTAAATCCTTTTTTCATGAGGAAATTTGAAATATTTATATGTTTCTTTAAGCGTATAAATCTTCCCAAATTTTATTAATTTTTGAATTTCAAACATAAGTAGTTTAGATGTGGTAGGGATCAACCTAAAACTTGAGATTATTGTAAAGATTTGGATCGATGAGTCGAGACGGCTCTCCTGCGGCTAGGGCCAAACCCTAGCCGCCCTGCGTCTCCTCCAGGCTACGTGCCGGCCCCTTGCGGCTCCTCCAGGATGCGTGCAGGCCCTCCACTGAAGTTGTCCGCCCTGGTTTGTGTCCAAGCTGCATTGCGGTTTTGAGCAGCGTTTGAAGCTGCGTCTTCTGCCTTTCTCCTTCGCCGTGGCCATGCATTCCTCTCCCTCCGGTGGACGGGCCATGGATCCGATGGAGGCTTTTAGAGTTCTTTTTAGATCTTCAGGCCCTAGGGCAAAGGCCGCCCCTCTTGCCAAGTTTGTTAAAAAGATGGAAGAGATCCCTTCTCTGGAGCTCTCCCCTTCTGATCCGTGCCGCATGGCCCTTATGTTCTCAGAAAAAGCCCTCATTGGCAAGTTCACTGGTATGTGGCCCAATCCCAAAGCAGTGGATCAATGGATAGCAGAACGTTGGAGCTCCCTGGCGCCCTCCCATATCTCTTTATGTGCTGCAGGAAGAGGTTATTTTGTGTTTATCTTTGAGAACAAAGAAGAGTGGGATCTAATCTTCAGATCTGGACCATACTTCATGGGATCGAGGGGGCTGTTCTTAGCTCCTTGGTCTCTGGACTTCAATCCTGAAGCAGAGATCACCGCTGCCCCGATTTGGGTCCGGCTCCCCCATCTTCCTCTTCATCTCTGGGGGAAAAGCTCCCTTGCTAATATAGGAAACAAGCTCGGTCGTTTTCTAGATAGCGCGGAGCCTAAAGGGGATCAATACACCTATGCGCGCATCTGTGTAGGGGTCAATCTCGAGAAAGGGCTCTCGAAAGCCCTACAACTCACCTTGGGTGACTAGAGTCACATCCAAGAGCTGGACTATGAGCATATTCCCTTCAAATGCCTCCGGTTCCATGTTTACGGTCATTTCGCGAAAAGCTGCCCCAAAGCCTCGGTGACGGTGGCTCCTCCCCCGGCCAATGGGGCAGACTTCCAGCCAGTTGCTAATAGACGAAGGGCTCCCCGGAGAAAGGACTCCAAATCAGAGGTGCCCATCGCAGAAGAATCTACCCCAGCTAATAAAAACAGATTTGAAGCCCTCCAAGAACTCAATGACCAGGATCCAGAAGCAGCAGCAGCGGTTGAAGAGACGGTGGAGCCAGGTCCAGGTCAAGAAACTGAAGCTCCAGCAGCAGAAGAGGTTCCAGAAGTGCATGCCCCCCTTGGTACCACGGACGACCCCACGCTTGAGACCCTTGGTTCGAAGAAAGATCCCATCGATTTGGGTGGCGAGACCTCAGCCCAGGTAGGGCTGGCATCCTTGGTCCCTTCAACAAAGGAAACCTCCGACTCTGAAGACTTTTCAGCCCCTTCTCCTCCCCTCACCAGAGGACGCAAGACGAATAAAGAACGTAGATAAAAGGAAGCAGCCTCAAACATCAGCGCGGGCTATCAGAAGAAACTGGATCCTTTCATTAAGGGACACTCCTCTCTGCTGGTTTAATGCTCTGTTTCTGTATTCTTCTCTGCTCACAATTTGTGAGAGTATACTCTTGTAAGCAGTACTTTTCTCGCAATAGTTTCAGGAACATTTGGGATTCATTTCTCAAAGCACTTTTAAGAAGGCTGACTGTTTTAATTGAGGCCATCAGCCTTCTTTCTCGAAATTCCTCCTTGTTCGCTTGGCTGGGCTACAGCCTTTTTTTAAAAAATTTATAAAAAAATTTCAGTTTCTGTTAAAAAAAAAACATAAGTAGTTTAGATATTTTTTTATAAAAAAAATAAAATTTTCAATAATCTATATAAGTTAACTCTATACTTTTGACCATTTTTATAACTAAAAATTGTCATTGCATGAAATTGAAATGAATCAATTTAAAAATATAGAAATTAGTAATTCTTTTTTAATTTGAATAAAAGGGACAAAATTTAGGTCATGTTGAATAATTTTTTTTTTTTTGGGGGGGTGGGGGGGGTAAGTTGCCTTTGCTGAATAAGATTACCGTCAAAATTTAGACCCAAGAAACCGCATTAAAGTAAATCGGATTGTCATCATTAAAAATAGATTGGCACCTAGTGGCACCGTCTGTCATAGCCATGTTTTTAGGCACACCTAAGTGGCGGCACACTTGGGCAAGGTGTCATGGTTATGATGGTCTGGCATGGAGTTGCGCTCTCGCTTGGCTAAGTTAGCAAACGCCCACATTCACCACCGGCATGGAGGTCGGGAATGTGGTGCGCCCCAAGGTCAGCGCCCACGTGACTTGGCATGGGCGCCCCTTGGCAAAGATGACATTGAGATGGGCGCGTGACACCTTTGAGGCGCGCGACCCTTAAGCGTGCGGATGGGCATGCAAGTTAATGAAGGCGTTCGGTAAAACAGGCGCGCGATCCTAGGTGTGGGCGCGCATCCAAAGTGTGCGGATGACCCCTATGTGCGGACAGGTGTGCAGAAAACAGCAGTTGGGTGACGGGCGCGCACGCAGGACAGCACGGTTAGCAACGAACGGCGGTCAACTAGATGGGCGCTTCGGTCAAAGTAAAGGGGCACGCGGCTCACCAGCAAAGTGTGCGCGCGACACTCTAGAGGCTTGGCAAGTGGACTCATGAACGCCTACGTCAAAGTGAACTTTGGTGCGGTGACATCAACAGAACGGTTAAGTGGGCCAAGTGTTTTTTGATGTTGACTTGGTGAATCAGCAAGGGGTGACTTGTGTGGTAAGCAAGATGTCAATTTGACATGGGCAAGACACCTAGAATGCTATAAGTAAACGAAGTGCAAGTCATTTCAAATCATCCAAGAGGATCCAAAGCAAGAGGAGGTTGATCAAGGAGGATCAAGTTGCTGGAAATCTAAGGGAACAGAGCAGAACTACACAGAGGTCTGTGGCATCGCTGAGGAGAGGTAGAGGAGGCTGGGCATCTTTGGCAAAGAGAAAGTCTTTTACATTTTTGTATCTCTTGTATTTTCTGGGTGTAGTAGCCGAGTTGGTCGTGCACCAGGAGCTCTACCTTGGGCAACTCTGTTTATGTAATACTGTTCCATTTTTATACAAGTTTAAAGGGCTCTACTAGGTTGGGCAACCCACCTTATTTCTCTGTGTACTATGTTTTACTTAGTGCTGCGTTTTACTGGTTTTTGGCGAAGTGTTGAATGTGCCGGCAAGGCTAATGGCTAAGTAAACAGTAAGAAGAGTTAAAGTTAAAAAGACATAAAAATCATTTCTGCAGGGTTAAGGCGTAGTCTGCAGGATAGGCATTTGGGCGGGAAATCCCTCAAGCAGCTTTCCTAGCAGTGCCGCACACCACCTTTGGTGAGTCAAGAGCGCTTGCGAAGTGTGGCTGTGACAGGTGGTATCAGAGCTGAGCTATACCAGGGTTCGCTCTTCACCACTGCTTGGGAAGCAGGTGGTATCAAAGCTAAGACTCGGAGAAGTTTTGAGCAGAGCTGCAGTTTGGAGAAGTTCGTGCGACAGGTGGTTGCAGCAAGGAAATTTTGGTAACACTCCGCAGGCTTGGACAGGCGTCCGCAGCTCAGACGCTCCACAGACGGACGCTCCGTAAGGAGGTGAGCGCTCCGCAGTTCAGACACTTCGCAGAGGGCGCACACCGCAGAGGGCGCGCACCGCAGAGGGCGTGCACCGCAGGCAGTGCGCACCGCAGGAAGTGCGCACCGCAGAGGGAGCGCACCGCAGACAGGTCACACCACAGGCAGGTCGCACCATAGTAACGGTCACACCGTAGACAGTGCGCACTGCTGGAGCAGGCGCTCCACAGACAGAAGACGCGTGCCCAGAAATTGCGCGCACCGCAACAGGAAGTTGCGCGCTCCGCAGGAGGAGCCGGGCGCTCAGGGGATAAGCGCTCTGCAGCCGCAGAGCTGCGCGCTCAGGATGAGCGCTCTAGAAAAGACAGAATGTGCGCTTCAAGGAAGCATGTGCTCTCAGACAGCCGCAGCGGCACGAGGAGGTGCGGTTCGGTAGAAAAACAAAAAGCGCCAGTTTTTGACGTGCGCTCAGGAAAACGAAAAAGTGCCAAGGTGGGTGCATTCCGCAGGTGATCCTGAAGTGGTGCATTTGGCAAACGCCCGTTTCAACAGATTGACCCAGAAAAGTTGTGTGCTCCGGGAGTGCGACCGCTGCAACGCTTAGAAAAGTGTTGGATGAACAAGTAGGTGGCTTGACGTCAAGGTTGGATTCGGCAGTAGTTTGAGTCTGCGGATCTGCAGTAACAGAAACGAGTCAGATGGCAGACTTTGGCAAGAAGGAGACACTTGTGTAGAAATTATTGCAAGCATTGAAACCAATTGCAGAGATGACAATATTTTCAGTCGAAGGGCAGAACACCGATTTGGTTGCAAAGCTGAGTGAAACGTTCGCAGCAGGATGTGAACAAGTTTCAGCCGCGTTGAAAGAGATGGCATGCTGCATTTGAGAAGTTGGATGAGTTCTTGAGGAAATGCTTCAACATGAAAGGGAGCAAGAAGAACGGCGGTCGCAGGCTACTCGAAGTAAAGCTAATTCAGAAGGCACTCAGGGAGGGCCAAGACAAGAGAAAATAGAAAAATAAAAAAAGAAGACAGTTGCGTGTTATCGTTGCGCACAGAACCACTACGTGAAGAACTGTTCATTTAGGGCAGGAGCTATTGTGGGAGAGGGTTCTATAGCAAGGTTGACAGCAATGAGAGTGTTGGAAGAGGCACCTTCTAATGAGATTTCCGAGACGGTGAAGGCAATTGAAGCTTGCCTTAGCGAAGCGGCTAGGGGTCGTAGCGCAGATTGGCAAAGTGTGCAGCAAGGTTTGGACTTCGTGGAAACGACGGTAAGTGGCCTAAGGGTTTTTGCGTTGGTTGACACAGGTTCATCTCACAGTTTGGTGAGCAAGAAGACTGCGGTATCCCTTCACAGCGGCATGGAAAGCAGCCAAGCAAAGTTCAAGGAAGTGAACTCTGTGGTAAGAGATGTGATAGGGAAGATATGCGCAGCACCTATTAGAGTTGGAAGGTGGCACGGCAAGATGGACTTGAAAGTTTTTCCCTTGGACGATCACTCTTTGATCTTGGGACAGGACTTTCTTCGTTTGGCCAAGGCAGTGCCAGTTTCGCATGCAGGACGGTTGGTGTTCTTAGAAGAAGACGAAACGTGGAGCTTACCTATGGTGCAGAAAAGCCGGTTGGGATACAAACCGTGGGTGACTTCAGTACAGATTTTCGAAGACCCAGGTGAGTGTAAGCACTTGTCGCAGCAAAGCATAGGGAAGAAGACGGTTTCGGCAAAGAACAGCAAGCCAAGTATTGAGGTAAAGGCTGATCTATCCGCAGCAGGAAGGTTAGTAGCGTTGGAAAAATGCATGGCTTCGATCTATGAGGAGATCGATGCCTTGTGCATTTCAGAGGGTCCTTTGTGGCAGCATGAGAAGGAACAGTTGAGTTTTCTGGTAGCATGTGTGAAGGTTGCTGATGAAGGCACATTGGAGATGTTGTGTAGCAGATTGGGCAATGACACTTCGGTTGAAAAGAACCTTGAGGCAGAGTCACACGAGGAGGTGTTAGCCAAAGCACAAATTCTAACAGAAATGCAGGTTGCGGAGGAGACACAGGTTGCGACAGAAATGCAAGTTTCAAAGGAAACGCCGGTTTTGGAAGAAGTCTTCGATGGAGAAAACACTAGAGAAGTTGATCCACCACGTGATGCAGAGGACATAGTGGCGTTTTGCATCCATGCCATAGGCATTCCAGAAAAAGAGTTGACAAGAGAGCGGTTGCAGCAGGTTGGCTTCCAACCAATCGAAGTTGATGCGGTACTTGCTCATTTGGAAAGCAAGCGGTTGTTGGAACTGGTAAAAGAAGAAGTGGCTAAGGAAGCTGTGGTAGAGTTGTGTATTCTTCAAAAATAGGAGATGTTGGCATGCTTGGAGACGTGCGATGTTAAAGCAAGCAAGCCTTTTGAAGGGAAAAGTAAAGAAGCCAAGAAGCGGGCCAAGAGGAGGTCGCAGCAAACGAAGATGGAGTCTTCGGTTGGCTTAGATGACCGCACGGAGCTTACGGCAGATATGAGTACTTGGACGGCTGATGGTGTCGGGTTTGCAGAGTATTGGGCTCGGTTAAAAGAGCTTAGTGCGAGCAGCGACGTAGTCGAATTTAGACAATTTGTTTTGGAAGATACGGGCTGCAGAGGCCTATGGCACTGCCCATGTCTTTTTGCTTGAGCTAGCAGTGGTTGGGCTCACCGTCTTTGGCGACGGCGGTGAGGCCCTAGGCACCTTTGGCAAGGTGGCCTAAAAGACTGGTTTTTCGCCAAGGTAAACAAGGTAAAGTGCAGGAGGCTTGCGGACACTGAAAGAAGAACGCTGGCAACATGATTCAGAATGGGGAAGTTTGTCTTAAGTGATGAACACACAGTTGGATTAGCTACCTAGCTGGTTCGTCTTTGAGGTGCACAACAAACGGAAACAGGAAGGAAGGCATGGAGCACAGGTTGGAAGTAAGTGGTCAAGAAAGCAGTACTGCAGTTGAGTTTTGAACAACTTAGATATTGTGGCAGTGTGGCTTGAGTTCACGCAGAGGTTGCAGCAGTTGACGTTGCCGGGACGACAACAATTTTAAGTGGGGGAGGCTGTCATAGCTACGTTTTTTGGCACACCTAAGTGGTGGCACACTTGGGAAAGGTGTCATGGTTATGATGGTTCGACATGGAGTTGAGCTCTCACTTGGCTAAGTTAGCAAACACCCACATTCACCACTGGCACGGAGGTCGGGAATGTGGTGCGCCCCAAGGTTAGCACCCACGTGACTTGGCATGGGCGCCCCTTGGCAAAGATGACATTGAGATGGGTGCGCGACACCTTTGAGGCGCGCAACCCTTGAGCGTGCGGATGGGCATGCAATTTAATGAAGGCGTTGGTAAAATAGGCGCACGATCCTAGGTGTGGGCGCGTGGCCAAAGTGTGCGGACGACCCCTATGTGCGGACGACAGCAGTTGGGTGACGGGCGCGCACGCACGACGGCACGGTTAGCGATGAACGACAGTCAACTAGATGGGCGCTTCGGTCAAAGTAAAGGGGCGCGCGGCTCACCAGCAAAGTGTGCGCGCGATACTCTAGAGGTTTGGCAAGTGGACTCGTGAATGCCTAAGTCAAAGTGAACTTTGGTGCGGTGACATCAACGGAACGGTTAAGTGGGCCAAGTGTGTTTTGATGTTGACTTGGTGAACCGGCAAGGGGTGACTTGTGCGGTAAGCAAGATGTCAAGTTGACATGGGCAAGACACCTAGAAGGCTATAAGTAAATGAAGTGCAAGTCATTTCAAATCATCCAAGAGGATCCAAAGCAAGAGGAGGTTGATCAAGGAGGATCAAGCTGCTAGAAATCTAAGGGAACAGAACAGAACTACACAGAGGTCTGCGGCATCACTGAGGAGAGGCAGAGGAGGCTGGGCATCTTTGGCAAAGAGACAGTCTTTTACATTTTTGTATCTCTTGTATTTTCTGGGTGTAGTAGCCGAGTTGGGCGTGCACCAGGAGCTCTGCCTTGGGCAACTCCGTTTATGTAATACTGTTCCAATTTTATACAAGTTTAAAGGGCTCTGCCAGGTTGGGCAACCCACCTTATTTCTCTGTGTACTGTGTTTTACTTAGTGCTGTGTTTTACTGGTTTTTGGCTAAGTGTTGAATGTGCCGCAAGGCTAATGGCTAAGTAAACAGTAAGAAGAGTTAAAGTTAAAAAGACATAAAAATCGTTTCCGCAGGGTTAAGGTGTAGTTTGCAGGATAGGCACTTGGGCGGGCAATCCCTCAAGCAGTTTTCCTGGCAGTGCCGCACACCACCTTTGGTGGGCAATCCCTCAAGAGCACTTGCGAAGTGTGGCTGTGACACCATCGTCCACACATGACCAACCTACCCTCTATAGGTGGCAAGCTTGCTAGGATAGCTTGGCACCTAGTGGCACCGTCGTGCCACCATGTCACCACATCCGGGGAATATTGAATTGTACCACACAATAATTCAATATTCTTTTTAGATTTTTTAATGAATAAATTTTAAATTGAAGCATTCTTCTTTATTTAATAAGATTTTCATTTGAAAAATAATACAGGGAAAAGTTATTTCTCACTTTGATAAAGACAAGTTCCTTTAAAACTACTCTAACGAATCTATCAATAAGTAAAAGTGAATTTCACATATGCAAATTTTCCAAGCAAATGGTCAAAAGCTATAAAAATCCTTTAGTAATCCATATGTAGAAATTTTACTCACACGAACATTCATGGATTTTCTATTCGTAAATTAGAAGTCAGAAAAAAACTGAAATTTACAAATTAATTGAGAAATTGTTTGGTCTTGGACCTTGGTTTTGGGATCGAAAGGTCGACTTTGCAATGGGTATTGTGATCATCCGCCGATGTCACAAAATACAATTGCAATAACAGAATTTTTTTTTACTATATATGGAAACTCCAACTTCTGCAAGACTGCTTCATTTGTACACGACGCACCCCAATTGGAATAAACTGTCTCCCGTGGTTGATCGTACGAGGCCTTGCAACAACATCAAAATAGCAATTTAATGAACTAATTCAACAATTTTGATGCTAGCCAGTGCTATGGTAATGATCTGATTTGGTTTGAGTAAGAAAAATAAAACATCATAATGATATACCGGATCAAACGCCTTTCAATACTGCAAAATACATCCTCGCGTACTTCTGCAAAAATTTTAAACCCCGCGTTAAACTTCGACCCTAAATCATATTAGGGTAATGATCGGCTAGTAATCTACCCGAACAAACAACTACTCAAGAAGACATCTTCGCGTCTTGATCTTGAAAACTGGAAACATCTTTGCGTCTTGATCTTGAAAACTGAAAATATCCTAAGCTGGTCATACTGTCTGAAAATTATTATAGCTGCATCATTAGTAAATTAACAAACAGTAAAGCTTATTCTAGTCCAATTAATGGCCAAATAATAAATAGCATGATAAACATTACCCCTACGATCAGTAGAAGAACTCGCTGAAATATTGTCGCCGGTTGTACAGTGAGGAAAAGATTGCTGTCACTATAGAGGAAATAGTAAAGATTTCCAGATGTAGACGGAGGTGCCATAAGGCGAATCGGCGTAACAGTTAGGCAAGCTACAAATGGATTTTCTCTCCATAAATAGGTGACCAGTACTTTGCAAGCTACAAATGGACTGTCTCTCCAAAAATAGCGAGACATATCAGAAATAGACTGTCGCCCCCTAATTAGGATGATGGTGATCTGGACTTTGCAAATCGACTGTCACTACATATACAGGATGATTGGTGATCAGGACTCTGCCAAAATAGTCATTGTTAGAGATGCCGGCTCTGTACTAATGTCTCCAGGGTTAAAGCTGGACTGGCCTTTTCTCCTTTAGATATTCATAATTGAATTGGATCTCAGCATAGGGAGTCGGGTAGGAATTTGACGGGCAAATTGCCCTAATGACGCAAATTGCTTTTTATAAGGTGATTTCTCTTTTAAATATGGTTTAAAAAACCAAATAACTTGGTTTAAAAATTGTCAAAACTGATTATAGATTTGTCAAACTTAACAGATTGTTTGGATTTTTATAAGGTGATTTTTCTTTTAAAGTCACACTAAGGATATAAAAAAACTAAATAACTATAATGATTTTGCTTAAAAATAGTCAAAACTAATTATAAAGTTGTCAAAACCATCAAATTTAACCAATTGTTTCTATTTCAAATTCCTACACTAAAAACATAAAAAACTAAACAACTGTAATGATTCTGTTTAAAAATTGTCAAATTATAAAGTTGTTAAAACCATCAAACTTAACTGATTGTTTCCATTTCAAAATCCTACACTAAAGACATAAAAAAAACTAAATAACTATAATGATACTGCATAAAAATGGTCAAAACTGATTATAGAGTTGTCAAAAGCATCAAACTTAAGGGATTGCAATTTCAATTTCAAATTCCTACACTAAAGACATAAAAAACTAAAAAACTATAATGATTGTGCTTAAAAATTGTCAAAACTGATTATCGAATTGTCAAAAACATCAAACTTAAAAAATTGTTTAGATTTCAAATTTCTAAACTAAAGACATGACATGTTAAAATTGAACCACAAATATCTTTTCTAATTAGATAAAACCCTTCTGAAATTGATTTTCCTTCCATCTTCATCCTCCTGCCAATTTTTATAGTACTGAGAAAAATCCTACAATTCTGACTGGTTATTCAAAATCTTATCAACTTGCCAGATGCTCAACAACTGTCAATTTTTCTAGTACTGAGAAAATTCCTACAATTTTGGTTGGTTATTCAAAATCTTATCAACTTGCCAGATGCTCAAGTTCAACAACTGCCAATTTTTCTAGTACTGAGAAAAATCCTACAATTCTGATTGGTTATTCAAAATCTTATCAACTTGCCAGATGCTCAACAACTGCCAATTTTTCTAGTACTAAGAAAAATCCTACAATTCTGGATTTTTCTCCGTACCAGGTGTTGGCTCTCCATATGGCGTGGGATTAAAAAAGAATAGTGGCTCTCTATCTTGTCCTTCTTCAACGTATGCTTAAGCAATCAGCTGGTTTAGTTAAGAATAAAGTTCTCTGATGAAGCAGTTCAAAGTAAAGAGAAGCCAGCAGTATAAGTAACTGAAAGGCGAGTAGGGGATTCCTAGAATGCAGTTCTAATGATGAATCATGTGTTTTGAATAGCCAGATGCTCAAAATTGTGAGGGACAGAGAGATGAATATTTAAAAAAATTGTTTATATATTTAATAAAATAATATTTAGATTTAGATAAAAAATAGGTAATCTAAATTACAGATTATATTGTTATGTAAGCTTAAAATTAAGATGAATTTATATCAATAAATACATTATTGATAAATAAACATATTATATAATAAATGATAATAAAAAAATGTTAAATTCAATATAAATATAACTTAAAATGACCAATGAACTAGGAAAGATTTATATAATGTTTATAAACCATAAATTTATGCTGTTACCAACAAGATGGTATTGCAAAATATCGTATAGATAACTCACAAATATAGGCCGAACTCTAATGTTTTATTAGCTTTTATTATGATGTTAAATAGGACAAGCATGCAAGGTACGATTAGATATTATGAAAGGCACTGAAAAATAATACTGCAAACATCGATGCAGGTTATCGTTTGCTTAAAAAAATCCTTTAAATACAAGTAAAATCCATTGGAAAAAAAAAAGTGAAATTAACAAGTTATGAAGGTGACACGTGATATGCTGACAGAAGAATAGAGGGCACATACCCCTCAGATGCAGAGTCTCTGCACCTGAGCGCATGTGCCCTCTATCTTCTGTCAACGACATAACCACCTTCTCATCATTTCCACCTTTCGTGTTAAAGTACCCGCAGGCAGAGACTGAAAAAAGAAAACACGGATGAGATGATTGTGAGTATATACAAAGACCGTCGGTGCAGAATGAAACCTAATTAATTATTTACAACTCAAGTCGAAACGCAGAATGAAACCTAATCAATCTACAAGTTGAAACAGACTGAAGCAAGGGTGCAAAATGAAACCTAATTAATTTACAAGTCGAAACAGACTGAAGCGATTGTGCAGAAAAAGAAAGAGCTGTTGAGTAGCCGGCGGCTCTCGATCTTCGATCTTCTCGTGTTGTATAAGAAAGCGGGCTTTTAAGGTCTATATATGGAAAGTGGGAGCTCTTCCAGGTCTTCTGCTTCATTCAGCGCTCTGTCAAGATGATGGGACGGAGAATCAGCTTGGGCTTCTGCTGCTAACTGATGTGTGGCTCACAAGGCCCAATAAATCCACTTTCCGCGACACAAATTTCCAATCTCCGAACTTCACGAACCAAATCGGATATCGCCTTTCTTATTTTCTTTTAGAGATGATTAATCCCAAGGACACCAACGTTACCCTATAAGCAGCCCATGCTGTCTCCTGTTTGCAACTTTTGGTGGACTGAGACAATGGCACTCAATTCCTTAGGTTAACAGCTGCCGACCACTGTCTCACAGTACCATGTCAAACAAGAAACCTAAATTATAGGTCCTGGTTCAATTGGACGGTAAGGTCCATCTTATCTTCACGGGCCCTACTCTGCACTAAAAATATCCTAACGTTGAATGGGAAATACAAGGATGGGGGATCATTAGTTGTAAACACAGAATATACTCTGACATGAAAACGCTAGAGCTCATATAAATCAAACGAGTGACAAGGAATAGCACTTCTTTGGGATGTACTGGTGATGATTATTTGTATGACTGTAAAATAAACATGGGCTTCAATGAATCTTGGCTAAAGGTATTTTTGTTCTGTCAAATTAAAAAGTGCAAAAGATAAAAGACCATGATGACTTGGTCCTTGCAGTATTTAATCATTAATCTTGTAACTAAGTTTTTATTATATATAGATGTCTAAGATATATTAAGATGTTGATGATCATTGACTTGGTTTATGTTTCAAATTCTGTATGCACAATAAAATATGCATCATAGATTATCAGAAAAAGTAATTACTAATTAACTATTTAAGATTAACCTTGTAACTAAGTTTACATTTTCATTATATAGAAATCTAAAATTCTAAGAAGCTAATGATTATTAATTTATATAGTTTATATTTCAAATTCTATACACAATAAAATATGCATCATAAATTATGAACAAGAGTATTTAACTACTTAAAAAGTGTGATAAGGAAGATATTAAATTTAATAAAAACAAAAGTATTGTACTTTTTAATTATTATTTATATTCAGATTCTATAATAAGTATTTTAATTTCAGAATTAGAAGTACAGTCCACTTTTAAAATGTTATCTATGTTCAGTACTTATTTGATACATTAGTTTAGTTTTTATGAGAGTACATTACTTTAGTTTTTATTGAAGTACACTATTCTGTTAAAATTTAGTATAAAGTTTTAACGAATTTAAATAACTAAAACATCTATCTCTTTTTTTTCTTTTAGTAAAAGATAAATGTTTTGTGAAATTTAAATAACTAAAATATCTATTTTTCTTCTCTTTTCTTAAAAAATAAATAAGTTCAAATTCAAAAAAGAGTAAGATAATGAATACAATCACCTTAGAAATAAATGATTTTCTAAAAACCAAAGGTTTTTATTTTTTATTTTTTATATGTTATTGAGAACTTTGTATTAAACTACATAAATGTGTAGGCCTCTTTAATTTATATAATTACCATATAAAATATTTCTTACCTTTTAAGTTGAAATATATTTTCATATATCTTATCATATTTCAATTTTGATATTTGAAAAAAATTATATAGAAAATAAAGTAATAACGTGTTTACTTGTTTTAATAATTTTTGTTATAATGTTAAATTGTACTAAAATCATAAACCAAAAATAATAGAATTAAATTGCAATTCAAATTTATTGATTAACTAAAAATAATAGAATTAAATTCCAACTCCAATTTATTGATTAACTAGCATTTCATAACTTCTCCAAATAATAAGAACTATTAAATACTATTAACAAAACCTAAATCATAGAATTACATAACTTTATATGATTAAATAAAAAAAAATATTTATTTAAAATCTCAAAATTTGAATAAAATAAAACTTTTATATCTAAATAAATAATGGTGTAATAAGTGGGAAAAAAACATATCTTTACAAATATATGGTCTTCCATGAATCTTGGCTAAAAGTATTTTTGTTCTGTAAAATTAAAAAGTGCAAAAGATAGAAGATCATGATGACTTGGTCCTTACAACCTTGTAACTAAGTTTTCATTATATAGATATCCAATATATATTAAGATGCTTGTGATCATTGACTTGTATGCTTTATGTTTCAAATTGTACATGCATAATAAAATATGGACCATAGTTTAAAATATGGATCATAGTTTATGAGGAAGGGTAATTAACTACTTAAGATTAACCTTGTAACTAAGTTTTTATTTTCATCATATAGTTATTTAAGATATATTAATCATAGTTTAGGAAGAAGGGTAATTAACTAGTTAAGATTAACCTTATAACTAAGTTTTCATTTTTATTATATATATATCTAAGATCTTAAGATGGTGATGATTATTGACATATATGGTTTATGTTTCAAATTCTACATACACAATAAAATATGCATCATAAATTATGAAGAAGGGTGATTAACTACTTAAGCAGTGCTATAAGGAAGATATTAAATTTAATAAAAAAACTAAAAACAAAACAAAATATGTATCATAAAATATGGAGAAGGGTAATTAACTAATTATTAAGTATTGTATTTTCTAATTATTATTCATATTCAAATTCTATACTAAGTATTTTAATTTCAAAATTAGAAGTACAATCCACTTTTAAAGTGCTATCTAAGTTCAATACTTATTTTATACCTATTTTAGTTTTTATGAGAGTACATTATTTTAGTTTTCATTAAATTACATTATTCAATTTTAAGCTATTTAAATAACTAAAACATTTATTTTTCTTTTGTGTTTTCTTAAAAGATAAATAAATTCAAATTAAAAAAAGAGTAGGTTAATGAATACAAAGACTTTAGAAATAAATGGTTTTTTGAATTGAGAGCTTTGTATTAAATACATAAATGTGTAGGCATCTTTAATTTATATAATTACCATATAATATATTTCTTACCTTTTAAGTTCACATATATTTTTATATATTTTACCAATATTTCAATTTTGATATTGAAAAAAATTATATACACAACTCCAAAAATAATAGAATTAAATTCCAATTCCAATTTATTGATGAACTAGCATTTTATAGCTTCTCCAAACAATGAGAACTATTAAATACTATTAACAAAACCTAAATAATAGAATTACATAACTTTATATGATTAAATACAAAGTGGAAACTATTAAATGCTATTAACAAAACTTAAACCATAGAATTACATAACTTTATATGATTAAACAAAAAGTAAAGATTTATTTAAAATCCTAAAATTTGAATGAGTCATTTAAAAAATATAAAACTTTTATATTTAAATAAATAATGATGTAATAAGTGTGAAAAAAACATATCTTTCAAAATACAAAAAAACTTGCTCTTATATTGA
The DNA here is from genome assembly GCA_001517045.1 of Pseudotsuga menziesii. NCBI lineage: Eukaryota > Viridiplantae > Streptophyta > Pinopsida > Pinales > Pinaceae > Pseudotsuga > Pseudotsuga menziesii. The sequence continues at coordinate 337,015 of LPNX011150798.1, forward strand.
TAAAATTACTTAAGGTATTGGGTTCAAATTTATTATTATGTATTTAATTTCAAATTACTAATGTTAATATGTAATATTTTATTTTTAACAATTTGAATGTATTAAATACAAATATGTGATAATAAGTAGATTTAGTGAAAATATAGTATATATTAATTTTATATGTAAATATCTTTTATAAATTCTAATATGAATTTCAAGCCCGTGACTAATGAATGAATGACTACCCATGTATTTTAGATAAATATGTTCTCTATATATAATGAGGAGACTTACATAGAATTTTCAAGTAAATATTACTTATAGAATTAATATAAAATTTCCAAGGTTCCTAAAAGGGAACGTGACTGCAGGGGTTTAGATTGAAGCATCCAAAATTCATATAAGCCTTATGAATTATTAAGTGATGTAAGGTTGTTTTTTTAATGGTAATTTTTTTCAAAAAATATTTATGTCATTTAATATGTTAAATTTTCATTTTTTTTTTTAATGTGGTTCACACCTTGTTAGGCTATTTTGGATCTTATCTCGGACACCAACTTGAATTCCTAACCTGGACGGATTGAAGGCTTGGTCCCTAGAGCATCAACCAACTAAGCTACCACACATGGCTTAAACTTTCCTTTAATTAAAATATTGTGTGTGCCAATTTATAGAAAATTGAACGAGTGGGTTTTTGTCTCCTCAATGTATTTTTAAAAATACATTGTGAAGGCTACATGCATTGTAACCATGGGGAGCTATTTGTAGTCACATGTTCCTTTTGGAATTTCATTACACATGCCTAACACATTTTCATGGTTTTGAAAATGAAATGATGGTATTTGCACATGGTTTTCCCTTCCAAAATCAATTGATGGTACTTGCACATGGTTTTCCCTTTTGGTATTTGGTTTTACTTTGGTGGTGGTAGTGTCCATTAATAACATCCATTGAGGCCAAATTTGGTGTATTGGACCTTGGAAAAGGTAGGAAATCACTTTTCTTTCTTTATAATTTTATTTATGTCACGATGAAAAACTTTAAGATAAGCATTCCTACATCACCTTAATTGTGATGAGTTAAAAGGTAGGAAGGTCAATATTGTAGAAAATATTTTGAAGTTGTGTTCTAATGTGGTTCTACATAGGACATTATTTTATCCCGAAGAATTTTCAAAAATTTTGTAAAGAAAATAAATATCACACATAATCTAAAACATAGCACACATGCACATTACACATAAATTTACCTTTTAAATGGGAACATAGGAAAACCATCACTCCTAAGAGTTCCTCCACTCTATATCACATTATATTATGTTTTATGTTGACAATACTATTGTAGCTTCCAAATCCCTAATAATTTAATTTATATTAGATTATGATCCCAATTCATTGACTAAATTTAATTTACAATGGTCCATAAAACCATAGGTCGAAAACAATTCAAAATGGACAAAAAAATGACAGAAAATACTTTTGGGGATGTTTCCCTTGAATCCTTTGAATATGTCTCTCTGAGCCCCCATCCCATCCTAACCAGAAGGGATAATAAACTCCCTAGAACTTTATTCCTACGTGAACCGACAAAGACTACAACACATGTCCAACATTCACCCACTTATTGTATTCTTTGAAATAGGGGGTCGAAGGGGTAGCATCGATGACATTGACTACTAAGGGTAGCAATGGTCATTGATTATTTACACGTAGAATATTTTTCTTGACTAACAGACTTTATCAATGAAACAACAACATTCTTCAAGGTATCAACCTTCTCCAACAATACTTTTTTCTTCTTAACCAAGTCTTTAATGAAATACTACTGAACATCAATATGCTTTGTCTTGGAATCCCAAGTAGGTTTTTTTGCTAGAAATATTGTAGTTGAGTTGTCAAATCCTATTCTCACTCATTTTTGAACAAAAATAATACATGGACATGCAATAGTTGCAACCTTATATATTCCTTACATCCATGAGTTGTTTACATGTATTTTACTTCTATATTTGATAATACAACTACACCCTACTTATTACTCCTCTAAATAATTTATACAACAAAAGAGTTAAAAACATAACCACTTGTAGATATTATATAGTTAGTATGTATAGCGATGTTTGCATCAATACACCCTTGTATATCTATCTCCCTACGAGGTTTAGGCCCTCCATGGTAGTATATTTCATAATCTAAAATACCATCCAAATATTTGAAGACACTCTTTACTTTTTTCCAATCTCCCTTCCCTAATGTCAACATATACCTACTAAAAACTCCCATTTCATGGACAATGTCTAGTTTAGTACATACCATAGCATACTTCAAACTTCTAATGGAACTAGAAAATGTAATAGATGACATGTCTTCTACCACTTCTTGAGTCTTGGGACATTGATTTGTGAATAACTTCACACCTAGAAGAATATGGACCTTTATTACTTTACATTCCTACATATTAAACCTTTATAATATCATCTCAACATATTTCCTTTGACTTAACTAGAGTCTTCTATTGGCCTAATCTCTTTTACTTTCCATGTTGAAAAAAAATATGCAGCACAAATATCTTTCATATCAAGCTTAGAACAAAATTGGGATTTAACATCCTTGATGATTTTCTTATTGTTTTAAATCAGGAAAAATATCATCAACATACAATACCACATAAATAAAATTATGACCAATCTACTTAGATTGCATATAATGTTCACCAATGCTTCTTGAGAAACAAAGTCCCAATATATATGTATCAAAGATTTTTATGTCACATTGTTGGTGATTGTTTAATCCATATAGGGCATGAAATTTCTAAACATATCTAAGTGTAATGATGCATATGGTTCTTAATAGAAACAAAAATTAAATAATGACATTCACATAGTACATAAAAAATTACCCTGGAATTCCCGAAGGGAAAAACCAACTTAACTTCGAGCTTTGCTACTATCTATGTTTATGTTTACATTTGTATTGATTCAAGCATTTACAGTAAAATATATTTGAATTCACCAATCTATGAAATAATAATTTTCAAACTGTGATTAGATTACAATGAGCCAAAATCCATTGGCCAAAAAATCCAAAAATCAGAGAAAAAATGACCCCCAAAATTTTCTCGAATGCTTCGCCCCCAAACCCCAAAATGGGAGCCTGTTGGATCCAAACCCCTGAATGGGATCCTGTTATCCCCCATGCCCCCCCAACGAGGGGGTTGAGTCCCCTTTGAATCCCCGCTAGAAGGGGGGTAGTCATGCAAAGAATATAACACATACCTAAAATTATCCCACTTCTTGTATTCTCTACATACAAGGAGTACATGATTTTATTGAATCAACAATCTAGGGTACAAATGTCCATTTCTTCTATACAACAAAAAACAACTTAGTACTCAGATATTTTGTAAATGAATATGAAAATTTCTCCAAAGTGTCAACTTTATCCAACAACACCTTCTTGCTTTCAACCATGTCTCTTACAAAGTGATATTGCACATCAATATGCTTCGTTTTTAATGATAAACACAATTTTTGGGCAAGAATATTTCACTATGAATGTCACAATCTAACCTTACAACTTGATGTTTAAACCCAATGTTTGAACATAATATCTGCAACCATACAACCTTTTTACTTGCATTTGTGGCAACCATGTATTCAACTTATATGGTTTATACATCCATTTTACCCTATTTTTTACTCATACAACTAATAACACCTCCAAATAGGTTAAACACATACCCACTAGTAGATATTCTATGATCCAGGTCTCCATCCTAGTCAACATCATCAAAGCCATGTACATTCAACACTCTATCCTATCCATATCTTCCTTGATAATATATTACACAGTCTTTAGTTACATACAAATAGTTCAATACCCTGTTTACAATCGTCCAATGATCCTTTCATGATTTTGACATATACCTAGTAAAAAAACCCATTGCATGGGGAATTTATGTTCTAGTGCATACCATGGAATACATCAAACTTCCAACTACACTAGAATAAGGACGACACCACATGTCTTCTTCTTCTTATTCAGTCTTGGGACACTATTCTGTAAATAATATTACACCTACAGGAATAGAGACTTTTACTAATTTACATTCCTGCATATTAAATTACCAGTGTCATATTGTCTCAACATATTTTCTTTTGTTCAACAAGATTTTCCATTTTGCACAATTTATTTTGATTTCCGTTCCCAATATGAAATTGGAAGCACTAATATCTTATTTAATTTAATTAACCATAGGATTTTCAGGCCTACGTGAATTAACTTTGAAAAGAAGGATGTAGAAGAGAGGAAGAATTTAGTAAACACTAATCAATAATTCATGGAGAAATTGCACACACATGGAGAGAAAATTGGAAGAATAAAATTACATCCATTAATCAATAAATTGTATGTAATACAATGGTTTTACAAATAGGAGAATTTGAATGCCTTATGTAGTATTCGAATCTACCAACTTGGATTGACTTTGGATCTAACATGGTGTGTGAAAATCACTACTAGAGTTCACTTAGTGCAACTTCAGATAACTGAATCAGTTAACAAATAGTTAAGTCACTAAGATAGGTGAGTAAAAGCACCCAACCTCCCTTAAATAATGCAAATTGGTGCTAGGATGAATGAAAGTGAACTAACTAATGGGAATTGGAGCATAACTAGACATAAATGAACACCGACTAGGGTCAACTGCTGGTGAATACCAGTGGCACTTAGAGTGGGCTCCTAAATTATAGGGATTGGTATATGGAGCTCCTAAACTCATGTATATAGGTGCATTGAGTGTTATTTTGGCACCAGATGGGTCCCCCATGGCACTAGTGAAGTGGAAATGACCTCCAAATCTAGGAAAAAAAATAGACTATGGTGGTAAAGGGAGTGTTAATTAATTAATCATAACACCCCCCTTAATCATAACTTAGAAAACCTAGGACCTGAAAACTAAGACCAAATATCACCCAAAAAATCTAGATGCAAAAATGGCTACTTAACAAACTGAATAAATGGGGAAAACCTCATGGGACCGCCCCCCCTCCATATAAGCATGAAAAACAGGAACAATAACTAAATCAAGCCTTTACACCAAGAGAAAAATTCTTCTTTAGTATAAAACTTGTGAAAATATTTTTATACTCTTCATCTTTATGGAGCAGTAATGCAGTATGATGGTCCTTGTGTGCACTAGTTTCCTGGTATTGTGAATGTTAACCTCTCCACCTTCTTCCAATATGATGACATATAGGAGAATAAATTTTTCCTTTGTCTCTTATTTTCAGAGGAAGAGTGACATGATCCAATTTTTTCTTCAGTGAGAAGAATGGTTAATCATACCTTACCATCATTAAGCATATCTATGGGATTTTGTAGCACCTCTATGGGAGAAGCGGGTTTTCTTGACATAACACAAGGCTCTCTTTTTGAAACTCATATCTTTTTGTTGTCATGTCAGATGACTCTCCAGTCATGTTCCCAACAACCTCAAAAACCTTTTGATCCCATTTAGGCCTAGGATTGGGAGTATGTACTAGATCTGGACCTGGATCCAATTGAACTCCATCTTCAATTCCATAAACTGATTCAACTTGGTCCTCTGCTTCGGATTCTGAATCTAACACATTAATGGAACATTATCATATGAAAAAGGTTTAAGGTAGGATGAATTTACCTTCCCTTTCAATTGGTAGCTAAGACTGTAATAGATCTAAGTATGGCAGAAAGTGTGAGAATTCATATGCCTTGGAGGAATGGTTTGCAACACCTTTCACTATAATATTTCCAATTGAAATATATGAGATCTCTACTAAGTCAAGACCAAATAAAACTTGCTTTGGTGAGCATGTATGAGTCATCTGGAATATAGACAACACATTTTCTATTAAGGAGGGCACATAGAGAACATTCTTGAACATTCCATGCTCTAATTTGATTGAACCCTTTCATTCAGCTTGGATTTGAGTGTCATATCCCATGTGAATACTTGTATCATTCGTAATTTGTAATGAAGAGAATGATTCTTTGGATGAAACCATGTGATTGAATGCTCCTAAATCAATGAGGAAGACATGAGATTTTGAAAATCCATCCTTCAGAGCATGGAATCTCTCACAATCTTCCGTTTTATCTCCATAGTCGGCCTTCCTTACGCCTTCATGGAGGGAAATATTGTGTTGTCCAAGGACTCTTGACATCTGATCTATGGTCTTCTTCATACAACCTTTCTCTGTATGGTTTCCTTTCTTATAGTAGGATCACTTTCCCTTGTCAAACCTTTGATGTTTGTCCTTCTTAGATCCTGAGGCTTCATCCGTTGGATCAGAATATTCCTTAGATTCGAATTTAGTGTTCCTCTTCTCCTTTCCTTTCAGCTTTCTCTTTGCTTGCGCATTCTTTGTCTCAGCATCCAAGAAAGCTTGATTTGGGGAGGCTTTGAGGGCTCCCATCTGTATCATCTTGTCTTGTTCTGGTATTAGAGATTATGTGAAGGAATCAATGGATGACATTCACTAATGAAAAGTTGTTAGTATCCCAGAGAGAAAGGTGGATATGAACACTGATAATTTTGAGCCAAGTTTTCTCAAAATTGAGAGCACTAATTGCTCGTCCTTCTTATCAATCCTGCATTGCTTGCATTGCATGACAAGAAATTTGAATTTTGAGAAAGATTGTTGTATAGTTTTGAAGTTGATGGTATGTAGTGCTATCATCTCATTCTCTAGAATATGACCCTTGATCTCATCATTCTTTCCAAACAAGAATTCGATCTTATCCCATACTTGTTTTGAACTTCTTAGTCTATCAAGATGGAAGAGTAGCTCCCTGGATATGTGGATGCACATGGAGCCAAATGCTTCATCCAACTTTTTCAGATGCTTTGACTTTTTAAGATGCTTCAGGGATTCGACCTCTTTTCCCATGGTGAACCTATACAAAACCTTGTTGCACAAGACAATATGCGTATCATCCCTCTAATCAAGACAGTTGAAGGGTATGGGGATTCTAGGTTTCAAGGCTGCTAAATTCTCCATCTTATAGCTTCAAGACTAGATAATTCTTTAGAAAATATTTGATTGTACTTGAAAAACACTACAAAACACTTCAATTCATAATCAAACCAATTCAAACACACTCCACTTCGACATGTTCACTTTATCTAGGTGCATCACACCGGTCTATACTTCTCTGGACAAAATCCAGAGGGAGCAAGGTAATAATATCGAGAATTATGCAGAACCCAATTAATTTTGGTGCATCAATTGATGTTTCTAAGGTTTGAAGTTGGCCTAAACACATGCTCTGACACCATATTTAATTTAATGAAGCATAGGATCTTCAGGTATGCATGAATTAACTTTGGATAGAAGGATTCAGAAGAGAGGAATAATTTAGTAAATACTGATCAATAATTCATGTCAAAATTGCACACACATGGAGACAAAATTGGAAGAATAACATTACATCCATTAATCAGTAAATTGTGTAATAAAATGGTGTTACAAATAGGAGAATTTAAGTGCCTTAGGTAGGATTCGAATCTACCAACCTGGAGTTTCTTCAGAGCTAACTCGGTGTGGGAAAGTCTCCACTAGAGCTCACTAATGCAACTTTGGATAATTGAATCAGTTCAAAAATAGTTAAATGAATAAGTTAGGAGAGAAAAGGCACCCAACCTCCTGTTGATGAAATTGTCATTGATGCCAACATGGAATTGCAGTGGTGCCATAGGATGTCATTGATACCACTAAGTCCCACTAGCAGTGCCTTGGATCCTTTACAGAGTGGGTTTGTGCCTTGAAGCACATTGTACCCAGTTGACAAGGTCCTTGTACCCACAAGGATGGATCTTGATGCCACCACCTTGTTGAAGATGTTGAAGACCTTGCTAATGGTGTTGAATACCCTAGAGACGGTCTTGAAGCCCTTGTGGATGATGGATAAATTGTAGATGGGTTGGAGAAGCATTAATGACCCATTCTATGTTCATTCATGCTCTGATGGTGTCATGGTACCCAAGTAGGAGGTTTGGAAACCCCACAGGTGATGTCAGGATGGATCTTGACCCTTGAGGGTATCCTAGTATGGTTGAGGTGGTTGAAGAACCCTATGAAGCCTCTTTCTTGTTGAATAAGCCCTGATGAAGTTCTTGGAACCCACACTTATGGTGGTATGTTGAAACCCATTATTATGGGGTGCTTGGTGTCCTCTAAAGTTTAGATATTGAACCCACATATATGGTGGTTTGATGTTCTTTGGACTCTATATGGTAATTGGCATGTAGTATCCTTGTTATCATTCATATGAATCCCATAAGGTGTTGCAAACTAGTGGTGAGGTCTTTGTACCCCTCTTTTGGGGTTTTGGTACTCTTATGGTGATGAATATATAGTGGAACCATTGGATATGTTTTTAATGATATGGAGACCTTGAACCATGATGATGTACGGTCCTATTTGTGTTTATATGGATATTGGGACGTAGATGGAGGTAGAGCCCATGGACGTGCATTGATATGTTGAAGAAGACTTTGAAACTCTTGTAGTTGGTGGTATGGTCTTTTGCACCCTCATGTGTGGGGTCTTTGACATCCTGAACAAATTGAATATTTTAAGGGTATTGGACCATGGAATTTCAAATAAACCCATCATGGGGAGATATCCCTTGTCGTTCCATTTCCAACGGTAGGTGGTACGTCACGTGGCTCCTTACAGTTGAAGAGATATGAATTTTTGAAGTTGGGCTACCCCACCTTTTTGGGTGAGTCGACTAAACAAAATAGAATTTAATTATTTGCAATTTTGAATTGCATGTCGGCTCAAGGTAATATTTTTTCTCTACAAACCATATAAATAGAATATCAAGCATTTCATTTTTTCATCACCAATTCTCTTAGGAATTTCGCACATTTTGGAGAAAAGTGCAAAATTGTGTGATAGAAAAATTTCTGGGCATCTTCACTAAAATTGACATATCTTTCTCATCCGGAATCGGAATTATAAAATTCTTGGCTCGTTTGAAATATTTTTATGAGGAATATGTGATGACAGGATCTAGAGTTTATTTTGGTTTGTCTACTATTTCTTCATCTTGTGATATTCAAAAATATATGGTTCATTATGCTGGGTTTCTCTCGTGATGACACATGTCTTTCATGGATAGAGTTCCTCTTTGATATTTGTATGCGAGGCTATATATTGGTATATCTATTCGAAGTCATTCAATACATTATGGATGCTATGATGATGATGTTGCATAAAATTTATGCTATGATATGATACACCTTATGATGATAATGCATGTGATAATGATGTACACTCTATGATGTTGATGCACTCCTATACAATATGATGTACATGCATACCATAGTGTGATGATGATCTCTTATGAATTATGATGTATACTTGATGATGATGATGTATAAACGGTGCACACTGAGATGATGATGATGCATATTTGATTATGAGGATGCATACCTATGACGATGATGCATACCTATGATGATGATGCATGACGATGCATGCGTTCTGTTCAGTTAAAAAATAACATAATTTCTTGTTAAGTAATTGAGTATGATGAGGTGTACAATGATGTACATGAGTAGTGTATGCAGTGAAATGACTTATCGGTATATAGTGATGACTTAGTAGATGAACAACAATAGATATGAGCACTAGTGATGAGCAGTAGCGATGAGCAACAGTGATGAACAACAATGATGAGAAATAGTGATGAGAAGCAGTGATGACCAGCAGAGATGAGCAACAGTGATGAGAAATAGAGATGACTAGTAGTGATGAGCAATAGAGATGAGAAATGGTGATGAGAAGCAGTGATGAGAAACAGAGATGAGCAATAGTGATGAGCACCAGAGATGAGCAATAGTGATGAGCAGTAGTGATGATAAGTAGTGATGAGAAACAGAGATGAGAAGTAGTGATGAGTAGCAGTGATGAGAAGCTATGATGATTAGCAGTGTTGAGCAACAGTGATGAGCATAGATATTGATGTGCAGAGCAGAGGTTGGTTTTGCAGTAGAGCCATATGATTTCTTGTAAGAAGAATCTTGCACTTGAGGATTGGACTCGTCAAATCCTTGTTAGTAGGGTCTAAGAAAACCAGGAAGGGTCCTTGATGAAGATTAGGTTCTCTTTGTATCTGTAGGTGCTGATTTTACCTCACGCTTGTGGCTGTTTTGAAACAAATACAAAAATATTACAAAATCATATGGTGTTGTGCTATCTTGTGTTATGGTTCTTGTTATTTCTTCATGATTCAGGTGCTTATGATTTATAAATGATGAAGTGATATATGTTTATGAAATTATTATGCAAATGGTAGAATAATGCATTGATAAATTAGTTGTTTATTGTTAAAAGTGAAAAAGTAATAAATACTGCACACACAGAGTCACCCCTCCCTCTCTGTGTGCATGGTCTGTCTAACAATTGGTATAAGAGCAGGCCTTTGTCAAAAGCCTAGCAAGCTTGAAGGAGATCCTTAGACACAATGAACGAAAATGAAGAGTCATCAAGCAATGACGTGCCTATACTTGATATGACAAATTATTTCAGTTGGAAGAGTAAAATGAAGGCATATATGAAGAAGTTTGGTGTTTGGGAGATTGCGATCAATCCACCCGCTGCATCAAACAAGAAAGGAAAATCATCTACATAGAAGGAAGTAAATAAGGACAACACTATAGCCTTCAAGTTTCTCATGGATGGACTTCCTAGTTTAGTGAAAGAAAGTGTAGGGGAGTACACTTCAGCCAAAGACCTATGGTTCAAATTAGAGAGCGAGTATCAGAAGGAAAGACCATAACCCAAAAAGATAGATCAGGAATCAAAAGACAAGCCCCCAGAAGAGATCAATAAAGAAGAGGACAAGAAAAGAAGATGACTCTAGTAAAGGTATGGACTCTTATGATTACAATAGTTCGTGTGATGAAATTGAGAAGGTTCTTGCAGATGATGATGAAGAGCTATTAAAGGCTGCACATGAGATACATCTCATGTTGCTGAATATAAATCTGAGAGCCAATTGGTTTCTGAACACAGTAAATTTGAACCAGAGTGATTTCACGAAGTTCAAAAAGAAAATATTGGACCCCTTGAATGAATACAAGTAGAAGACCATGACAATGAAAGTGTTTCGTGTGAAGCTCAAAAACAAGGAAAAAGAGTTGAGAGATCAAATGTAAGACAAGGATTCCGAAATTGAACAACTAAAGACTGAATTGATCAATCAAAAGGAAGAACCAGAAGAGCCTGCTGAAGAGCTTGTAGAAACTAGAGAGGTTAATCATGATCTGAAGACTCAGCTGGAGGAAGCCAAGAGGATTGAAGAAATACTAAAAATTCAACTAGAAGAGAAGGAGGAGGCAATTCAGAAGTTGGAAATGGAGGTAGTTGGTCTCAGGAAGAAAGGAGAGAAGAATGAAGCCTTTGTCAAGTTCAAGGACAATTCAATTGTTCTAGATAAGATCTTGTATTTCTAGAGATATCCACTTGACAGAACTGGTATTGGTTACAAGAAGGACAAGTAAAAATATGAAGATGACACTTGGTCTCTGAAGACACCAGAAGCAGGTCCATCAATGTCCAAAGCTGCTCCCCATGCACCTGCACATGGCAACAAGGACTTTGGAAGTTCAAAGATTAAACAAGGAATTAGGTCTATTCCTCAAAGCAAGCCTAGAAAAGAAACAATTCCAAGACCCAGGTATGAAAGTGGATTCAATGGTTATTTTTATTTTTGTTCTAACTTTGGTCATAAAGCCGTAGATTGTAGACTCTATGGAAGAAGAAGTGGTGGAAGTCCCAATGACTCAATTAGATGTTGGACATGCAATCAAGTTGGACATGTTGCTACCACATGTCACACTTTGAGATGCTACACATGCAGTGGGTTTGGTCACAAAGCTGAAGAGTGTGCATGTAAAAGAAGTCAACCAAAGAAGAGTCCTTCCTGCACATCAACAAGAAGAACCAGTGAACCTTGGAAGACCAATGCAGGAAGATTTGAAGATAAAAATAAAAATTACTATAGTCATGGACACTCTTAGGCATGGAGATATGAAGTTGATCAAAGAAGTGTTGGAAGTTCCAACAACTCAGTCAGACGTTGGACATGTAACCATTTTGGTCACATTGCTGCTTATTGTCATATGATGAGGTGTTATAGTTGCAGTGGCTTTGAGCACAAAGCTAAAGACTATTGGAGTACACAGAAACAACCCATGAGGAGGATCTCATACATCTCATCAAGGAAAGCTAGTAAATATGAAGGAACAAACGCTGAAATAATAGATGCCAAAAAGAAAGTATGGATGAAGAAGACCGAGTAGTTATAGATAGGAGAGGTTGATCAGAGCAGGGATGATGGCTGCCACACGAAAAATATGCCAAGTGTAAGGTATCTCAAAGAACTTAGCACACCTTGAGTTCATGAGGCTGGAGGATGAAATCAAAGGAGAAAGATGGTTACTCCAAGCGTACAGATAGGTCCTAGGATCGTGCATATTGACAGGGGGAGCAATTATCAATGATCAATGATTTTAGATATAGGTATGTGGACACCCTTTTCCATTGATGCCAAAGGGGGAGAGATGAATAAAAATGAAAGATGAAGACAAAAGGGGAGCATGCTCACAGGGGGAGCATGAGTTGTATTTGGGTACACAGGGTACTCCCAAAAGACCGAACACCTTCAGTAACCACTTCACACAAATAGATCACAAATCAACACACCGATGTTTGTCACATGGTTAAAACCCTCGAGAGGGAAACATTCCACGGACCTAGCCAAATAGCTACATGGAACAATTTATTATGCAAAATAAAGAAAGTTACATATGAGCTTCTCATAATTGATCAACTAGCCAAGGACCCTCTATGCTCTTTAAATAGAGATCATAGACCAAATGGGTGTTAATCCATAGATCAATGGTAGGTATGTTCTAAGAGAAGTCGAACCTTCGGATCACTCTATGTCTAGAACATATCGTGACCGTCGGATTAGAATATTTACAAATGCATATTAATGCATACTAAAGAAACACACTTTTACCTAATGGATATATTACACAAGTTGATCTTAACTAACTCCTAAGTGTCTAAATATCCTAACATCCCCCCTTAAGAACAACTTGGGATAGGATTGAAGGATTTACATAAGTGACACTATTAGGAGAAGGAAGGAGGCATTAGAGCCTATCCCCCCTTAAGGACACATTCCTGAACTCCTAACATAGACCGAAGTTTAGAAAACTTCGCTTCTATAAGAGACTTGGTGAAGATGTCTGCAACTTGATCATCTGTAGAGCAATAGAGCACTTCAATAACATGATCATGAACAAGATTTCTAACGAATTGCATGTGTAGCTCAATGTGTTTGTTGCGCTGATGTAGAACTGGATCTTTGGCAAGCTTGATGGCACTTTGATTGTCACACCAAAGTGGAGTAGGCTGTTGCTGCTCGAATCCAAACACTCAAAGGATCTGTCGAAGCCATAAAGATTCCTAACTGGCATCAACTACGGCTCAATATTCTGCTTCTGCTGAAGAAAGAGCAAGAGCTTGTTGTTTCTTACAAGCCCAAGTGACAGGTCTAGATCCCAGATTGAAAACGTAACATGTAGTAGAATTTCGATCATCAGGATCGCCGACCCAATTTGAATCAGTGAAACCAACCAACAAAGGTTTCCCCCCTATACTGTAGTGAATCCCAAACTGAATTATACCTCGAATATATTGAAGTATTCTTTTTGCTTCTTTCCAGTGACTTTCATGAGGAGTTTGCATATAACGGGCAACACGACCAACGACAAAAGAAAGGTCAGGACGGGAATGAGTCAAGTATAAAAGACTACCAACAAGTTGACGATACAAGGTGGCATCTACTTTAGGGGAAGTACAAGTGGCATAAATTTTGACTCCATACTGGAAGGGAGAAGGGGCTGGTTTACAATCTTCCATGTGGAAGCGATGAAGAAGCTCACAAGCATACTTAGAATGGGAAAGAAAGATTCCTTCTTTGGTTTGCAAGTCTTGGAGACCAAGAAAATAATGCAAATGTCCTAAGTCTGACATTTCAAAATTTTGCTCAAGACTGGATTTCACATGGGTTATAAGTTTAGGGTCACTACAAGTAAGGATAAGATCATCAACATAAAGAACAAGTATGATGAGATGGTTTCCTACTTT
>LPNX011150798.1:354799-411611 GCA_001517045.1 Pseudotsuga menziesii
CGTTTTCCATGCTTACTTTCTTTTCTTGCAAATCACAAAAAAAAACAAAAAACAAAAAACAAAAACAAAAAAAACTTTTTCCACACAATGAGGTTAGATCTTGGTTAGCTTACCCAGAAAGTCTACGTTTTCAATTTTTCTCGCTATTTTTGATTTGCCATGATCACACAAGGTGCACGGCAAAGAGCATAGGTAGCTGAGAAGACACGAAAAAAAACTTTCCCTTACTGTTTATGATTCACCGCGATCGCGCAAGGTGCACGACAAAGAGCATACGCAGTCAGGGAAAACAATAGTTCGAGACTAAAACATAAAAGATCTAATAATAAACTGATAAAATATGAAAGATTTAAAAAAAACAAATCCGTCACTGTAACATTATACCTTCAGATTTGCTGAAATGGGTGTTTCTAGAGCAAACATAAATGGTTTTCGGTGAAACAAAAACTATTTCCCAATGGAAATGGTACTCTGAACAAAATGGAATAGCTTCCATAGGCCACAAATCCATAGAAAATCTAGAACTAGAAACCCTTTCAAAGTTTCAGCAAGACCAGTTCCAGATGTTGATCAAAACCGAAAGCGGCTCTTCATAAAAGCTCTGATACCATGTTTGGGTACACAGGGTACTCCCAAAAGATCGAACACCTTCAGCAACCGCTTCACATAAATAGATCTTAGATCAACACACTGATGTTTTTCACGTGGTTAAAATGCTCGAGAGGAAAACAGTCCACGGCCCCAACCAAATAGCTACTTGGAGCAATTTATTATGCAAAAGAAAGAAAGTGACATATGAGCTTCTCATAATTGATCAACTAGCCAAGGACCCTTTATGCTCTTTAAATAGATATCATAGACCAATTGGGTGTTAAGCCACAGATCAATGGTAGGTATGATCTAAGAGAAGTCGAACCATCAGATCACTCTATGTCTAGAACATATCGTGACTGTCAGATTGGAATATTTACAAATGCATACTAATGCATACTAAAGAAACACACTTTTACCTAATGGATATATGACACAAGTTGATCTTAACTAACTCCTAATTGTCTAAATATCCTAACAAGTTGTTGTCATTAATGACATAGGGGGAGATTGTTGATGAAATTGTCATTGATGCCAACATGGACTTACAATGGCCCCATAGGATGTCATTGATTCCACTAAGTCCCACCAGTAGTGCCTTGGATCATTTACAGAGTGGGTTTTCTCCTTGAAGCACCTTGTGCCCAGTTGAAAAGGTCCTTGTCCCCACAAGGATGGATCTTGATTCCACCACCTTGTTGAAGATGCTGAAGACCTTGCTGATGGTGTTGAATACCATATATATGGTATTGAAGCTCTTTTAGAGGATAGATAAACCTTAGATCTATTGTAGAAGCATTAATGACCCATTCTGTTGTCATTCATGCTCTGATGGTGTCATGGTACCCCAACAAGAGGTTTGGAAACCCCACAGGTGATGTCATGATGGAGATTGACCCTTGAGGGTTTCCTAGTATGGTTGAGGTGGTTTAAGAATCCTATGAAGCCTCTTGCTTGTTGAAGAAGCCATGATGAAGTTCTTGGAACCCACACTTATGGTGGTATGTTGGAACCCATTATTATGGGGTGCTTGGTGTCCTCTAAAGTTTAGATATTGAACCCACATATATGGTGGTTTGATGCTTTTTTGACTCTATATGGTCATTGGAATGTAGTATCCTTGTTATCATGCATATGAATCCCATAAGGTGTTGCAAACTAGTGGTGAGGTCTTTGTACCCCTCTTTTGGGGTTTTGGTACTCTTATGGTGATGAATATATAGTGGAACCATTGGATATGTTTTTAATGATATGGAGACCTTGACCCATGATGATGTATGGTCATATTTGTGGTTATATGGATATTGGGATGTAGATGGAGGTAGATCCCATGGACGTGCCTTGATATGTTGAAGAAGACTTTGAAACTCTTGTAGTTGGTGGTATGGTCTTTTGCACCCTCATGTGTGGGGTCTTTGACATCCTGAACAAATTGAATATTTTAAGGGTATTGAACCATGGGATTGAAAATAAACCTGTCATGGAGAGATATCTCTTGTTGTTCCATTTCTAACAGTAGGTGGAACATCACGTGGCTCCTTACGGTTGAAGAGATATGAATTTTTAAAGTTGGGGTACCCCACCTTTTTGGGTGGGCCAACTAAACAAAATAGAATTTAATTATTGTAATTTAGAATTTCATGTCGGCTCAAGGTAATATTTTTTCTATACAACCCATATAAATAGAATATCAAGAATTTCATTTTTTCATCACCAATTCTCTTAGGAATTTCGCACATTTTGGAGAAAAGTGCGAAATTGTGTGATAGAAAAATTTCTGGGCATCTTCACTAAAATTGACATATCTTTCTCATCTGGAATCGGAATTACAAAATTATTGGCTCGTTGGAAAGCTTGTTACAAGGGATATGTGATGATAGGATCTAGAGTTTATTTTGGTCTTTATACTGTTTCTTCATCTTGTGATCTTCAAAATGGTATGGTTCATTCTGCTGGGTTTCTCTTGTGATTACACATGTCTCTCATGGATAGAGTTCCTCTTTGATCTTAGTATGTGAGGATATATATTAGTATATCTCTTTGAAGTCATTCAATACATTATGGAGGCTATTATGATGATGTTGCATAACTTTATTCTATGATATGATACACCTTATGATGATAATGCATGTGATAATGATGTACACTCTATGATGTTGATGCACTCCTATACAATATGATGTGCATGCATACCATAGTGTGATGATTATCTCTTATGCACTATGATGTATACTTGATGATGATGATGTATAAATGGTGCACACTGAGATGATGATGATGCATATTTGATGATGAGGATGCATACCTATGACGCTGATGCATACCTATGATGATGATGGATGACGATGCATGCCTTCTGTTCAGTGAAAACATAGAAGAATTTCTTGTTCAGTAATTGAGTATGATGAGGTGTACAATGATGTACATGAGTAGTTTATGGCAGTGAAATGCCTTATTGGTATATAGTTGTTATAGCGGATTTCACCACTCTAGGTGAATCACACTTTGTATGGCCTTCCCCTATCCCGCTGTAGACTCCTTAGCCCCTATGGACCACTTTTTGTCCTTTGATGTTTCCTTGATCATCCCTAAAAACACATGGAAAATGCTATATGCGACTTTTAACCTTATAAGTGCGTACATACGGGGGTTTGAGCCATATAACCGCGTACATCGAAATGTGTAAATAATCCAAATCATTTTGGAGTTTTCCTTGACATGGATCTGACTCATCTGACTCCTGGCCTTCCCTATGCCTTGAGATCGCTCAGATTCGACCTTTCATTACCCCTTTGAAAATATATATAAGGAACCCCTTGGTACATTGAAGGCATAAGAGAGAATTGAGAGAAACGAAACTATAGTCCATTGTTGTCGGAACTTATGCTTGAGTCTGCATCCTTTTGTCCCTTGGAGCACTTTTGTGTTCTTCCCAAGATTTCCCTTTGTTTGTGAGATTGCTATCGAGAGATGGAGGATTGAAGTGGTGGAGGCCCAAGTGGGGGATTTAGTTTCTCTAGTTTGCAGACATGCCGTCAGAGGTTGTATCTTGTAATCTCTGATTTATATTAATAGAAATATCTTTTCCTGTCCAATGATGTGTATTTGAATGAATATTTTATCCATGGGATTATGTCAAATGCTTTTACATTATTGATTATATATGCTAGAATAGATCTAACACCATGATATATAGAATGCTTGTATTGTTTACTTGTTGTTGAGAAACTAATAGAGCAATTCAAGCTGAAGATTGGAAAGCTCAGCGGGGATCTACTTCAACCGTCCGAAATAAGGTATGAGGTCTGATCCTTTAGTGTTAGATATTTTATTTCTATTGCATATTGGGAAATATTGATTTCTGGAGTCAAGCTGTTTGTTGTGGTACCCCAAGCCATAGGAATTTCTCTCCGTAACAATAGTGATGAATCAGTAGATGTTCAACAATAGAGATGAGCATGAGTGATGAGCAGTAGCGATGAGAAGCAGATATGAGAAACAGTGATGAGCAACAATGATGAGAAATAGTGATGAGCAGTAGCGATGAGAAGTAGAGATGAGAAACAGTGATGAGCAGCAGTGATGAGAAACAAAGATGAGCAATAGTGTTGAGCAGAAGAGATTAGAAACAGTGATGAGAAACAAAGATGAGAAGTAGTGATGAGAAGCAGAGATGAGAAGCAATGATGAGCAGCAGTGATGAGAAACAAAGATGAGCAGTAGTGATGAGTAGTAGTGATGAGCATCTATGATGATCGACAGTGTTGAGTAGTAGTGATGAGCAGAGATATTGATGTGTAGAGCAGAGGTTGGTTTTACAGCAGAGCCGTATGATTTCTTACGAGAATAATCTTGCACTTGAGGATTGGACTGCTCAAATCCTTCTTAGCAGGGTCTAAGAATACCAGGCAGGGTCCTAGATGAATAGTAGGTGCTCTTTGTATCAGTAGGTGCTGATTTTACCTCACGGTTGTAGCCGTTCCAAAACAAATACAAAAATATTACAGAATCATATGGTGTTGTGTTCTCTTGTGTTATGGTTCTTGTTATGACTTCATGATCCAGATGCTTATGATTTATAAATGATGAAGTGATAGATGTTTATGAAATGATTATGCAAATGGTAGAATAATTCATTGATAAATTAGTTGTTGACTGTTAAAAGTTAAAAATTAATAAATACTACACACACAGATTCACCCCCCCTCTCTGTGTGCGTGGTGTGTCTAACACCTCCCTTAAACCAAGAAAACTAGTGCTAGGATGACTAAAAGTGAACTAACTTATAGGAATTAGAGCATAACTAGACACAATTGAACACCGATTAGGGTCAATTGCTGGTGACTGCTGGTGACACTCAGAGTGGGTTCCTAAATTATAGGGATTGGTCTTCAGAGCTCATAAAATCACGCAGACAGGTGCATTGAGTGTTAGGTGGGACCCAGATTAGTCCCCCATGGCACTAGCGAAGTGGAAATGACCTTGTAAGATAAGAAAAGACAAATCGACTATGGTGGTCAAGGGAAGATTAATTGATTAATCCTAACATATCCTTTGTTTCCAACTTAGAGGATAGATTTTATTTAACCTTCTTGATGAACTTTATGTTTTTTCCAACTAACAACATGTCATCAATATAAAACACTACATAAAAAGAATATTTTCCAGCCTACTTGCAATAGACATAATAATTCGCTTCGCTTCTCACAAATCCTAGTCCTAATATGTATGTGTCAAACTTATGGTACCACATCATTGGAGAGTACTTTATACCATAAATTAACTTCTTCATCTTGCAAACTAAATCCTTTTTACCCTTTACAGTAAATCCTTCAGGTTGTTTCATGTATATTTCTTCTTCTAGGTGCCCATGTAGGAACTTTATTTTTACATCCATTTTTTCTATCTCTAGATCCAATGTTGTAGCAAGAGACAATAAAAATTTAATGGAATTCAATTTCGCAATAAGGGAAAATATCTCGCCAAAATCAGTTCCTTGTACCTAAGAATAACCTTTTTCTACTAGTCAAGCCTTGTATTTCTTGACTTTTCCTATTGCATTCAATTTCTTTGAACACCCATTTTCTACCAATAGGTTTCCTTTCACTAGGAAATGTCACCAAATTCCAAGTCTTATTTTTCTTTAAGACCTCCATTTCTTTTTCCATATCCTTCTTTCAGAGTTTTCCCTCTTTAGGATTAACCGCCTCTTGAATAGATCTAGGTTCATCATTAATAGCATATAGAACGAAAACATAAGAAAAATTAGGTAGACAATACCTTTCAGCTAACCTCCTTACACGGTCATATATCCATAAGGATGGATTCTGGTTCCACCTCATCATATAATTTAGATGACTCGTCCTCCTCATTTGAATCAGATCCTTCATTCTTTATCTCTAACTCCATTTCCTCTAGTCTTTTTTTTTAGATTCATCTTCATTCATGAAATTTCTCTCAACTTCTATAAATACAACATATCCAATCTACACTATTTTCCTTATCACAGTATTCCATGGTTCGTAACCTTTTATTCCATCTTTGTATCCTATAAAGATCCATTTATTTTCTTTATTAACTTGCTCCTTTTCTACTTAGGAACATGCACAAAAGTATTACACCCAAAAACTTTGAGATGTACAAAAAAATTATTCTTACCATACCATACCTCATGAGGAGTCTCATCGACCAATGCTGATGTGGGTGACCAATTTTTCAAATAACATGCAGTACCAACAACTTCAATCAAGAATTATTGTGCTACCCCTACACCACTGAGGATAATCCTTTCCTTCTCCATCATTGACATGTTCATCCTTTATGCAACCCCACTATTTTTGGGTGTATATGGAGTTGTATTTCATGATGTTATACCACACTATTTGCAGAATTGATCAAACTCTTTAACAAAGAATTCAACTCCATTTTCAGTTCTTAACACTTTTATTTTCCTTCCTATTTGGTTTTCAACAAGAGCATTGAACTCCTTAAAAGAAAACCTCATATTTCCTTTTGAAGAAATACAACCATGTATTTCTTAAGAAATCATTTATAAATGACACATAATATACAAATTCTTGGATTAATGGAACAAGCACAGGACCAAACACATCAATGTGTATTAACTCTAGGATATCCTTTTCCCTTGTAGCACCAGAAAGGAATTTCACTTGATTATATTTCCATATAAACAATTCTCACAGAAATTGAAATGTAGTTTGAAATTAGGCATACCTTCAACCATACTTTTACCTTGTAATTATTGAAGGAAATTCTCTCCAATATGTCCTAACCTTCGATTCCACATCATAATATCTCCACGATAGAAATCATGGTCATTACTTTCTTCACTTTTCTTCCCAGGAACAATAGAGTTGTTACACCCATTAGTGATAGTGCTTCCCAACAACTTGTACAGAGTTACACACTAAACTCCCCTCATTAAAACCATAACTCCTTGAACCATTTTAATTTTTTTTGGAATATATTTTTATACTTGTGTCTCTCATTGTTATAACAAATATCAGGTTTCTATCCATATTATGAATGTGAAAAACACTAGGAAGGGTTCTAAACCTTCCATCCTTCAATAGTAAATTCAATTTTCAACACTCTATGATTTTCAAAGGACAATCATATCCTAGGAGGATTTCCCATCCATTACACCTTTCATACTCACAGAACCACTCCTTGTTAGGATTCATATAAAAGGAAGCACCTGATTCAATCAACTAGTCATCACTTCCTGACTATGTATTTGTAGAATCCAGGTACACATACCCTCCTTCCTCCGAGGAGGACTTTCCTTATGTGGATAGAGTATCCTATAACCCTTGACCTCCTTCAACACTTTTTGATCTACATGTTTTCTTATAATTCCCAGCCTTGTCACATTCCAATATAATTTCTTCAAAGACTCTCCTAAAGATTTAGACCTTCCCTTAGATTTAGGTGTCCCCTCATGTAGATTTATTTCTCCTATATTTAAGATGACTTCTCACTAATAAGGAATTGGTGCTATGATTTTCTTTGGTTTAATCTTCATTTTCTCTAATAAAATGGAGGAAAATACATCTTCAAACTTTGATTTAAACTTAATAGTACTACCTAGTGCTACAACCATATAATCCTAGGAGTCTGGAAGAAAACATAACAAGGCAATACAACCTTCTTCTTCCTCCATATTAATATTAATTGATATTAGTTGACTTATAATAGTATTGAATGCATTCAAATGCTCTATCATGAAAAAACCATCTTCCATCATGTGATGATACACTTTCTTTCACATAAAAAATTTATGAGGGACTTTGACTGGTACAAATTCCCAAACTTTTACCACAACTTCTATATACTCTCTTTTCCAGAGACATTCAATAGTATCGAATATGAGAGACAATGATGAATCATACTCCTCACCTTTCTATCCAACTTATCCTATTCTTCTTTCCACATAGCAATAGGTTTGTAGATAGACACACGACCACTCACTATTCATTATCTACCAGAATATCCTCCATCTTGAGCTTCCACGACTCAAAATTTTGTCCATTAAATTTTTGACTCTCGACTCTAGAATTTATCACCATTCTTTCAGCAAGAGAATCACCCCTATAAAAATCCCACTGAAACGATGTTTATAACAGACCAAGGAATCGAGATAAACCCTCAACAACAAAGGAACGACCTTGAAGCCAAATATTTCTCTAATACCAAATGAAAGTTCTAAACCTATATAATTGTAGCAATGGATATTATTATTAAATAAAACATAAAGTAAAAATTTGCATTCACATTCAATACATAGAAATTTACCTTGGAAACCCTAAAGGTAAATAAAAGCTTAAATTAGAGCCTCATTGCTCTCTTTTTTTCATTTTTTACATTTGTATTAATTCAACCATGTTCAATACAATATATAGACATTTGCCAAGCAAAGAATCCGTAATTATTTTACAATGGGCCAAAAACCATTGTTTGAAAACAACAAAAAATTGGAGCATGCGTACCTACTATAACTAGAGGTCCACATGAGAATCTGACTTGACACACAAGTACTAATCCTTGTCCAACAAGACTTTACAACATCATCAGTTTGATAAATCAAAGCATTCACCTCAAGACACGAGGAATAACCTTTTACAATTGAAGGCTTAGTCATCCTTGAGTCTAAATCAAGAATTATACTCCAAGTACCCGGGTCCAAATCAACATTCCTACCTCAACACATGAGGCCCAATATTGACTGCACAAGATTGGCTTGGAGAATGACTCGTGATGTTGTACATTTAACATGGTACACATGTTATTGTTTCCATTTTTTTGTTTTTCTTATTTTTTTTCTAGATGTTTATGTATTTATATTTTCATTAATGCATTAAATAACATGGATACATGTAGATTAAGAAGAGGTTCTCTATAAAAATACCACCAAATGAATCAACCTTTTATGGTGAGAGTAAAGACACCAACTAGCGGTAGGGACCCTAAAGTGGGTGTCCCTAGTGGAAATGATGATTGATAAGGAGAGATGCAAATGGTGTATTAGTTATGGATGAGATATGAGGCTAATAGGAATTGACCAAGAAACTAGCATATAAATCCATAAAGAAATTGTGAACTAACAATATTTTGATTGTATGGGTGAGCATAAATATGAGAAGAAATCATGAGGTTTTTTTCTCAAATATGTAGACAATAAAAACCACTGATGTTTAGAGAATAAAGTGGCACGGGTTCCTAATCTAGGAGGATATTGGTGGCCACCCAACTATTCCACTTGGACCCCCACCATTGTTTCTTTCAGTTTTCCAGTTTCCTTAATTGCAACACAATTTACTATTTTTGGCAGTTTTCGGGTCCTAAACTTTCGGAGCAAGTTTTGAGGCCCTAAACAACATTTGTTTGGCATTCAATGGTCGGGAAAATATGAGTCCATTATAGAATTGATATTTGTTTTTTATGGATGTAATCCTTAAACAGATCTTTCTAATGATGTATCATGTGAGTCAAACAAAGGTAGTATGCTAAAGTTACGACCTTGGGAAATTGATGTACCAAGTTACCCAACGAGGCCCACATTCTGGCGTTTCACCTCATAGGGTTAGGTTTTTGGATGTGTAGGGTTTCCATTATTTCTATGAATCTTTGATACCCAACTTGGTGCATAGGGTATGGAACATATTCGTCAGCTCATGCACATCTTGATCCCTTTGTTGCCGCAGCGTAGTCCATTGTATGTACTTGTCCTCATAGCTCCCCACCGGATAATATTGTCCCTTTATGGCATCTCAAAAAATAATTCCAAGTGGGTATGACTGAGAACAAAGAGGGTTCCTCCTCTTCCTTTCTCTCATAGTATGTTTCCCACCATTCCTTGACATGGGGAGGGGCTTTGAGTAGAGAAAAAGTAATATTTTCCCAGTTGAAAAAGTCATGAACCGAGAAATATCATTCTAATAGATTCAACCATCTATCTATGGCATCTGCATCTATTCAGCCATCAAATATGGGAATTTTGAAGTTTACTTGTACCTTAAAAGGGGTTGCGCCTCTAGAGTGGCTGCTAGATGCAGATGTGCTGCCAGTGGGAAGTCGTTGAATGATCTAGGTGAAGTTATCCATCATCGCGTTCCTTTATTTTTCAAGGGCCTCCTCGAGCAAAATTTTGATAGGATCTTCTGTGCCCTCGTCTTTCTTTTCATCCCCCATGGACGACCATCGGGATTTTTGAGGATGATCTTGCAACGGTTCAACCAGATCGAGCCCTAACTCTTTATACCCCTCCCTCATTGGGGACATGCAAAGAAGGATCGAGAAAGAGTAGATTGCTCTGATACCACTGATCCAAATTTATGCAGGAATGCAATAGAATACACAAATAACCATATAAACAAATATGCAGTGGAAA
Source organism: Pseudotsuga menziesii (assembly GCA_001517045.1). Taxonomy (NCBI): domain Eukaryota; kingdom Viridiplantae; phylum Streptophyta; class Pinopsida; order Pinales; family Pinaceae; genus Pseudotsuga; species Pseudotsuga menziesii. Next base: position 365,301 of record LPNX011150798.1, read on the forward strand.
TAACACTTCATTTCATTAATCAATAACTGAAACTGGTTTACATACAGAATGGAAATAAACTAGCTAGAGTGCTGGTAGCTTATCNGCCTAACCTTAGGAGGTGAAACAACAGAATGTGGGCCCCGTTAGGTAACTTGGTACATCAATTTCCCAGGGTCGTAACTTTAGCGTACTACCTCCGTTTGACGTGCATGATACATCATTAGAAAGATATGTTTAAGGAATACATCCAAAAATAACAATTATTGACTTTAGAATGGACTCATATTTTCCCGACCATTTGATGCCAAACAAATGTCGTTTAGGGCCTCAAAACGGCTCCAGAAGTTTAGGACCCGAGAACTGCCAAAAATAGTAAATTGTGCTACAATTAAGGAAACTGAAAAAATAAAAGAAACAATGGTGGGGGTCCAAGTGGAATAGGTGGGTGGCCACCAATATCCTCCTAGATTAGTTCCATAATTCAAGTATCTATAGAAATGAGAAAAAACATGAAGGCGGTGTTGGAATATGTAATGATGACTTGTGCAATGTTTTTGGTTTTGTAATGATCATATCTATCAAAGAAGTCATAAATAAATCTATGTTTATTAAAAAATGAGTTACCCAACATGGATCATGAAACTAAATTCTCTTATTACCCTTCTTTATATAAGATAAGTAGAAAAACTATTTATCTCACATGGTAATGGGATGTAAATCTTCCATACCTCTATCTATATAATAGAGGTGAAAGAGGCTCATTTACACACATGATATTATTATGTCATCGTTACATGATGTGAAGATGGAGTGTGACGTGATATTAAATGAGTGGAGATCAAGTGTAAAATTAGATATTTTTGAAGAATAAGAATACAATACATTCCCATGGATGTTTCCCATTTGGGGTTTTACCATGTATATCCAATGGATAATTTATTTTCCTTGTCTCTCACTTACTAGTTTGATTATATGATGCTTGTATGGATATACGGATAGACTAGTAGATTCTCGCTATTGATTTACTTGATAGTAAATGTATTATTGTATGTTTACTGCATATTTCTCAACATTTTAACATGGTATTAGAGAACGTTACTATGTTGTACCTTCTTCAATAATTTTACAACCACCATTTTCTTCATTTTTTTGGGGAGGGGGGGGGGATCCTTATCTAGTATATTTTCCATCATATATATCAATCCCATGTTGTTCTTTATTTATATTTTGGAATTTTCTACATGTTTGATAATTTTTTTTCAAACCATAACCCATATCGTTTATTTTTAGAAACTTTTAATAATCTCTTTGAGGAAAAGGTAGTTACAACTGAGGAGGCAGTTCCAAAACCACCCAAACCACCCAACATTCGATTTTTTTATATTTTTTTTATCATTTTTGAGGGTTTATGCAACTGCAACACTGAAAACCTGCGTATTTGGGAAACATGAATTTTTAGGGTGTCTCCAAGGGTTTTCAAGAGTTGGTTTTGTCTGGAAAGTTGTTCCTTAGACACCTATGCATCCAATGGACCAAAAAAGAGGTAAAATAGAGCTAAAAAAGTCCTGATATGGCTCTTCCATCCACAAGTTTCCTTTGGGCGACTGATAGTATCCATCATGAAGTGTTGTCATGAAATTATTGTCATGCAACAAAACATGTAAATGTCGTCATGGATAGAGAAGTGCCATTTTTCTATATAACAGATGCCCCCTAATGTATGAGGTTAGAGGGTAATATGATAACTAAAATACATTATAAATAGAGAATGGTTGAAAATTGGAGTCGAAGAAACCTGAGAAACCAAGATTGTAGGCTCGAACAAAGGTACCTGAAATAGAAGAAAATGTCAGATGAAACTGATATCTGGGACATACATGTCCATATGCAAATGATCACTAGAAAAATACAAGGTGGATCCAACATATGTATAACTGATGTAACTATCATGATCACACAATATGCAAAAAGGTGTCATGTAAAATCTATAGGATTCATGGCCACAAATGAACAACATGGATCCATGCTCAATAATCGATCATAGCAACAAGAATACAAGGTGGATCTATGTCTCAATAAATTTCATATGAGGTGTGACTAGGTCTTACACAAGTAGGGCAATATCAAAGGATGGTCATGCTACTATCAACCCAAAGTATTCAATCCAAAACACCAAAGGTATGAATCCTAACCATGTGAAATGGGGAAGTTGAAGTCGAGCATGGAGGAGATCGTTTGATTATCGGTCATTAATGAGAACCATTAACAAACATGAGGGAAACCACTAATAATAAAAATGGTCCCCAAGGTACCTAGTACATTCTAACAAGTGTGAATAAATGGTCTTGAATTTGAATACCTGAAGAATCCATCAAGTAGGAGACATTAATGTATTGACTCTAACCAATAGCGAGGAAAAATGCCACTGATGAGAGCAATCCCTAAGGTACTATGAACTCTAAATATCATTCATAGAGAAATATTATTTTAATTCAATAGGAAGAGACCCATTGAAAGGAAGGAATTAGGGCATCCTCCATCATCCAACATGAGAAAAATAAAGGAATGGTTTAATTTGGAGCCAGGACAAAGTTTTGCAAGAAGGATCGCCGAAGACTTGATATAATGAACTGATACCAGGGAGTGGCCGAGAAAAAAGGTCAAGGAAAATATAGAATGGATGACCTAGCTTTTATCCTTGAATAGTGAGAATGCCACAAATGTGGACTAGGAAAATTTATCCATAAAGGGGCCAACAATACAAATTTGCAATGTAGGATAGATTGACAGATTCTCTATATAATTGGAAGAATGGCCAACCAAAGGAGTAATAACTATGAAATAAGGTATTCATTTTTTGTTGTGAGTTGGTAAGGTCCGAAAAAGGGTTAAACTATCACCATACCAATGCTCCTTCAAAAACAAGCATAACACTTTAATTTAATGAGTGTGAAGGAAAGCAAGATCACTCGATTCTTTTGTCCTAAAGTTTTAGGGAACATGAAAATGGCATAAATAACACTCATTATCTTTTTCATAGTTTAAACTAGAGCACGAAAAAGAAAAAATAAGCTCCAACAGGTTCCTTTTTCGTAAGTTTAGTCTCCTAGGATAAAAAAAGAGATAAACCTATACACGGGAATACTTTTCTAGCCAAAGTGAACTAGAGTATTCCTTTTTTGTAAGTAATACACATGGTATGAAAAATGGTTAAATTTATACCAATGCGTATGATATTTCGATTCCTTTAACGAGTTTTAAAGAACAAGAAACTCAACAATCTAGTTATATTTAGAAAGTCAGACCAGAGCTTAATGGTAGCTCCATACCTTTCCTGTCAAGTTTAAATGATCCCAAAAAATTCAACTCGTGGTGTCCTTACTGTTTTCCATGAGCTCGAAGGAAAGCATGAAGAATTCTCTATATGCGAGTAAACGAGTGTCAGAGACTTGTAGAACCAATTCCAAATGCAAGGGATAGACCTAATCATAGTGGAAGGAACATGAGCAAGATAAGGACACTTAGGGAGCGTATCCTTTAGGTAAAGGGTGTCAGGTTGTAAAATAAAAATGATACATGGTTGAGTAGAGATGACAATGGAGATGAGGGATTATAAAACAAGATAAAAGTGTGTAAGCTGACATCATACTTATAAGCATGAGCAGGGTATAGGAAAATGTGGTTACAACTCGAACAAAAAAGAGGCTATTAAGAAGTTGTCTCCAGCTAAGAATATTGTCTCCAAGAAACAACAATATCAAGATCATATTCAAAAGAATAGTTCTTATATAGGTCACTTTGTTAGAAACAATTGGAACTTGACTATATTCAATAAAGGGCATAATCAAGCAGAGCTAACCAAGGAATACTCTATAATGCCAAGGCTCAAGGATTTATAGTCAATATGATGAAACTCAAGAGAAAATTTAAAGTTGACATAGCTGATGGGGCATGTAGAAACAAATTCAACATTATGGAAGTTGAAAATTCTATAAGAAGAATCAAACTCATCAGGATCAACGACTTGTCGTTCGATGGGGGATTCTAGATACTCATAGTGCCAACATTGGAGGATCGATCATTAGAAATATCAGACTCAATAAGAAAGTCAAGGATGGATCTAGACACAAATGAGTCAGTGTCCATAATAATTTCATACTGTATCATAGACTCTAGGAATACTTCATCAGAAGGAAGCATACTATCCCAGATAGAACCCATGTCTAAACAATTAGTTGGATCAATGGCCTGGAGAGCGGGATCCAAAGTCCCCATTGGATAGATCACCTATTCAACTAGTGGGACCGAGTCCCAATAAAGTAAGCATGAATGCAGAGGATTCTTCTCAATAAAAATTCAACACGAGGGATATGAGGCCACATAATTCACTCATGGAAGGGTAGTTTCTACAGAAACATTGGGAATTAACAAAGGATATACTTGGTCTATAGTCGTGTAAGGAGAGGGATTTAAAAATTCCCACTTATTAGTAGTGACAATTATTTTGTTGTGATGAAAATATATCACATGAAAGAGCGTAGACACCACAACTTTGATAGCATAAACATAATCACACTCAAGGATCATATTAAAGTCCAAGGGGTCTTCTATAACCATAAAATATACTAAGATAGTATTCCCACCTAAAGTAACAAGTGTTTGAGTAAGAACTCCAAAAGTTTGACTAGGTATTCTATCAAAGGCTAGCAGCTTAATAACAGTTGAAACGAGGCTAGGGTATCCCATGCCTCTCCAAGAATGCATGAATAAAATACTAATATAGGCTCCTTAATCTACAATACAATGAACAATCATGTAGTGTTCAACTTGGACCTTTATTTGAAAAGGTGAAGTCGAAGGAAGGCGTGGTTCAACTAGGCTATCCCAATCAAAGGAAACAATCCAATGGGTTAGTGGGGGTTCATTCAAAATGAAGTTAGTTCCCCCTTATCCAAAAATTGCTTAACTGAAAGTGAATAAAATATGACTAGCAATCAACTCACTCTCCAATGGAAGAGTGGGATTGATTGAAGATTGTGTCGATTCAATCACTTGATCGGGGTCACTCTCTAAAGGAAGAGTGGGATTGGAAAAATATTTCATTAGTTCAACCACTTGATGCAGATCATGCTTCGAAGGAATAGTGGGAATGACCAAATATTGAATTGGTTCAACCACTTGATTAACCAAAGATTGAATAGGTTGTTGGGAAATCACAGGTTGTTCAGGAGAAGGATATGCGTGATACTCAAACCACACTCTTCATACTTCTACAATAGTAGGGAGTAGATGGGTAAGGTGATATACATCACAAATATTACAAGGGAACTTAGCCTTGCATCCTAAATGGTTGGTTTTCTGAATGGTGTCAACATGATTTGAATTGGCTTATAGTTCCCCCCCCGCATGACCTCCATAGGATGGGTGGTTAGGTCCAACATGACTTGTAGAGGTTGGTTATTTCCCCCCAGCATGACCTCTAGAGGCTGGGTGACTACCCCCAACATGAACTACATAGGAAGGGTGATTAAGGTCAACATGAATTGTAGAGGTTGAGTGAATTCCCCTAGCATGAAATCCAAAGTATGGGGAGATAGGTCCAACATGAATTGAAGAGGTTGTGTAGGTGTCCCCGGCATAACCTCCAGACGGTGGGTTATTGGGTCCAACATGAATTGCAAAGGTTGAGTGAATTCCCCCTGCATGACCTCTAGAGTATGGAGATATATGTCCAACATGACTTGTAGAGGTTGGGTAGGTTCCCCCAGCATGAACCCTAGAGGCTGGATGATTGGGTCCAACATGAATTGCAGGGGCTAGTTGTTTTCCCCCAGCATGACCTGCATTTGGGTAAGTACCCCAATCACGACCTGCAGAGGTTGGGTGGTTAAGGTCAACATGACTTGTCTAGGTTGAGTGAATGCCCTCAGAATGACCTCCAGATGATGGGGTGATAAGTCCAACCTAGCTTGCATATGTTGAGTGATTGCCCCCTTTCTTTCACGTCTTCTTATTATTCTTCCTCCTTTGATTCCTTTTAGAATGCATGTTACTATTATCAGAACTTTTACCATATGAGGTAAAAGGAGGAGGAGATGAGACTACAAGTGAATGAGAGACATTATTTTGATGCCCTTGATATAAGGTGCTTTCTTGATAAGAAATAGTAGAATTCAGGAAATTCGTAGTGGAAAACAACCAAACCGGTAGACCAAGGGTGAGTCCAAGTAGATTCAAAGTGGCCATCAAGGGAACACCAACATTTCTAGTAAAAGGAAAATCACAAGAATCCCCTTGCATGGGGGTCTCTTGGTTGGTGTTGACAGGGACACTATCCATAGTTTCTGACTCAACAAGAAAGAAAATTATGAGGTCGAGTGGCAACAAACAATACATATATCACACCACTAGAAGAAAAAATACTAAGTATCCAAACCAAGAACACACAGATACCTTCCAAAGGAGATTCTGGGATGATGAGAGCCCATAAGTAACCAGTGAAGGGAGAAGGAAAGTTACTCAGGGTCCATAATACAATCACTTTGGGGAAAGCATTTGAATCTCCAACTAATTTTCCAAAGAGTTACACGGGGTTTTCTCCCACGTCTTCCCTGGGTAAAATGGAAATAACATTCCACCGTCACCCATGTAGAGTCCTAGAGGTCAAGATACTAAGGCTACCAACATCATAAAAAAGGTTCAGTGAAGTAATCGTCAGTGCAACTGATGCGCATGGGCATGGTAGCTAAGCCCTCAACTCAAAACGTACCAGGTGCCACACAGGGCCAAAAGGAGGTACTGAGTGAATCCCTAGATGCACAACATATTTGGTGTATGCTCAACCGAGTATTGGAGGGGTATATATGAAACTCAATATTGCATGACCTTCTGCTTGAATCCCATATGAGAGGAGCTTTTTGGTTCACTTCTTTGTCAGATTGGATTTCCTGATAGAAAGGCCACTATGTTTGAGTTTAAAGGTTTTGGTAAGTTTAAGGATAACCCTAACGCAAACCACTAGCCTAGATTAGTGTGTGTTGTCCCTAGAAATAAAATATTACTAATATGTTTTAAATATTAACGTTCTTTTTAAGCGATCTTGACTACTCAAAGGTAGTGGTGATGAAACTAATGATGTTTTTGACTTGAAAGTGGAAACGACATTACTAAATGCGAAAGAGGTTCAAAATGCAAAAACATTTACTTCTCTTTTCTTTTCAAAATTGAAAATGGAGGCCAGAAAAGAAATATCTCTTTTTCTATTTTCAAAAAACAGAGATATGTAATGCATCTAATCCTAAAGACCCTATCCTAAATGAATATAAATAAAATATAGGTTCTTTTTACTTTTTCTTTTAGAATGACAAAGAAAAACAAACTATAAACAAGTGCATGTAGATGATGTAAAAAAAGGAAAATGATCTTCTACCCTATGTCTACAAAACAAACCATAAACTGCTCTATAGTCTAACAAGACCTATCTTGGGAGGAAGAATTGCATAAGGGAACAATCCAACCACTTTGGCATAAGGAAATTAGACAACAAGGATGAATAAAAAAGGGATCAAATGGCTTCTAAGTTCATACTATACCTATTAATAGAGGCTAATCAGAACCATACACAACTAGGTCATGCCAAGCAAGGAGGTAAGGAACAAAGAAAGAGACAAACCCAAAATATCCAAAAAGGTTTCTGAGATCAAGTTAAGATCACTCTCAAAAGGAGACTTCACTTCCCAGTGTTCCTACATAGACAAGGGAACAAGGAGGACCCTATAGACTGCAAAAATACCACCTCAAACAAGCCCAAAAATGTGAAAAATAACTGAAAAGGGGAATACGTAGGTTCACTATAGTGCAAGTAGCATATGATACACATGTATTACTAATATGCACCTTCCTATAACTTAGAAATATGCTACTGTACAGTGAAAAAACTATGTATGGGTGGTGGGAGGTACAAAAAAGGTGAAAACACCCCCAAAACAATAGGGAAAATGTCTAGAATGGCTTAAGGATTGTTCTTAACCTGAAACAAAGACTCAATCCTTCAATTACACTCGAAAAAATAGACAAGGAGACCCCAAATAAGACAAGGATTCCCCAAAAGAGTCACCATTTATCTTGTTAGGGAATTGATCTTATGGTTTGGGTTGAGGCCACCAACATACCATGGGTTTATAGCCTAATATATAAATCTCTGAAAGTATAAATATAACCAAGAATTCAAGGGTTAGGAGGGTCCATACCTTATGGACTGAAGGTTGATTCAATATTTCTCTATATCCCTACTCTTTCTCTCCAACCTAGGAACATGCAAGAACACTTCAAACCTTCCTCAAACCAAAGTTGAACACATGTAATATATTGATATTCAAAATGACATGAAACCCTAATTAACATGCAACCAGAAAATGAGATTCAACATCAATTATACAATGATTTGGAAAGGGAAAAACACCAAATATTTATTAATCAATGGAAGAAATACAACATATACCTTCTCCTCATTCAAGGCACTTCGTGAAAAGTTCGATCTGGATCTTCTGCTTCTCTCCTCCAAGATTCTCAACCTCCAAGATCTGCAACAAGGGTATATTATAGATAGGGCATAGGTGAGGGGGATGAGGGTCCAAATTCTGCCAGCAGAACAATACCAAAGGATAATTCCCTTTCATGGTCCCGTCTCCCTCTCTTATATAGAAAACTGAAGAGTAAGGATCGAGGATAGGGAAGTTACAACTAAGCCTGGTAGTTCCAAAACCACCCAAAATTCATATTTGTTTATTTTTTGATCATTTTTTAGGGTATTCGTAGGTGCAACATTGACAATTGGTGTATTTGGGAACAATGATTTTTTTAGGGTGTTTCCAAGTGTTTTCAGTAGTTGGTTTGGTTTGGAAACTTTTTTGTTAGCGTAAAATGCATCCAATGGACCATAAAAAAGGTAAAACAAAGCTACATAAGTCCCGATATGGCCCTTCCATCCACAAGTATCCTTTGGGTGACTGATAGTAGCCATCATGAAATTCTCGTCACAGACGGAGAAGTGCCATTTTTGGCTATAATAGTTTGTCTTGATTTTTTTCTATAGTTCCAAGTTTAAATCCATTGTAAACTTAGAATCCATATTTAAGTATATATCTCTATAGTTGGAGGTGTAGATGTTTTATTGTTTCTAGTTTGTATTTTTGTAGGTTTTTATCATAATGGATTCAACTTCATCCAATTTATAGTTTTAGGGCCTTAACATACATGTATGGAAGTAGAATATGTAGAGGGTGCATATGTATGTGACATTCCTTCAGACAAGGCATGCACACTTGCAGGATGACTTCATAGAGTGCATGCACAACAAATCCAAGATAACTTTTCACTTACAAGTAATTTATTTTCATTATTTTATATAGAAGGTTTATAAATCTGTTGTTTATGTACTATTGGGATACTCTCCATTGGTTATATTTTTTTTGGTTTTAATCAATTTATCTTGAAATTCTTTTCATCTACTCTTGTATTGTTTTCATTAGGGTTTAGTTTCATATTTGATTCTTGATGTTTCTAGAGATTTGTCTCTTGTTAATTTTTAACCTATCTCTAACCTTCTTATGTGGAAGATGTTTTGACATTTTTATGGGAATGTATCTATAGAATTTTATCATGGTGATAGCAAGGAACAAACTAATGCTGAACATATAGTTGCTTAATGGCTATATTTTTCATATACATGTGATATAAATTTTTATTTGATAATATTTTTGTTCAATATTCTAACATTATATCTTCTAATGATAATGATGCTTGTGACATGGTATCATATATATATATTTATATATGTATGTATGTACATATACATGCTTACATACATACACACACACACAAATGTGTGTGTGTGTGTTATTTCTAACCTTTGTTTGTGTAAAAACAATTTCATAATTCTCATTCCTCTATCTCTCATAATATATGATGTCATATTTTTTCATTATGGTATTCCATGTTAATTATATGCTTTACTCTTGGAAGTTGTTCTATGCAGATTAGCTCTTTGTTTACTTCGCTTTCTCCATAGGGATGTTTGTGAAGATCAGTTGCGGGACAACTTGGTTCTAATGTTCCTTCCTATCTTAAGCATATTTATGTTGTTATTTATGGTAATTCAACATTTTTATATCTACAACTTATCCTTGATAGCATAAATTTGAAATATTTTTCCACTTTATCTAGGATGAATGAAGTTGCAATTAAGAAGTAAAGCATTATAATATAATACCATCACCTTCTTCTAGTTATAATTTAATGAAATGAACTACCATATTATTCTATGAAGTCATTATTATTATATATTGGACAATTTTTTTTGACGAATAGACCATATGAGGGTCTTGTATTTGCAATGTAATATTTTGTAAATTCCTTTGGTTATGAAGATTGTATGCTGGACACATTTTCGATGTGTAGCACCAAATGGGGTTCTTGTATTTGTGATGAGGTCTATTTCAAAGTTATTTAAATTATAATTTGGGTTATGGTTGTGATTTCTGCCTACAAGCCACATTTTCTATTGTATTGGCCATATGAGGTTTCTAAACACTATTGTAGTGTTCTAGAAGAGTCCATTGTACAACTTGGTTAAGGTGCAATTTCATGATCAATGATAAGTGGTTGTTATATTCATCATATCTATTAGGTAAAGTGTGTTCATATTCACATGTTATTTGTAATTTTGTAGGTTTCATCAAGGGCGAATTTTAATGTAATGCCACCATCCTCCATTTGTATTCTTTCCTCATAGTCATCATTAAGGGGGATTGTTGGAATACGTAATCCTTAATTGGGTGGTGTTGTTGGTTATGTCATGATGATATATATCAAACAAGGAATAAATATATCTCTAATTATAAAAGGGATTTATTCAATATACATAATGAAAGTAAATTCTCTTATTACCCTTCTTTATATAAGATAAGTGGAAACACTATTTATCCCACATGTACTATGGGATGTAAATCTTCCATACCCCTAAATATATAACAGAGGTGAAGGAGGGTCATTTACAAACATCATATTATTGTGTCATTGTGACATGATATTAATATGGAGTCTGATGCAATGTTTATGTGATTAGAGCTCAAGTGTAAATTGGATATTTTTGAAGAATAAGAAGACAATACCTTCTTGTGGATGTTTCCCCATTTGGGTTTTTACTATGTAAATCTCATGTATGATTCATTTTTCTCTTGTTTCTTACTTGCTACTTTGATTATATTATACTTGCATGGATTCAAGGCTATACTAGTAGATTCTTACTAGTGATTTACTTGTTAGAAAATGTATTGTTATGAGTTTATTCCATATTTCTCAATATTCTAATAGGTGGAATAGTATTTCCAAATAAATGATATGATGCAAGTGGAATGGGTGAGGATACTTTCCAAGACAGGGTTGAACTTATGGTGCATTGAAAGGGTGAAAAAACTTAAAATGCAATGATGGAAAATGGATATGTTATTCCTAAAGTTTGGTTAGAGGGTATACCTAAAGAGGAACTATCGACAATGTGTGAAAATTTATACCTTTTGTAATATTTTTCACACATTAAAAAAATATCAATGGTGTAAGATATATTCATAGATAAGCATAAATATACAAACAATATAAAATGGTTCATCTTTAGTGTACTAAAGTATTTTAATATGATTAAAATAGAATGTTGAGTTTCCAAATAAGTCACTCCCTAAAGGAGTCTAGGGAAAAATGAACTCTCAAGAATTAATTACTTAAATAAGGTCAAATAATAAAGGGTTCCCAAGAAGGTGTTGAAATATTAAAAGGCCACTCCATACTTAGTATATATTTCATTGATCATTTTGATTAATTTTATAGGTGTTAGACTAGGAAGTTAGACAACTTTAGCCACATTTGGCCCACACTTTCCATCACTAGACTTCGGAGGAAACTTGGATAGATTCTAGATAGATATTGTCTCCTTTAATACTATTATGAAATGGAAACCATGCCTTCCTTGTTTAGACTTCTTTATTATTTCTTTTTCTAATTTTCAGTGGATAAGGATAAAGCTAGTTAATTGACAACTGCTATCTATTCTAGCCAACCCATCCTCCATGATTTTCTCTCCAGTTTCCATGATTATATTAATTTCCATCACTTATCACATATCACTAATGATTCATACAATTCATGAGATTTTGGTGTGATTTGTAAAGTGTTTTTGTCTCCTTGGGTTTTTTTTCATATTTTTAGTAATCCTACTTTATGAGATATTCAAATTTCCTCTTTGGAATTTGATTTTATCTCTTGAGAGTGTATAAATATTGTACACAGATAATTATTCATCAATGCAATTGAATTTTATACACTTGAGCATATTTTCTCTTTTTCCTTCTTAAGACTTTCTTCACAATTTTTTTTATCTTTCTGTAACAGTAGAATTCTATTAGTGAAATATTGATATGCAATCTAGATCATCCGTGTGAATTCTAACATGGTATCATGCCACAAGATAGTTGAGCAAAGTATACTATATTGATTCTAATCAAATTTTTAAAGTTTTTGTTTTTCTGTGTTACATGTATCTACAATAGCTTTATGGATTTGAAAGAAGTTCCTCTCCTCTCTCCATTCAACTAGTATGAGTGGAATTAAAAGATGAGTGCATATCTCAAGAGACAATGTACTTTTGATGTGTCTATTGGTGATTTGTGAGAACATGAGTCCTATGAATATAAGAGTGATTGGATAAATGATTGTGATAGAGCACATGGAATTATGTTCTTGGCACTATATCAAAATATGCATTATCTATAGATTATGTTGAGTATCCATTCGAGCTCTAGAGAATTTTTGACAAAGTTTATGGTTTGTAGAAAGAATAAGATGAAGCCTGGAGTGAAACTAGAACCTTCTTTACTACTATCCCTCTTGATGTCACAACCTCATTCACCTATTATGATGAAGTTGTTCAATCTGAATAACAAGAAGAAACAGAACACTAGACTCTTGATCTAGTTCAAATTGCTGCAAGTCTCCTAGTAGAGGGTCCTTCTCCCTTTGTTACTTCTCATGAAGTAGTTATACATGAATAATACATTAGATTTGTAGTTCATTTTGAATATATATATATCCATTCATTCACGTTATCACACTCTTCAGATTTCGAATTTGAGGATGACATGACCGTCATTGCTCCACCTCCTATGCATGATCAAAGTCCACAACCTGTTGATATCATAGATGCTTTGGAGGAAATATCAAGCCTTGAGAGTGTTAAATTTGTACTCATTATTTTTTATTCTATTAATTCTACTTATTCCTCCTTGATGGTTGATTCCTTTCCTCGTAGATTCAATAAAGATGGAGAACACACTAGCATTGGTTTGGAAAACTTGGGACACTTGTTCCATCATTTTCCTGGAGCTAATACAACTACTCATGGTTTTAAGTTTCAAGAGAAATAAAATATGTTTGGAGTTATTCATACTTCGTTTGAATAATATTTTGGATTAAATATCATAGCTCTAACACTTGACCAAGTCTCTTTTAGAACTGGAACCCTGGTTGGTTCAAATTTCAAGTCTAAAGAGCACCTCTATTCTCTTTAATATAAAAAGATCTTAGTTTCTATACATGGTTCTAGTTTCAATCATGAGGTTGTATATTTCCATATAAAATTTGACCCCATTCATATTCTTCCAAAGAAGAATATTCCCCCAGACATGTGATCAAATTTACAACTACTTGAGTTTGCGGCAGCATTATGTTTTGGTGTGCACATTTCCATTTTTTAGGGAGGGTTTTGTTCCCATGAGATTTTCCCTCTTTAATCAGTTTACATAGACATATAATAATGGGGTGACCATAAGAATTGGTTTGTTTTCCCCTAATAATATTTAATTCACATAAATTCAGGATTAATGGGGTGTGTTGGAATATTAAAAACCCACTCCATACTTGGGATATATTTCATTAATCATTTTGATTATTTTCCTAGGTGTTAGACTAGGTATTTGGCCACCTTTAGCCACCTTTGGCACACAATTTAAATCATTAGACTCTGGAGTGCACTTGGATATATTAGGGATATATATTTTCTAGTTTTAGACTATTCTGGAATGGAAATTGTGCCTTCCTACTATAGACTTCTTTATTCCTTCTTTTTCTGTTTTTCAGTGGATAAGAATAAAGCTAGTTGTTTGGAAACGATATATTTTTTGGCAAGACCATCCTCCATGATTTTATCTCCAATTTCCATAATTATATTATTTTTCCATCACTCATCACACATCAGTCATGACTTAGACAATTTGTGAGATTTTGGTGTGATTTGGAAAGTGTTTTTGTAACTTTGGATGGTTTTCACATTTTTAGTAAGTCTTCTTTATGAGATCTTCAAATTTCTTCTTTGGAATTACATTTTATCTCTTGAGAGTGTATTAATATTGTACACAGATCATTATTCATTAATGCAATGGAATTTTATCCACTTGAGCATCTTTTCTCTTGTGTATTCTTAATACTTTTTTCACAAATTGTCTATCTTTTTGTAACAATATAATTCTCTTAGTTAAATATTGATATGCAATATAAATTACCTATATGAATTATAATAGAAGGACCTCCCTAAAGGATACTAGATAATGATTAGTTCCCTAATCAAGTAATTGTTAGAACCTAAATTTCACACACATGTGGCATTCAGGGGATTATTACATAAAAGAATCATTAACATACAACATTTAAATCACAGGGATTATTCATAAGTAAAATAAACATGTGAAACAAAGATATTAATGGATAAATAACACTTTAATACAACCACATGGGTCAAATACAAATCATACAAAATGACATGGAAAATCTCTTGAAACCCATTAAATCATACATGTAGATGGACCATTAAATTTTGTCTTGCATTCAAATATTTGCAACCACATTTTTTCTCCAAGGAATTAGAATTTTCCTTCTTCACATGCTTTGCCATTGAATAGCCCCATACTTGTACCTTGAAGCCACTTCATGGGAGGAAATATTCGCATGAAGAACTAGGTGTTTGTGGACCTCCTTCTGGCCTATATAATTAAGCCATGATCATGCATTTCATAAGGAGGAATAAATAGAAAATTTATGCTACAATAATCAACTTGTGAGAATAAGATTTCATCCTCATTCTTATCATCAATTGGTGTTCTAAGCTCACTTAGATTCTTTCTCAAGAAGCAAGTCTTTATCCTTCATCATCCAAGTTAGCAAGCAATTTGAGAGATGTCAAAGGACCCCCCTGGCCTCCCTCCCCCCATATTAAGAATCAAGTCTTTATCCTTCATCATCCAAGTTAACAAGAAATTTGAGACAGATCAAAGGACCCACCCCCCCTCCCTCCAGTTTTTGGTGTGATTTGGAAATTGTTTTTGTAACTTTGGATTGTTTTCACATTTTTAGTAAGTCTTCTTTATGAGATCTTCAAATTTACTCTTTGGAATTAAATTTTATCTCTTGAGAGTGTATTAATATTGTACACAGATCATTATTATTTAATGCAATGGAATTTTATCCACTTGAGCATCTTTTCTCTTGTGTATTCTTAATACTTTTTTCACAAATTGTCTATCTTTCTGTAATAGTAGAATTATCTTAGTTAAATATTGATATGCAATCTAAATTACCTATATGAATTCTAATAGAAGGAACTCCCTAAAGGATACCAGATAATGATTAGTTCCCAAATCAAGTAATTTTTAGAACCTAAATTTCACACACATGTGGCATTCGGGGGATTATTACATAAAATAATAATTAACATACAACATGTAACTCATAGGGATTATTCATAAGTAAAATCAACATGTGAAACAAAGAGATGAATGGAAAAATAACACTTCAATACAACCACATGGGTCAAATACAAATCATGCAAAATGACATGGAAAATATTTCGAAACCCATTAAATCATACATGTAGATGGACCATTAACTTTTGTATTGCATTCAAATCTTTGAAAGCACATTTGTCTCCAAAGAATTAGAATTTTCCTTCTTTACATGCTTAGGCATTGAATAGCCCCATATTTGTACTTTGAAGCCACTTCATGGGAGGAAGTATTCGTATCAATAACTAGGTGTTTGTGGACTTCCATTTGGCCTATAAAAATAAGCCATGATCATGCATTTCATAAGGAGGAATAAATAGAAAATTTATGCTACAAAAATCAACTTGTGAGAATAATATTTCATCCTCATTCTTATCATCAATTGGTGTTCCAAGCTCACTTAGCTTCTTTCTCAAGAAGCAATTCTTTATCCTTCATCATCAAAGTTAGCAAGCAATTTGAGAGAGATCAAAGGACACCCCTCCCCCTCCCTCCCCCTAAAGGGAGTGTTGGATACCATTTGGAGGAAACATTCTCCTAGGTGGCACTATTATTTTAAATATTTTATATTGGACACAAGCATTTGGTTCAAGATAATCTCTTTGTCATTTATGAAAGTCTTATATTACAAGTAGTTATCATGTTATTCTTTTAATATCTCCATCATTGTTTATTGGACTTAATAACCATTTGTTATCTCCCAAAATAAATTTATTTTGATAGTATGAATAATTCGAGTCATGTTATGAAATATTTAAAGAGGAATAAAAAATTGAAGGTCTCTGGTTTTTCTATGGTTGAAGAAATTGGAAGTTTTAGCTTTCGGTGGCTTAGGCGGGGTTCTTAAAACCTCATTAGCCACTGAAAGGCTTTGTTTCGATAGCTAAAATTTTAACACAAGATAAAGGTTAACCACCGAAAGCGGGCCCAATCAAGTAAATGGTAACATCACTTTTAGTGGCTTAGGCGAGACTTAAAAAAGCTCATTAGCCACTGAAAGGTGTTGGTTTTGGCAGCTTACTGAACAAGCCAAGAGGGGCATTAACCACCAAAAGCAGGCAAAAAGAGTTGGGGAAAAATTAGTTTCAGTGGCTTAGGCGAAAGCTCTGATGTTTCATTAGCCATCGAAAGGACGGGATTTCAGCGGTTAAAAGGGATATCTGGAGAGACCACTATCCACTGAAAGCTAAGTTTCACTGCGACATTGGGAAAATGGTTTTGGTGGCTTCGGCGAAAAGGTCAACATTTCATTATCCACTGAAAGCCTTGTTTTCAATGGCTAGCAGACAAATTACTGAAGGCTGTTAACCACCGAAAAGGTAAAAGAGAGAAATGGTTAGAAACCTATCAAATCAGAGCCCGTCAGCAAAATGACAATCATCAAAGGGCATGATAAACCACCGAAAGGACAGGAGGCTGCATAACTGCGTGAGGAAATGAGTAAGGAGGTCATTATTGAAACTGATAAGGACTGATGTGATTTAAAACCCTCCTTCTCCCTCCATCTGTCCAAAAAACTACAGAAAATCCCCAATGGGTATCTAGGTTTATTTTAACATGATTGCTGGGTAGGGGGTCTTGAAAAGATCAAATAGAGCCATCACCCTTTGACCTAAGCATCAATTATGTAGTTGAAATCCCTCATAATCAGTGCCAAATATTCAGTACACTGCACCCTCAACTTTAGCATTTCTCTCCACCAGAAAGCCATCTCTAAGAAGTAGCCTGCTAAAACACTATCCTACAGAACTTGAATTGATTATTGCAGGTACCCAGGAGTGGCATTCAGCAAAATGAAGAAGGGAGGACCTGCTCTCAGGTAAGAGTTGGGAGACATCAGCTACTTGGAGGCACATCTAGAAGTCTTTCCATTTTTCAAGGATGATGGCTGCTATAGGTTTTGTGAGAAGATTCAAGGTTCACACCAGCAGGTGGATGAAGAATTTGCTCTCTCTTTCGATGGCTCCAAGGAAGTCATAGGTAAAGAAGAATTCCTAATAGATGAAACCCTAATTACTGAAGTGACTGAACTCCCTAGCATAAGAGAGAAGTGGTTTAAAACCACCATACCAAAATATATAGAGTTCAGATCTTACCTGAAGCATGAACATAGAGGGGTGGTGTGGAAGAAGAGTGTACCATCCTCCTGGCTAGAAGAGAGGTGGCAACAACTGCTGAAGGCCTTTGTGGTCTACATAACATGTGAAGGGAGATACAACAGGGCCATGATTTATGATTTTAAATTGATGAACCACTTCATAGGGAAAAGCCCATTGAATTTTCCTTTCTACTTGCACAGGAGCTTGGAAAAAATGGCACACCAGGTGAAGGCTCAGCCAACCAAGATTGCTGGTAGACCGTCTCATCATGGTCTTATCCAACTCCTGATCCAAGAATTGCTGAAGAGGAGAAATATGGAATGGTATTATTTATTATTTTGGAATGGTTTTGAAACAAGCCTGTAGCCAGAAGAAAAGGGGAAGTCTCTTGCTAAAAAGTATAACACACCAAGAAGTGGGAGAAGGAACAGAAGGGATATATCCCCAACAGCAGTAGAACAGTCTCCTTCCTCTTCCAAAGCCAAGAAGGTCAAAAGAAACTTGGATTTCAGTGAAAAGGGCCAGGAATTTACAAAACACAGTGGGAACATCTTGAACCTGCCCTACTCAGATTCAGAAGAGGAGAAAGAGGAAGGTACAGACCTAGAATTGCAAGTTGTAGCAAAGATTGAAGAAATCCCATCACCTACACCAAAAGAGCAATATGAACTAGCAGAGAAGGCTTCCTCTAGCAAGCCCAAGACTCAAAGGATAAATTATTTGCTGAGGAAAGTGTATGAGATAGAGATTTTAGAAAGGGAGATAAAGAAAAATAATGCTGCATTGACCAGAAGGAACAAGCTGCTACATAAATCTTACCTAGAGTTGAGAGAAAGGTGTGCTTTCCTAAAAATACTAAAGAAAAGGTACCTGAAATACAACACAATATTGTATAGACTGATTAGGCTTTAGAGACTGCAGATGAGGGAGGCCAAGCTAAAACCTAGCACTCACCTCACAATGGAAACCCAAGCTGAATCTGTAGTAAGCCTTTAGCCTCCAGAAGCAAGCCAGGCTGGTGTTAACCTTCGGAACATAGAGCCTGCTGAAGAATAAAGCTAAGCAGACAAACTTGAAAGAACAATTTTGGAGGTGGCTTCAGAATTTTTGAAGAATAGGGCTTTCGGTGGCTGGCAGACGTTGAGGCAGTTCATTAGCCACCGAAAGTACCTCTTTTGGTAGCTAACGGTTTCGATATTTTGGCCTTTTAACCACCGAAACTAGAAAGAGGCATAGGATCGAATTTTGACACGAAGGACCAGTTTTGGGCGAACATGGATAGCTCAGGGATGAAGTATAAAGATAAAGGACGTTGAAGAAAATATCAGGGAACGTATGCTTCAGTTTTTCTATGACATAACAGTAGAAAAGGTCAAAGTGAAACAGTGACTTAACCAGTAGAGGACTAATGGCAATGAGTTCCAATACTTACTTTAGTTATCAGAAGGTTCAAATAGTGAACGAATTCTACAGTTAGTTAGACTAGTAGTTAATTAGGGTTTTTTTGACCTAATTATGCAAAAACAATTATTTTGTCTATTTTTTAGTAAATCAGATCCAATTTTTCAGGATCTGAATATTTTTGTAAAGGCTATAAATCCTAATACTTATTTTATTGAAAGTGTTTGACTTTGGGGACTTGTAGACCATTACTATTGTAAATCTTGTCATATTGCTCATGACCTGATATAATCTCTTTTGTTATCATATGTTCAACTTCCATTTTCTGTCTATTTTGTGCCTATGCTTGAATGTGTTATTCAGGTTAATTGATATCTGATAGTTGTCATCCTATTGGCATATTGATGATTTGAATTATAAGTGATTTCCTTGTCATGATTAGCCATTTATATATATCTATTTTATGTATGAATCTGCCAGCATGATAAGTTCTCCATCTCTGCACCATAATGTCAACCTCTAAAAAGTGGTAATTAGAAGCCTTATCCTTGATTGAGTTTCATGCATGTCTTGAGAGTGTGAGGTCCTATGGTTCACCTGACTTGATCCATTTAGAAAACCCTAAAAACATTTAAGTTACCAGGAATCCTCGAGCTGCAACCTAGAGGAGTTTCCTGGAGTGATAACAAATTGGCACCGTTGCCAGAGAGAGGAGACTGAAGCTCAGCTTCCCTGGGAGATGACATATATCCTTGCTTTGATGATAGACAAAGCTTGGACACTATTTTACTTTTAATCATCTATCTGGTGACTCCATTGAAATAAGGTGGCTTCAAGAATACCAAGTACTAGAGCAAACCCTCAAGGGACACTACAACACTGGTTTTATATCTAGAAGAGATTCTGAGAAGAGCTAGGGATTCACTAAGGCAGACCAGAAATGCTACAAAGGAAGATACATCAGGTATTTAAAGAAATATTTCTTCTGTTGAAAGACTTAATTCTCAGGAATTTATAAATACATTAGAAAATTTTAGGGTTTGGTCATCTTCAAGCACTACTTCTTGTGAAGATCCAATCCTTGGTGACTCCACTGGGATAAGTTTACCACCATCACCTTCTCAGCTACTACCTACATCAGTACTACCTTCCTCCACCCTTTCCATACCCATTTCCAATATGGCTGGCCCTCAAATGACCAAAATGGAAAGGATCCTGGTAGCTAGGTATTCCCCCCTAAATTTGCCTAACCCTCTCTCGACCATGCCCATTGGAGACTACCTCAAGTACATGCCTAAGTTCACAGGAGAGGGAGATTTCACAGCTGAAGAACATCTAGAGGCATTTTACAGTTATGATGAGAACATTAATATAGAACAAGAAGATGTGTGGACTAGGGTTTTTGTACAAAGCCTGGATGGTCAGGCTAGGAAATGGTTCAAAGAACTGCCTATTGGATTAGTAGCAGGCATTGAAGCCCTAGATGACATATTTCTAAAGAATTGGGGAGAGAGGAGAGACCACCTCTATTATATCACCGAGTTTAGAAACTTGAAAAGAGAGAATGGGGAGTCTCTCTCCAACTTCACCAAGAGTTTTAACAATATGTACAGCAAGATCCCCACTAAAATCAAGCCCACTGATACCTTGGCTAGGATAAATTATGCAAATGCCTTTGACTCTGATTTCTTCCTGCTTCTTAGAGAAAGGAGGCCTGCCTCCTTATCACTCATGCAGGATGTTTCCCTAGAGGTAGAATCTAACATTGTGGAATATCATAAGGTCAAAGGAAAGATAGATAGGAAGAAGCAGCCAACATACCCTATTGGGGATTCTTCATTATAGAACAAGATTGACAAAATGACCAAACTATTAGATAACCTGACTACTGAAATGTCTAAGCTAAAGGACCGAGGATAGATACCTGTGAGAGGTAAAGGGCCAAGAGAGTTTGTTCCTTGAAACCCTATTTTTTTCCTTTACAGAAGAGGAAACCCCCTAGTTCAGATCCTCAAAAGGGAAAGGAATCAAGGGGAATATCAGAGAATCAGAGCTCCTTTTTAGAATACTGTACTAGAAGAAGAACCAGAGTTCATTGAGGAAGAAGGAGAGGCTGAAGAAAACATCCACTGCATGGAAGATGAAGTTGACTATTCTTTTCTGACACAGGAAGAATATGAGTATGCCCTAATTGATGAACATATCAATGAAGAAGTAGTATATCAGGCTGATGGTCAAGGAGGGTATAATCTGAGGTCCAGGCTGGTTTCTCCTCTTAAGAAGAATGTTGTTCCTGTCAAATAGCCTGCTGCACTAGCTAAAAAGGATACTATTTTACCAAAGAAAATGGATGTCATTTCCAAACCATTGCAAAAACCAACACCTTCATCAAGCCTTGACCATGTCCAAATCAAATCTCCAGTACATGAGGTAAGGTTTCCTGATAGAATACATTGTTCTTTCAATCTTGAGTCAAAGATTTAGAAATTGAAAATCCCTTTCCCATTAATCGAGCTAATGAAAAATGATGCATTCAAATATTCCATACTGAATTCTCTTCAGCCAAAGATACATATTGATACTGAATTTGTAAATCTGCAAGATGATAAACCTATTTAACCCTAGGCCCTATGATCGAATACCTAAAGGATTCATTCCCACCTTTCTACATATCCTTGAATATCCATGATAAAGTCCTTCGTAATTGTCTGCTGGACTTAGGAGCTTCCCATAACCTAATGCCAAAAGCTGTGGTGGATGAGCTTGGTCTCAGCATTACAAACCCCTACCATGATTTGTTCTCCTTTGATTCCAGAAAGGTCAAGTGCTTGGGCCTAATCAAAGACCTTGTTGTAAACCTATCTCAGCTGCCTTCAAAAAGCATCATGATGGACATTGTAGTGGCTGATATCCCTCCTGTATTTGGTCTCTTGTTGTATCGATCATGGAGTAAAAGGATAGGTGGCACCCTTTAGATGGACCTGACATATTCTACAATCCCCATGTTTGGAGGGGATACCAAGAGTATTTACAAAGAGAATCAACTTTCTTACATCATAAGCAATGAAAGGAATTAAGTGAACCACCCCATCTATGCCGTAGACACTGATTTTGGATCATGCATTATGCAAATAGATGATTCTCAGCAAAAACCAGTCTAGCTTATCAAGCCCACCTGTCAGTAGCCCGAAGAAGTGACCACAACATTGTGGAACATGTATTTTGATGGGGCTAGCACTTAAAACTCAGCAGGTGCAGATATAGTATTTATCTCTCCATCCAAAGAAAATACTCATCTGTCTGATAAACTTGACTTTAAAACCACTAACAATATAGCAGAATATGAATCCTTGCTGCTAGGAGTTAAAGATTCCAAGGAAATGGGGATCATGTGCATGAGAATATTTGGAGATGTAGACCTTATTATACAGTAGGTCAACAACACTTTTCAAGCAAAAAATGTTAGAATGAAGGCCTACAAGGACGAGGTATAGAAACTCAGAGACTCCTTTATGTTTTTTGAACTATCATATATACCTAGGGATTTTCATCACCTGGATGATTCCCTGGCTGTCTCTACAAGTTTGTTTGTTCCTCCTTTACCTCCTAAGCTCATCTATGATGTTCAGGTCAAGTATAGACCTTCCCTACCAGATAATGTAAAATTTTTGAAGGTTTTTGAGAATGATGATGAGCTTAGTAAATTTATTTAGCTAGTAGATGATATCTCTGATATACATATAGATCAGGAAAACCTAAACATGGAATAATCCCAACAGCTCAAGTTGAAAGATAAAGTAGCTAATCAAAATATTTTCCAATTACCTAGCAATTATATACCTCGGGTTCTAGTACTGCTGGAAGAGATTTTTGATCATAATGACATCCCTTTCAAGCCTGCCAAAAAGGAGTAAGACCTTGCTGTCCAAGAGCAAAACATAGGTAGCCAAAGCCATCCAAAGCTTATAAATCTATCCACTGAGTTGACTATTGATCAGAGGTCCAAATTTTGTAGCCTTATAAAATAATTTGCTGATATATTTGCCTGGGAGTATAGTGACCTAAAAACCTATGACACCGATATTATCCATCACAGGATTCCTTTGGAGAAGGACACCATCCCTTTCAAATAGAAGCTGAGATCCATCAAACCTCTCCTACTATTTGTAATTGAAAAAGAAACCCACAAGCTCCTCAAAGCCAAAATCATAATCCCCCTCAGGTATTCTAAGTGGATTGCAAACTTAGTGGTGGTAAGGAAGAAGAATGGGGGGATAAGGTTGTGTGTGGATTTTAGAAACCTGAACAAATGTTCCAAAAAAGACAACTATCCACTGCCCAAGATGGAACACCTGTTGCAAAGAGTCTCAGGGGCTAGTGTCATGTCATTTCTAGATGGCTTCTTTGGATACAACCAAGTTGCTATGCACCTTGATGACCAAGAAAAGACTGCTTTTACCACCCCCTGGGGCACTTTCATGTATGCTAAAATGCCATTTGGGCTGATGAATGATGGGGATACTTTTCAGAGAGCCATGGAGCTAGCTTTTGTAGGGTTGAAAGATAAATTTGTGCTTATATACCTTGATGACCTAACTGTTTACTCTAACAACCATCATGACCATTTGCAGCACTTGAGGAGGGTATTTTTGAAGTGCAGGAGGTTTGGGATATCACTCAACCCTAAGAAGTCCCGATTTGCACTCAGTGAGGTGAAACTCCTAGGTCACATAGTCTCAGCTGAAGGTGTAAATATTGATCCTGTAAGGGTGGAAGCAATCTAGAAGATATCTATACCGAGGTCAAAAAGGTATATTCAGTCCTTTTTGGGTAAGATAAACTTTTTCAGGAGGTTCATCCCCAATTTCTCTAAGCTTGTAAAGCACATAATAGCTATGTTGAAAAAGGATACAGAAATAAAATGGACTGACCAAGAAAGAAGCTCTTTCGAAGACATCAAGAAGGCTTTCATGGAAGCCCCAACCCTGATTAGTCCAAACTATACCAAGAGTTTTTATATCTTCTCCTTTGCATCCTTTGACACAGTGGCAACTGTGCTGTTATAAAAATATGATGAGGGTCTCGATCATCCAATTACATTCTTCAGCAAAACCTTGAGAGATGCTGAGCTGAAATATGATCCAATTGAGAAATAGGATTATGCTATCATCAAGTTATTGAAGAACTTTAGGATTTACATTCTCCATGAAAAAGTTATTGCATATGTCCCTTCAGCTGCTGTGAAGGAGGTTTTAATGTTGATGTAATTGTAACTTTGAAATGTATTCACCTATGTATCTTATGTCTTGTACCCCGATGTTTATTCTAGGATGTGTTTGTAATGTAATTGAGTCATGTCATGCCCCAATGTTCTGATCGGGAGGATCTATAATGTAAATAAGTCACGTCAAGTCATTGTGGGTAACCCTCCTTTTGTCTAAGGGTTAAAGTCCCCGCAGTTCCATGGCACTAGGGTTATTAGACTCACCTAGTGAAGTTGGCCCTAGTTGGGTTTAGTCAAGTCAGGAATCAGTTTAAATAGAGAGTGAGCCTCTCTACTTATCACACACTCACTCACACTCAGTTGTAGTGCATAAATGAGGAAGAAGAAGACACTGGGGATAGAAGAAAGAGGTTACTGCTATCAAGAGATCATCTTACTGTTTTGGGTTTTACTCTTGGTGGTGATTCTATCTCTAAGGAAGTTGTGGGGTTTTCTCCTTTTATGGTTTCCTCGAGGAAAAACACTGTGTTCATTGTCTCTTGTGTTTGATTTCTATGCTTGTTATTCTCTTAGTTAAAAGATCCTAATAATGCTAGATTAATGTTAAAATCTAAGATGGTATTAGAGCTAACCTGAGAAGAAGACAATGTGTAACTGCGGGAGCTAGGGATTCCTACTTTATGGATCTTCCTCCACATATTTTCAGCAAAATAAGGTTGGATTAACTCTCCTCCTTAGGGCACATATTTCTGTTGAAGCAGAATCCAATTCTGAGGTTTTTTAGTTTTGGACCCGACACTACTGCCGGAAATTAGGGCTTTTCACAGAAGAGGAATTTTTTAGTGAGCCCAGGCCTGGATTGATCTCCTCCCAAAAATCAAAGTTAGGGATAAATTTCAAAGCAATTGGTTGGACAGAACTCTGGAAAAGCAAAATCCTAATCTGCTCCTGAACCAGTATTGCAGGATTTCAACTCCAAATCTAGATCCGACATCTTGACCTAGAAAGATCTAAATCTTTTGTATTTCCATTTGAGGTTCTTAGTTAAGATGTCTCATCATACCAAGCTTGATGAAAATCTTGAGGGAGCTGATAACTTCCAAGCCTGGAAGTATAGGATCTCCATGGTCCTAGAAGAAAATGAGTTGGACTCCTACATCAATGAGGAGGTTCTAGTTCCAGAGGGAGATGAGGCAAAGGCCTTACATAAGAAGAAGTTGGTTATGGCAAAGAGAATCATTACTGATTCTATCAAGGATCACCTCATAACACAGGTGTCCTCTATCAAGACACCTAAAGCTATGTTTGATTCCCTAACCAAATTGTTTGAAGGGAAGAACATAAATAAGAAGATGACTATGAGAAACCAGTTGAAGAATGTGAAGATCTAGAATGCAGAGACCATCCAGTCTTACTTCACAGGGGTTTCTTAGATCAAAGAACAATTGGAAGTAGTAGATGAAGAAGTATAGAATGCAGATATTGTGATGACCACCTTGAATGGTCTCCCTAGATGATGGGACTCATTTATTCAAGGAATCAATGCAGAAATAAGTTGGTCAAGTTCAGTAGACTAGGGGAAGAATGCTCTCAAGAAGAAGCTCGGATAGCATCTTGGGAAGAGAAGATGGGAAGTGAAGATCAAGCTCTCACAGTACAATCCAAGAAATCCAGATCCAACCACCACAGAAGTAAGTACTCTCATCAAAAGAATAACTCTAGAAATCCTAGAGATTTTGTCACGTCCCCATGCCTCCGACCGACGAAGAGGACGCGAACACCATGGCATTAACCATGCGGGCTAAGAGCCCATGAACATGTACATGAATAAAATTGCATAAACAGAATGCTGTAGGGAATGCATTAAGGTAAAACATGCATAATTCCATTGTTCATCATACACAACGGAAGAAACATGCATTCACACGAGCATTCACTCAACATGTTCATTACATTCACTAACATAATTTATGGTCGCAGAAGTAAAAATGGGCAAGATCACTTATATTATCAGAACTCGCTCCGCAACCAGCTATGTCGCTGCAACATTCCACCCAACCATAGGAGAGCATGCTCCTTAATCTCTCAGCAACGCTGCCACCCCTGAGCTGGGCATGATTCTCCAGGGAATAAGGGAACTAGTAGGCTTACACATAGCCAAGCATACACAAAACACAGCCAAGCCAACATAGTTGGGTTTATCAGGCCATCCAGGAGTTAGGGAAAGGCTAAATGCTAAGCTGGTGAGCTCATTACAGAGCCAAGAATACCTACACCAAAACTAGCCTGACCTCTAAGACACCCAAACACACCCAACACAAGGAATCAATCCCTTCTCTGCTACACAGTCCCTCAGGCCCTGCATTCCATTCCAGTGCTATTCAGGGGTGATGGAGAAGAAGGCCAACCCTATAGCTCTGTCTGTGTGGTTTCCAGCCACCAGGTTTGTCAAGCAAAACTAACCCCCCATCCCTGCTCCCTACATAGTCTGAGGACCAACCATTGCACTCAGGCAATCAATCAGCTGATACAGCTTAAAACAGAGAAGACAATTCCAAACCATCTACAGCAATTCCCAAAACGTAGCAGCAACATAGCTCACAACCTGGGGAAATTAACAGTCCCTGAAATGCATCAGTGGACGCAGATCACAACATGGGGAAAACAATAACCCATCCTTGGGAAATCCAGTCACTCGAAAAACACACATATACCACACTGAGGAAGAAATTACAGTCTCCTAGCTTGTGCGTGAGTGAAACAACAACGCAGGACTCACAAATCAGTCAGTGAGGAAAGGATACAGCCAAACCATCCGCCGATCCGCAGAGGAAAACTACGTGGGTGAAAACCAGAAAATCCTGTGCGTGAGCATGAGAAAACTTCTGCTCCTGCATGAGGACGAATAGCATACAGAGAGGATGTGAAATTGGAAGTGCGTGAGCCCCATCAATGTCGTGGGGAGAGTGGAAATGCCCTTGTGCATGAGGACGGTGGTTTTCCTCCATTGTGAAGTAAACCATGGTGGAGTGTGCGTGTGGGTGAGGACTGACAGTCCTGCCACCCCACTCCCAAAGACCATTAACTTCCTCAACCACCAGTAGCCATTTTTTAATGAAAGTGGTTGGAATAAAACAAGGGAAGATGGCACATGGGATTTTCTCTCATTGGCCAAGGTTCAGCAATTTCCCCACCCTTATCCTTGTGAAAATCATGCCCCTTTCTCATTTTAGTTGCCACGATCGTAGCTGGTTGGGTTCATTTAATTAATTATATATGCATATTTACGTGATGACAAGCATAATATATGCCGCATGCCCCGATATACCATCGGTGACAATTTAAATCCAAAACATAGCATAATTTAAATTCAAAGAGCTATGCAAAGACTTAGGGATTAAGAGGGAGTTGTCCACTCCTTATAATCCACAACAGAATGGGATTGCAGAATGGAAGAACAGAACTATCATGGAAGCTACAAGAGCTATGCTTCATGATTAAGATCTTCCTATGCATCTTTGGGCAAAAGCAGCAAGAACAACGATGTATGTATAGAACCGTACTCCATACAAAGTACTCGAGAATAATACTCTTGAAGAGGTCTTCTCTGGAAAGAAACCAGAAGTCAGCCATCTTAGAATATTCGGCTGTCCTGTGTACATACACATTCCAAAAGAGAAGAGGACAAAATTAGATCCTTCAGGAAAGAAGGGTATATTTGTGGGATATTCTGAAAGCTCGAAGGCTTACATAATATACTTCCCAGGATTCAAGAATATTGACATCAGTAGGGATGTGAAATTTGATGAAGACATAGCTTACAAAAAATCCATAAAGAAACCTGCTGAAGAACCTGAAGAAGAAGAAACTCCAAGAATTCATGATACAACCATGAACGAAGAAATTCAAGAAGAAGATCAAGAATTTGAAGAACCTCAAGAAACTGTTGATCCACCTTTGGAGAAGAATCCTCATAAGAGGAAACTTGCTTGGGTACATGAAATTATCCAAGGTGCAGAAAGATATGGAGCTTTAGAAGAAACACCCAGAGGAAGAAAGAGAACTAGATCATGTTCTTGTTATGTAGCCTTACTATGTGACATTATTGATAAAGAACCTCCCAACTATGAAGAAGCGGCATAACGAAAAGAATGGAAGGATGTGATGATCAAAGAGTATCAATCGATCATGAAGAATGATGTTTGGGATGTTTTCCCAAGACCAGAAGGGAAGTCCATTGTAACATCCAAATGGATCTACAAGATCAAGCATGCTGCAGATGGAAGCATCGAGAAACATAAAGCAAGATTTGTGGCTTGAGGTTTCTCCTAGAAAGAAGGAATAGATTATGAAGAAACCTTTGCACCTATAACCAGAAACACTTCCATCAAATCAATACTTGATCTGGATACAGTGATGAAATGGAAGATACACCAGATGGATGTCAAGACTGCTTTCTTGAATGGTGTATTGGAAGTGGAAGTGTATGTGGAACAACCACTCAGTTTTAAGACACATGACAGAGATTCTCATATGTGCAGATTGAAGAAAGCCCTGTACAGTTTGAAATAGGAACCGATGACATGGTATGGTAGAATTGATGGTTTCCTATCCAATTTGGGCTTTATCAAGAGTAAAGTAGATTCCAACCTTTACTACAAGGTTGAAGATGACAACCCAGTGATACTCCTACTGTATGTGGATGATCTGTTTGTAATAGGTATGGATGGGTTGATTTCTGATATGAAGAGGAAACTTGCTACCGAGTTTGAAATGAAGGTCTTGGGTATGATGCACTATTTCTTAGGCATGGAGGTGTGGCAGAATGCAGATGGAATATTCCTTGGACAAGGGAAGTATGCAGTAGAGATCTTGAAGAGATTTAGGATGATGGACTGCAAGGCCATAACCACACCTATGGCATCGAACCTGAATTTATTGAGTGATGCTTCATCAGAAGTGGTTGATGCTACGATGTATCATCAGATGATTGGGTCCTTGATGCACCTGATGAATACGAGACCAGATATTTGATTTGTTGTGAACACCTTGAGCCAGTTCTTGACAGATCTGAGACATGTTCACTTGATTGCTGCAAAGCATATTCTGAGGTACCTGAAGTGTACAATTGATTATGGGCTTAAGTACAAGACGAATAAGAATATTAACCTGGAGGGTTATGATGATTTATATTGGGAAGGCAGTGCCATTGATAGGAAGAGCACTTCAGGATGCTGTTTTAGTTTGGGAGCAGGTGTGATCTCTTGGTTTAGCAGGAAGCAATCCTGTGTGGCACTGAGTACAACTAAAGTAGAGTATGTTGCATCTTGTTCAGCTAGTTGTGAGGCAGTATGGCTGAGGATGCTACTGTCTAATTTATTTGATCTCCAGTTGGATGCTACTTGTATACATTGTGACAACCAAAGTTGCGTAAAGTTGTCAGAGAATCCAGTGTTTCATGAAAAGTCAAAGCATATCGAGATCAAGTATCACTATATCAGGAATATGGTGTAGAGAGGAGCAGTGAAGATCAAGTATGTTGCGACGGAGGAACAAATAGTAGATGTATTGACAAAGCCATTGGCTAGAGTAAAGTTTGAGTACTTCAGGGAGAAGCTTCCTGTTCTCCAAACCGAGGTTTCCTCCAAGAGAAGATGATGAAGACCGAGAGACATTCTGACATGGTGAGAGGATTAGGTTCCTTCCATGGTTAGATGTAAGGGCTGAGCCATTCTGTCATGGTGAGAGGATTTGGTTCCTTATATGTCAGATATGAGTGCTAAGACATTATGATGTGACTATAGGATTGGTCTCTACATGATCAGATGTAAGGGATAAATTCCATTCTAGGAATGGATGCACCTGGTCAGTTACCAGGAAAACTCAGTCTGGGACTAAGGGTCGTTCTGAAATGATTGTAAGATGTAGTCTTACATGATTATATGTGAGCGAATGGAAATTATGATGTGATTGAGGGATGTGTCCCACTTGATCAGATATAAGGGTTGATGCCTTTCTCTAGGAGAATGGAGGCACCTGGTCAGTTACCAGGAATCCTCAGTTTGGGATTGAAATCCATTCCGATGCAGTGCTTTCGAGCATGGTCAGATGTAAGTGCAGATCCATTTCGATGCGGTGCTTTTGAGCATGGTCGAATGTAAGTGCTGAGCCTTTTCGATGCGGTGCTTTTGAGCATGGTTGACTATTAGTGCTGAGCCTTTCCGATGCGGTGTCTTCGGACATGTTCGGATGTAAGTGCAAAGCCCTTCCAATGCAGTGTGCTTGCACATGGTCAGATATAAGTGCTGAGCCATTCTGGTGCGATGTGTTTACACATGGTCAGATGTGACTGCTGGGCCTTTCTGAAAAGATGAGGTTATATGTGAGTGCTGGGCATGCCTTTTTGACAAGATGAGGTCATATGTAAGAGTTGGGCTGGCCATTTTGACTTAAGTGTCAGATATAAGCACTGATGAAGACCTACATGAAGGGTAGGCCTACAGGAATGACTCTGTAGAAATTATTGTGACGAGAAGAATCGAGAGATAACATCGATGATGACAATGATCCAGAATTGATGATGATCGAGATAAAGTGATGATCTAGATGTGATGATGATATAGACTTAGTGATGATCTAGATCAAGTGATGATCCATATTTGATGATGATACAGTGATGATCCAGCAGTGATGATCTAGTGGTCGTGATGATGCAGATCCTGTGATGAAGAAGACTTGAAGAGGAAGAAGACCTGAAGATGATGATGACTTGAAGACGAAGAAGAATTGAAGATGAAGACAACTTAAATATGACGATGCCAATATGATCCAATCGATACAGAGAAGAAGACCAAGTGTTGAAAATTGTGTTGAAAGAATATCTTCCTAGTTAAGAGGGAGTGTTGATGTAATTGTAACTTTGGAATGTATTCACCTATGTATCTTCTGTCTTGTACCCCGATGTTTATTATGGGATGTGTCTGTATTGTAATTGAGTCATGTCATGCCCCGATGTTCCGATCGAGAGGATATATAATGTAAACAAGTCATGTCAAGTCATTGTGGGTAACCCTCCTTTTGTCTAAGGGTTAAATTCCTCGCAGTTCTGGGGCACTAGGGTTATTAGACTTACCTAGTGAAGTCAGCCCTAGTTGGGTTTAGTCATTTAGGAATTAGTATAAATAGAGAGTGAGCCTCTCTATTTATCACACACTCACTCAATCTCAGTTGTAGCGCATAGCTGAGGAATAAGAAGACATTGGGGATAGAAGAAAGAGGTTACTGCTATCGGGAGATCATCTTACTGTTTTGGGGTTTTACTCTTGGTGCTGATTCTATCTCTGAGGAAGTTGTGGGGTTTTCTCCATTTATGGTTTCCCCGAGGAAAAACACTATGTTCATTGTCTCTTTTGTTTGATTGCTGTGCTTGTTATTCTCTCAGTTAAATGATCCTAATAATGCTAGCTTAATTTTAAAATCTAACATTTGATTCAGCCTGACATTGATGGAAAGAGAGCTAAATGGATTGCCAAGCTCATTGAGTTTGGCATAGAGGTGAATCCCACTAATATAGAAAAGGGACTAGGTCTGGCCAAACTCATGGCTAAAGAAAACTGTGAACTAATGGGGATAAAGTTCGCTTGTGTCAATTCAGCAAAATTGCAAACTGTAGTAGCAGCAGAAGTAGTGTAGATCAAAATGACATTCAACTAGTGGCTGAAAACTTGTCTTCATGTGAGTGGTACTCAGGTATTATTCATTTTTTGCAGAAATTAGAAGTTCCTTCTAGTCTCATTCCTAATCAAGCACGAGCTCTTAAACTAAAGACTGTTAAATTTTGCATAGTTGATAAACTACTGTACTGGAAAGATCTGTCTGGGGTTTTGTTGAGATGTCTAGATAAAGAAGAATCAGATCAGGTCATGCATCACTTTCATTCTAGCACATGTGGGGGCCATCATTATTGGAAGACCACATCCCACAAGATCCTGAGGCCAGGGTACTATTGGCTAGTCCTTTTTGCTGATGTGTGTACCTTTGTGAGGGCCTGTGACCAATGCCAAAGATTTATAAGGAAGCAGCAGCTCAAATCCTTGCCCCTTAGGCCTATTGTAGTGAATGGGCCTTTCCACCAATGGGGTCTGAATTTCATAGGTGAAATAAATCCATCTTCCAGTGGGCAGCATAAATGGATCCTAGTAGCCACAGACTACTTTACAAAGTGGATAGAGGAAATACCCACCAGGAATGCCACTCACCAGGTCATCATGAAGTTTTTATATGAGAATATCTTTATTAGTTTTGGCTTCCCAGTAAGGTTAGTGACTGATAATGCACCAGATTTCAAATACAGGGCATTGGTTAAAATGTGTGATTCAATGGGCATTCAACTTGTGCATTCCACATCCTATTATCCTCAAGGAAATGGCCTGGTTGAGTCATCCAACAAAATCCTAGTCAGGATCATCAGAAAACTATTGGAGACAAAACAGAAAAGCTGGGATTCTAAGCTAAAGTTTGTTTTATGGGCTGATAGGGTAACAGACAAAATATCTATAGGTATTTCTCCATTTAAATTAGTTTATGGTACCGAGGCCATTTTTCCCATTTATCTCATTTTGCCAATGGAAAAATTCTTTCAGGAAGAGGAAGATGAACCAAATGATGTGGTGAGGAGGATTATGGATTTGGTGGAGTTGCAGCAAGTCAGGGAACAAGCAATGGGAAAATCAGAAGCCCATCAATAGAGGATCAAGGTCATGTTTGACAAAAGGGAAAAAGTGGACAACTTTGAGGTTGGATATTGGGTCCTCAAGTGGGATACTGTCAGGCACGACAAGGGAAAACATGGAAAGTTTGACTCTTTGTGGATTGGCCCTTTTGTGATAGCTCAGGTACATAAGAAAAACACCTTCAAATTGCATAATCTGGAAGGGAAAGAGGTGTTTGATGGCCCAATGAATGTGTGTTTTCTGAAACTTTACTTTATTTGAGGCTATGAGGCCTTGTTATTGTAAATTAGTAGTTAGTAGGTTGTTTTTGCTTACAGAATAAACTCCATGCCCAATGGAACAATAAATGATAGTGTTAAGTTTTTAGTTTTTTTCAAGGAAAGGAATTTTGGTCTGGGGTTCTTGGGACCTCATAGGGAGGTTCCCATCCCCAAGTGGGAGCCAGATGTTATCTCACAAAATAAATTATTTTTGATAGTATGAAGAATTTGAGTCATGTTATGAAAGATTTAAAGATGACTAAAAAATTGAAGGTCTTTGGTTTTGCTATGGTTGAAGAAATTGGAAGGTTTATCTTTTGATGTCTTAGGCGGGGTTCTTAACAGCTCATTAGCCACTGAAATGATTTGTTTCGATAGCTAACAGTTTAACGTAGGATAAAGGTTAACCACCGAAAGCGGGCTTGATCAAGTAAATGGTAAAATCACTTTCGGTGGCTTAGGCGAGACTTCAAAAATCTCATTAGCCACCAAAAGGTGTTGGTTTTGGATGCTTACTGAATATTCCAAGAGGGGCGTTAACCACTGAAAGTAGGAAAAAATTGTTGGGGAAAAATCAGTTTCGGTGGCTTAGGAGAAAGCTTTGACATTTCATTAGCCACCAAAAGGACGGGATTTCCGTGGTTAAAAGGGATATCTAGAGAGACCACTATCCGCCGAAAGCTGAGTTTCACTGCGACATTGGGAAAAAGGTTTCAGTGTCTTGGGTGAAAATGTAAGCATTTCATTAGCCACCAAAAGCCTTGTTTTCAATGGCTAGTAGCAAATTTCTGAAGGTTGTTAACCACTGAAAAGGTAAAAGAGAGAAATGGTTAGAAACCTATCAAATCAGAGCCCATGAGAAAAACAACGATCATCAAAGGGTGTGATAAGCCATCGAAAGGACAGGAGGTTGCATAACTGCATGAGGAAATGAGTAAGTTGGTCGTTATTGAAATTGATAAGGAATGATGTGATTTAAAACCCTCCTTCTCCCTCCATCTGTCCAAAAAATTGTAGAAAATCCCCAATGGGTATCTAGGTTGATTTTAACATGATTGCTGGGGAAGGGGTCTCAAAAAGATCAAATAGAGCCATCACCCTCTAACCTGAGCATCAATCATGCAGTTGAAAGCCCTCATAATCAGTGCCAAATCTTCAATACACTCCACCCTCGAATTTAGCATTTCTCTCCACCAAAAGGCCATCTCTGAGGAGAAGCCTGCTAAAACACTATCCTACATAACTTGAATTGATTGTTGCAAGTACCCAGGAGTGGTATTCAGCAAAATGAAGAAGGGATGACCTGCTCTCAGGCAAGAGTTGGGAGACATCAGCTACCTAGAGGCACATCCATAATTCCATCAATTTTTCAAGGATACTGGCTGCTATAGGTTTTGTAAGAATATTCAAGGTTCACACCAGCAAGTGGTTGAGGCATTTACTCTCTCTTTCGATGGCTCCAAGGAAGTCATAGGTAAAGAATAATTATTGATAAATGAAACCCTAATTACTGAAGTGACTGAACTCCCTAGCACAGGAGAGAAGTGGTTTAAAACCACCATACCAAAAGATGTAGAGTTTAGATCTTATCTAAAGTCTGAACATAGAGGGGTGGTGTGGAAGAAGAGTGTACCATCCTCTTGGCTAGAAGAGAGGTGGCAGCAACAGCTGAAGGCCATTGTGGTCTACATAACATGTGAAGGGAGATACAACAGGGCCATGATTTACCATTTTAAATTGATGAACCACTTCACAGGGAAAATCCCACTGAATTTGCCTTTCTACTTGCATAGGAGCTTGGAAAAAATGGCACAACAGGTGAAGTCTTAGCCAACCAAGATTGCTGGCAGACTGTCTCATCATGTTCTTATCCAACTCTTGATCCAATAATTGATGAAGAGGAGAAACATGGCATGGGATTATTTCTTATTTTGGAATGGTTTTGAAACAGGCTTGTAGCCAGAAGAAAAGGGGAAGTCTCCTGCTAAAAAGTATAGCACACCAAGGAGTGGGAGAAGGAAGAGAAGGGCTATATCCCTAGCATCAGTAGAATAGTCTCCTTCCTCTTCCAAAGCTAAGAAGGTCAAAAGAAACTTGCATTTCAGTGAAAAGGGCCAGGAAGTTACAACACATAGTGGGAACATCTTGAACCTGCCCTACTCAGATTTGGAAGAGGAGAAAGAGGAAGGTACAAACCTAGCATTGCACGTTGTAGCAGAGATTGAAGAACTCCCATCATGTACACCAAAAGAGCAAGATGAACCAATAGAGAAGGCTTCCTCTAGTAAGCCCAAGACTCAAAGGATAAATCAGTTGTTGAGGAAAGTGCATAAGATGGATATTTTAGTAAGGGAGATAAAGAAAAATAATGCTGCATTGACCAGCAGGAACAAGTTGCTGCATAAATATTACCTAGAGCTGAGATAAAGGTATGATTTCCTTAAAAGACTAAATAAAAGGTACTTGAACGACAACACAAGATTGTATAGAATGATTAGGCTTCAGAGACTATAGATGAAGGAGGTCAAGATAAACCCTAGCACTCACCTCACATTGGAAACCCTAGCTGAAGCTGCAGTAAGCCTTCAGCCTCCAGAAACAAGTCAGGCTACTGTTAACCTTCCTAACATAGAGCCTGCTGAAGAAGAAAGCTAACCAGACTAACTTGAAAGAACAATTTTGGAGGTGGCTTAAGAATTTTTGAAGAATAGGGATTTCGGTGACTTAGGAGGATACTGAGGAAGTTCATTAGCCATTGAAAGCACCGCTTTCAGCAGCTAACAGTTTCGATATTTTGGCCTCTTAATCACCAAAAGTAGAAAGAGGCATGGGATCGAATTTTAACACAAAGGACTAGTTTTGGGTGAACATGGACAGCTCACAGATGAAGTATAAAGATAAAGGACGTTGAAGAAAACATCAGGGAAGGTATGCTTCAGTTTTCTTGTGACATAACAGTAGAAAAGGCCACCGACACTTAAATGTCAAAGTGAAACAGTGACTTAACAAACAAAGGACTAGTGGCAGTGATTTCCAGTACTTACTTTAGTTATCAGAAGGTTCAAACAGTGAACGGATTCTATAGTTAGTTAGACTAGTAGTTAATTAGGGTTTTTTGACCTAATTATGCAAAAACAATTATTTTGTCTATTTTTTAGTAAATCAGATCCAATTTTTCAGGATCTAAATATTTTTGTAAAGACTATAAATCTTAAGACTATAAAGTGTTCGACTTCGGGAACTTGTAGACCATTACTATTGTCAAGCTTCTCATATTGCTCAGGAGCTAATATAAGCTCTTTTTTTATCATATGTTTAGCTTCCATTTTCTGTCTATTATGTGCTTATTCTTGAATGTTTTATTAAGGTTTTATTCAGGTTAATTGATGTCTGATAGCTATCATCCTATTGGCATATTGATGATTTGAATTATAAGAGCTTTCCTTGTCATATTATCCATTTATATATATCTATTTTATGTATGAATGTGCCAGCATGATAAGTTCTCCATCTCTGCACCATATTGTCAACGTCTGAATATTGGTAATTAGAAGCCTTATCCATGATTGAGTTTCATGCATGTATTTAGAGTGTGAGGTCCTATAGGTCACCTGACTTGATCCATTTAGAAAACCCTAAATTTTTTCAATTAACTAGGCATCCTCGAGCTGCAACCTAGAGGAGTTTCCTGGAGTGATAACACCATCCATTTAACATGTCTCTTTTCTTACAACTTGCAAGTTCAAGGAATGATTTCCCACACTTGAGACATTTTTCTCATGAAAGTAATTCCTAAAACGTTCTATGGAAATGTAAATCTCCTAAGGAAAGAACTCATTGGAATAAGAAAGAGAACAAAGGGTTCCTAAGAAAGTGTTGAAATATTGTAACTTCGAATAATATTCTATATGTATCTTTTTGTGGTCCCCAATGGTCCTACCAGGAGAACCACTTGTATTACTTTGTACCCCGATGCTTCTAATCAGAAGAACTAATAAGATTCATGAGGTAGTCCCCTCTAATTGTAAAGGTGGGTCATTAGCACCCTAGTGTGGTTACTTGAGCCTATATGTGTAACTCAAGCCTACATGATTAACTCGAGCCTACATGACAGATGAGTTAACTTAAGTGAACAAATGAATATAAATAGAGGTGTAGCGCTCCTCATTTGGAACACACACTCTCACTTGTGTAGCACATTAGTGGAGAGAGAGAAGTAGCTGGAGAAGGAGGAGGACCAGGCTTTGATCTCCTTGTTGGTTTTACTTTTTATCTTTTTGGGCATCTATATTGAGGAAGCTTTTGCTGGGTTTTTCCCTTTAGGGTTTTCCCAGGATAAATCTGTGTTGTTCTTGTGATACTATTTATTTTAGTGATCCTACTTATATGCTTTTGTTATGAAAATGAAATGAAATACTGATGTATTAGCTAAGCATATCAAAAGTTAACATGGTATCAGAGCCACCCTGAATAGGACAACCTTCACAAGGAAAGATAACCCTCTTTCTCTCCCCAGAAGAAATTAGGGCTTCTTGCTGAAGAGGAAATTTTGAGTGAGCCTAGAATAGGATTTATCTCCTCATCAAAATCTAAGTTTAGAGACCTGGATCAAGATTTTTGGCTAGGTGAAACTCCGGGAAAATCAAACCCTAGTTTGACCCTGAGCTAGAAAAACCCTAAATACTAAAAATGATAAGTTTTGGTACATTCGATATATCCTAATATTGGAGAAGGTTCAGGAGATGAAACTTTCATAGGCCAAAGATAAAATATTTATGTACAATTTATCCAAAATTCAGCCTCATATTCACTATATTCTGAGAGATATGATCCCTCCAAGTTAGGGTTCCATCCTCTTCCAGAATTCATCCCTAAACAGGACACTTGGGGACAATTTCTATAGCTTGGGCTACAGAGGTCCAAACATAATTCCTGAATATGTTCCAAAAATAGAATGGAATTTGATTTTGGTGGTCCAAATTTTGGAACCAGAAGATGAAAAAGTGACATGTGGCATGCTGTAGAACTTCGCTATTCTGAACAGTCCTGTAACAGGTCACCTTGGGAGAAAGATCATAACTCCGAATTGGTGAAACCAAGTCTGATGAAACCTATGGTGTTAGATCAGGGAAATGTGAGGCTACCTCATTATGAAATTTTAGACACTGAGGAGTAGTAATTCCAGAGATATCATAGAAACAGTGACAAGAATTTCTGGAGAAGAAATTGGAAAACTAGGGCTTCCTGTTCCGGGAGCTTCCCTCCACTGTTATCAGAAAATGAGTACATTGGACAGCTCCATTTGAAGAGATATATATTTCTATCCAATCAGATCTGAAAGATTCCAAGTTTTGAAAATTAGGGTTTCTTTGACAAACCCTAGATCATCCAGCTCTGGAAGCAAGACGGACACCTCAAATCGGTAAGATCTAATCTTTTGCTATTTGCATTTGAGGTTCTCATTTCAAAGTGATCTATCACATCAGCTTGATGATAAGATTGATGAAGTTGAAAACTTCCAAGCATGGAATTATTTGATCTCTCTAAATAAAATGAATTGGACACCTACATGAGTAGAGAGGTTCCAGTTCCATACGGAGATGAGGCTCAAAGCCTTACACAAGAAGATCATTGTTGATTCAATCACATATTAACTTATACCACAAGTGTCTTCCCTAAAGACACCAAAGATGTTTGATTCCATGATCAAGCTATTTGAAGATAAGAATTTAAATCAGAAGATGGCTTTAAGAAAACAATTGAAGAATGTGAATATCTAGAATGCAGAACAACTTGAAGCGGTAGAAGAAGAAGTGGAGAAAGCAGAAGTGGGGATAGCCACCTTG
Source organism: Pseudotsuga menziesii (assembly GCA_001517045.1). NCBI lineage: Eukaryota > Viridiplantae > Streptophyta > Pinopsida > Pinales > Pinaceae > Pseudotsuga > Pseudotsuga menziesii. The sequence continues at coordinate 404,729 of LPNX011150798.1, forward strand.
AATAGCCTCCCAGGATCATGGGATTCATTCATGCTAAGAATGTATGCTAGAAGGAAGCAATTGATTTCAGCTCGACTCATAAGAAGAGAAGAAGAAGATGGGAGCAATTGAAGATCAAGCTCTCACCATTCAAAGAAGATCCCTCAAGCAATGAAGAATATGAAGAACTCAATTCTTGAAGAACCTCTTATTCATTTTATCATTTGGATAAGAAATAATGATGTCATGAATGAATAATATGATGAAGTAGAAGGATAAAGAAGGAGTCTACCCATGAAACGAATAAAAGATAAGTATTCAATTGTCATTGCATGATATTGTTTTGTTATGCATTTGATTATATTTAGTTGATGTGTTATGCATGATAGACTATTTGCATTAATGACAGTATACTACTAATATGCATGTGATGGGTAAGTATCTTATGGTGCTATACATCTCTCCATTGCTACTTATCTATAATGAAACCTCTTTGCTGACATATTGGATTAGTGCACAATCTCAATGATGTCATGATAGAGATGGAAGGCATCTAGAAAGATTCCATGAGATATGGATGAATGTTGTATTGGCTAAATAGTTGCATGATGCATAAGAATTTGTCGTTATGCACATGTTTTATGAAATAGTTCTAACCATGCAACTGGTGCATTTGAATTGTAAGAAAGGTCCTATACAACCTCCTACAAGAAAAGAAGGATGAGACTTGTTCCAAAGAACAAGTGATGACAATTCAAGATTCACTCCAATAAACATGAATCTAAAGCTCCCAAGGTAAGAGACATCATGACGAAAGAAAGATCTTCAGAAAGCGGTAGATCCACCTCAAAGGATAAAGACCACCATTGGTACAAGAGAGAACTCAAGATGAAGAAAAGAATGCTATGAAAAAAGCTATGATCAAAGAATAACAGTTGATCATAGGGAATGATGTATGTGATATGATTTCGAGACATAAAGGGAAGTACGTAGTATCTTCCATATGGATCTACAAGAACAAGTGTACAAAGCAAGGTTCGTGATTTGCCTCAGAAAGAATAGACTATGACATGACATACTCTATTGACTAGTATATATCAAGCATAGAACCACCTGTACAGAATGAAGAAGGAAGATGATACTCCACTTCAAGGGGAGTGACTACATAAGATATCTAAGTTCGACATGATGGATAGCTTCCTGATGGATCAAGACTTTCCAACCTTCAAGGTTGAATGCATAAGAATAGGATATGTTGATGACCTGACAAGATGAACTCATGGAAGATGTTATGATGAAATAATACTAGAATAATGTTTGGGATATAATACTCAAACCAGAAAGCAAGAATGTGGTATCTTCCAAATGGATTTGTAATATAAAATATGCGGCTGATAGAAGTAAGGAAAGAATTGTGGTTTCTATCAGAAAGAGGAAATTAATTCTGAAGAGACACTTACTCCAGGAAGCAAGGTACACTTCCTTCAGAACTATCATGGTAGTTTCTTCCATGCTGAAGTAAAGACAAGCCTTCCTTAATGGTATGATTAAGGAAGAGTTTTATATCGAATAGTCACGGGAATTTGAAGTTGAAGACAGATGGAATCAAGTATGCAAGTTGAAGAAGGCCCTCTATGGCCTGAAGCAAGCTCCCAGTGCTTGGTATGGAAGAATAGATAGTTTCCCGACGAGCATGGGATTTGCCAAGAGTAAAGTCAATCTTAACCTTTAATACAAGGTTGTAGAAGATGAACCTGTCATACTATTACTATATGTGGATGACTTATTCTTGACAGGGAATGAGAAATGGATTGTGGAAAGCAAGAAGAAACTAGCAGAAGAATTTGAGATGAAAGACCTTGGGTTAATGCATTATTTCCTAGGTTTGGAAGTATGGCAAAGTTCAGAAGGAATCTTTCTCAACCAAGGAAAGTATGTGGTAGAGATATTGAAGAGATTCAATATGTTGGAATGAAAAGTCATGGCCATAGCCATGGATTCCAACCTGAAATTGTTAGCTGATGACTCATCAGAGTTAGTGGATGTGACTCAATATAGACAAATTATTGGACCAGACATTTGTTTTGCTGTGAACACCTTGAGTCAATATCTAGTTCAACCTAGACAGGTTCACCTGATAGCCACAAAACATGTGATGAGATATCTGAAAGAGACTATAAAATTTGGTCTATACTATGATGGTAGCCATGAGTATAGATTGTATGGCTACACAATGCAGATTGGGTTGGAAGTATCTCAGACAGGAAAAGCACATTAGGTAGATGCTTTTGTTTGGGGTTTGCTATGAGTTCATGGTTTAGCAGGAAATAGTCCAATGTTTCTCGTAGCACGGCTAAAGCATAATACATAGCATATTCCTCTTCTAAGTTGTGAAGCCATATGGCTTCGGAAGCTAATATCAGGTCTCTTTGACTTGAAGATGGATACTACAGTGATTATATGTGATAACCAGATTTGTGATGACAGAGAACCCTGTGTTCTATTGTAACACATAGAAATCCGGTATTTCTACATATGAGATAAGATGCTGATGATGATGTTTCAGTATTTACATACTGTAGATGCAGATGATAGTGATTCAGTATTTCTATACTGAATATAGAGATGATGATGATTTCAATATTTCCATACTGAAGATATAGATGATTTTTCAGTATTTACATACTGTAGATGCAAATGATGGTGATTCCGTATTTGTATATTGAATATAGAGGTGACAATGCTTTTAGTATTCACATACTGAAGATGTAGATGATGATGGTTTGGATGATGATGTGCTGACGAAGCCTCTGTCTCAAGTGAAGTTCAAACATTTCCAGACAAGCTTGGTGTTGTTTGGAAATACCTTCCTCGAAAGGGGGAGTAGTGATGTTGCAGTGGGATTGTATCATCCCTGGGCACTTGTCCAGAAGTGATCCGGTGACCTTGGTCCTCGAGAATGAAGAGGGATTGTATCATCCTGGGACATCTGTCCAGAATAGATCTGGTGACTTCGGTCCTTGAGAATGTAGTGGGATTGTATCATCCCTGGGCATTTTCCCTAAAGTGATATGGTGACCTCAGTCTTCGAGAATGTAGTGGGATTACATCATCCTTGAAATTTGGTTCAGAATGGTATCCGGAGGCTTCTGTCCCCGAGAATGTGGTAGGATTGCATCATCCTTGAACTTCGGTTCAGAATGGTATCCAGAGGCTTCAGTCCCCGAGAATGTGGCAGGATTGCATCATCCTTGAACTTCGGTTCAGAATGGTATCCGAAGGATTCAGTCCCTGAGAATGTGGCAGGATTGCATCATCCTTGAACTTTGGTTCAGAATGGTATCTAGAGGCTTCAGTCCCCAAGAATGTGGCAGGATTGCATCATCCTTGAAATTCGGTTCAGAATGGTATTCGGAGGCTTCGGTCCGCAAGAATGTTGTAGGATTGCATCATCCTTGGACCTAGTCCTAAAGTGATAGGGATTGATTATCCCGTAATCAATCCAGTGACTTTGGTTTTCAAGAATGTGATAGGATTGTATCATCCCTGGACTTAGGTCCAAAAGTGATTCGAAGACTTTTGTCTTCATGTTGTGGATTGCAGGTTGTTGCTGATGATGATGACGTACTGATCGAAAGATCAGAGTATGATGATGATGATGTTGCTATTTGAAAGATCAGAGTATGATGATGATGATGTTACTGATCGAAAGATCAGAGTATGATGATCATGATGTTGCTGTTCGAAAGATCAGAGTATGATGATGATGATGTTGCTGTTCGAAAGATCAGAGTATGATGATGACGATGTTACTGATTGAAAGATCAAAGTATGATGATGATGTTTCTGATAAAAAGGTCAAAGAGCTGAAGATGATGTTACTGATTGAAAGGCCAAAGAGCTGAAGATGTTGCTGCTGATCGAAAGGTAAAAGATGTTGCTGATCAAAGTGGTCAAAGATTGTTGCTGATCGAAGCGGTCAAAGATTTTTGCTGATTGAAGCGGTCAAAGTGTTGATGTTGTTGAAGACTAAATATTGAAGATGAAGACTACAGGATGTTGAAAAGCTTCCAATTATTTATAGATGTGTTACCCTGATGATGCTGATGATTCTCTCTCTCTCTCTCTCCTGTTATTGTTGTTGTTGATGTTGTTGTAGAATACCCTTCTCGTTAAGGGGGACTGTTGAAATATTGTAACTTCGAAAAATATTCTATATGTATCTTTTTTTGGTCCCCGATGGTCCTACCGGGAGAACCACTTGTATTACTTTGTACCCCGATGCTTCTAATCGGAAGAACTAATAAGAGTCATGAGGTAGTCCCCTCTAATTGTAAAGGTGCGTCATTAGCACCCCAGTGTGGTTACTTGAGCCTACATGTGTAACTCGATCCTACATGATTAACTCGAGCCTACATGAAAGATGAGTTAACTTAAGTGAACGAATGAATATAAATAGAGGTGTAGCGCTCCTCATTTGGAACACACACTCTCACTTGTGTAGCGCATTAGTGGAGAGAGAGAAGTAGTTGGAGAAGGAGGAGGATCAGGCTTTGATCTCCCTGTTGGTTTTACTTTTTATCTTTTTGGGCATCTATATTGAGGAAGATTTTGCTGGGTTTTTCCCTTTAGGGTTTTCCCAGGATAAATCTGTGTTGTTCTTGTGATACTATTTCTTTCAGTGATCCTGCTTATATGATTTTGTTATGAAAATGAAATGAAATACTGATGTATTAGCTAAGCATATGAAAAGTTAATAGAAAGGAACTCCCTAAATGAGGATAGTGAAAAAATGGATCCAAATGAAGGAAGTATCTAAAGGAGGATAGGAAATTAAGGTACCCTAAGAAACTGACATCCTAAAGGAGGCTAGGTAATGGATGATTCACAAATAAAGGAACTCCATAAATAAGGGTAAGGAATTGAGGGTTTCATAGGAAGGGAATCCATAAACAAGGCTAGGAAATGAAGGGTCCCAATGAAGGAAGTTCCTAAATAAGGCCAAGGAATCAAGGATTCATAAGAAGTAACTCCTTATAGGAGGAACAAGAGAAAATAGTTCTCAATGAAGAAACTCCTCGAAGGAGGCCATTGAACAATGATTCCTAGGGAAGGAAGTCCTTGAAGGTTGCTATGTAATGAAGGATTCCTAAGGAAGGAACTCCTTCAAGGATACTGGGGAAGGAAAGGTTCCCAAGGAAGTATTAATCTATCACAGTAATCTAGGGACTAAACACAAGTCTCATCAAAGATTAATAACAATAAGGCATGAAAATGGTGTAATTGTGCTACAAAATGAGTAGCCTCTCTGTATATTCACACAAAGAATGAGTAATACAATACAATATCATGCTACAAGCATGAATGACAAAGAAATTCAAATTCCCAAGGAGGTCATTCGAATTGAATGAGTGAGTCTTGCTTAACTGAATGTAAGCCACACTCAACACTCAAGTTAACCACTGATCAAAACCCTAATTGACTCAACTGAGCCCTAACTAAAGTTAGAGTGCAATAAATGACTGAATCTAACTGAAAGTAGGTTAGACACATGTCACAACAAGCCAACCAACAAGTGGTAGTGCATCAATGACTCCAATGAACCTCAATGAGGTTAACTGAAGTGTAACTGACAATCAGAAGTGGTTGGAGGTGCCCTTGTTGACTCCAGCTCATTTAATAATCAATAAATAATCGATTTAATGAAATAAGGCACCTTCACTACTTTGCTTAACTAATTGTAACCATCAGTTAGCAATATGGGGCATTAATGACACTAAGATCACCCCCGGAGTGCTCCAGTTAGCCTCCCCGAATGTAGGAGAAGGCTAAGTTAGCCTCCTTGATTGAAGGTAGGCATGGGTGTGATCTAGCTGATGTCATCTAGTGCTCCTATGATGTCAATTAAGTCAATAATACTTAGGATAGTGGTTTAACTAGGTTAAATTGACTAAAAAGGGTGTGTATGGTTGTAAATGTCTCCAACACCCCCCCTTAAGCTATACTCAGGAGGAGTAGAAAACATAAAATGCATAAAAAATGCTAGGGCCCCAGCAACTAAGGCCATAGGTCACCCTGTACAATGCTGAAACTGAAACAATGCTAAAAAAAAAACTAAGTGAGGAAAAGAAGGAAAACCCAGTGGGAAAAACACCCCCTCAAGTTGAGCACTGAAAGTAGTCTGATCACCCTGATGGACTCACCCCCAACAATGAACGGAGGTAAGTGAAATTATTTTTTGAAAATCTCTTGGTGAAGATGTATGCAATCTTCTCATCAGTCGGGCAGTATTGCAGAATGATGGTCCTGTCATGCACTAGCTCCCTGATATAGTGCACGTGGATCTCTACATGCTTGGTCCTCTTCCTAGTAACTGGATCAATGGATATCTTAATAGAACTTTGATTGTCACAAAATAGGATAGTGGACAAAGTACTACCAAGATCAAACTCTAAAATAATTCCTTGCAACCAAACTGCTTGGATGCAAGCATTCACCGCTCCTCGATACTCGGCCTCTGTTGAAGATAATGCTATGGCAGCCTGATTTTTTCTATACCAGTGAATGGAGCCACCACCAAACATGAATAAATATCTGAAAGTAGACTTTTTATCAATAGAATCACCCACCCAATCGGAATATGTGTATCCAACCAGCTCTAGCTCGGAGTCTGCAGCATAGTGAATGTCGTAGGTCGTGGTTCCCTAAACATACTGGAGGATCCTCTTGGCTGCCTTCCAATGATGATCATGAGGCTGCTGCATTTATATTGATACAGCATTCATGACATAACATATATTAGGCTAAGAATGTGTCAAGTACAACAAGCTACCAATCAACTGTCGATAGATAGTGCAGTCCATGGGAGGTGTGCTTTTTCCTTCTTCAAGGCTGATCCCTGAAA